>JBBGZY010000374.1:6180000-6732500 GCA_037952925.1 Lithobates clamitans
AAACTTTTTCTGTTAAAAAAAAAAGAAAAACTGGAGAATAAAAGCCTACCGTTCGGACTCCAGAATGGGTATTATCGCTTTCTGGAGAATTAATGTTTGTACATACTGTCCCAAAATTCCTGCTTTCTCCATTGACCTGAGAATCCTGGTGGGGAGAAAGGATGCCTAAGGAGGTTGTCGTTTGAACTTCCAGAAATGACCCAGCTGGATGGTGGAGACCGCCCACCTATCTGTGCAATTCTCAACCCACACCTGAGCGAATGCTTTTAAACAAGCACCCACTGGGCCTGCGTGGGTGGGCAGGAAGTCAAAAGGACTTTGAGTTCTCCTGCGATGAGGCAGATGCCTTGGTCTTGGCCAACTTCAGGAAGGTCGACTGGGAGCCCCTCCAGCCTTTCCTGTATTCTCTACCGGGACGATAACCCCTTGTATCTCGGTTTTTGCTGAAAAGGATTTTTTGTGGAATACTTCCTCCTCCTAGTCTTGTCTTGGGGCAGTGGCGGCTGGTGCTCAAAATTTTTGGGGGGGCGCAAACAAACTGAAAAATACTGAACCCCCCCATCAATTGCAGCCTCACTGTGCCCATCAAATGCAGCCATTTTGCCCATCAATTGCAGCCACTGTGCCCGTCATATGCAGCCACTTGTGCCCCCTCATATGCAGCCACTTGTGCCCCGTTATATGCAGCCAAGCGCGTCCCCGGCTGTCACTTCACTAACCCCCCCGTGGCCGGTCCGGCGGCACTTAGCGCTCGTGTGGGCGGGGCTCTGCTCCTCTCCTGGAGTGATGGGTCTCTCCTCCTCTTCTGGAGTGGTGGGAAGCGGCGGCTGTGGCTCCTGTGTCCGCTCGGCTCCTCAGGCTTCCTCCGCCGTGTTCCTTCTTCTGCCAAAGTGTTAGGCATCCAATAGGATCGCCTAATGCTTTGGCCAATCAGGAGACAGGTCTCACTTGACCTGCCTGCTGATTGGCAGGGAGGAACGTTAGTGTGAAAATAGGGAAAATAAATTTGTTATGCCACACAACAGGGTGGGATCGGGACGCAGTGCTCTGCGCCCCGAGTCCACCCTATTGTGAAGCCTATTAGAGCCTCTGGCTCTAATCACTGGTTTCAAAATACACCCCCCCGCCTATCCCCACCATAGTATTTCATGTGTGTCCTGAAAGGGGCCGGGCACATGAATAGGGAGGGCGGTGTAGGTGTCAGGGGGGGGGGCGGTGCCCGTGCACCCACAATGCACGGGTCGCCACTGTCTTGGGGCATTAACCCACTCTTCCCACCGGTCACTATAGAAATTACTGTATCCAGCTTTTCCCCAAACAGAGCTTTCCCATCGAACGGTATCCGACACCATGTCTGCTTCGAGAAGGGGTCGGCTGCCCAGGGCTTCAGCCAGAGAGCCCTTCCAGCGGTTATGGAGTATAGCATTGTTCTTGCTGAGCTTTTCAGAGAGTCAATAGCAGCCTCCACCAAGTCTAAGGCCAACTTCAGTTCATCCAAGGCTCTGATTATTTGCTCTGTATCCACTCCTTGCCGCAGAGCTAATTCGACGCTCTCTGTCCAAGCTCTAACAGCTCTGGGGACCGATGTTAGGGCCACAGCCGGCTTGCAGGCATCCCCTGCTGCTTGGTATGTCTTTTTCAGGTCTGCTTCAATCCTGCGGTCAAGCCCGTCCCTAAAAGAGACCCCATCTTCCAGTGGCAGTGTCATGTTTCTTGCCAGCCTCATGACCAAGGCATCCACTGGGGGCACTGGGTCAAACAGTTGTGCGTCCACATCCAACAGGGGATAAAGCTTTTGGAAATGGTTGAATGGTACCAGTCTCTTGTCGACTTTCTTCCACTCTTCAAGCACAATGTCCTTGATCATACCCATCAAGGAGAAAGTTGAAGTTTTCTTCTTGAGATGAGGGAAGCATCTCTGACTTTGGCAGGAGGCTCAACAGATTCTTCCCATTGTATGTCCTCTTTTACCGCCGTTATAAAGGAGTCAATAGTGGCAAAGTCCAGGGATGTAGAGGAATGCTGCTTCATTCTGCGAAGCTGTAGCTGAGCCCCCCTGGTCAGCAGGTGCATCTGTCGGTCTATCAATCCCTAAGGACCCGGCCATATACTGAGAAAAGGCCAACTCCTTGATCGAATCTTGGATCATTTTCTTCATAGGCGCCATTGTCTCCTGTTTCTTTTTCTCCTTGTCTCTAGAGGCTTCTGAGAAACAGCTCTCGCAGACCAGTTTGTCAGGCAGCGTCTGCTTACCGCAGGCCCAACAGGCTTTCTCATGGGGTCTGGACGCACTGTGGGAAGACCCAGAGCGCCTAGCAGCATGATGTGCTGATTTATGGGATCTGCGAGCAGAATGCTAAGAATATCTGTGTGTATGGTCACGGCTACTGGATCTTCTGTGAAATGAGTGCCGGTGCAGGCAGTAAAGGACCAAAGAGATATCCCTGAAAATTTTTATTTTACTCACCAATATGTTGCAGCCCCATACCTAGAGGGATGTTGAGGATCTTTTGTGCGTGGCGACAGGCTATGTGAAGCGGCTAAGGGAAGACAGCAAAAAATAAAAAATAAAATCACCATAGAGAAAAAAAAGAAAAGAGAGAGAGAGAGAGAGAGAGAGAGACAGAGAGAGAGAGAGAGAGGGAAAGAGCAAACAGAGTGTCAGCATAAAAAAAGAAAATGCAGCACACTGGCCCTTTAAAAGGTATGTACTCATAAACACTTCCTACCCCATTTTCCCCCGGTCCCCAACTTGTTTAAATAAAGTGAGGGCAAAGTCAGTTGTGAGGAACAACCAAGATGGCCGGTCCTGCACTTCCGGCGACCTGCCCCATCCAGGAAGAAAAGGAAGCAGGAAGAGGCGCACGGAACTCCCACAGCTATCATACAGGCTGCAATAACAGAGACAGCACCTCTACACTACAGAGCAGAAGAAAACAGAGAAAGGGAGTCTGGCAGTAGGATAAGGCAGAATAGAGCCGCAGAGCCACTGTAAGGACCAAATGGTACTCGTCAGCGCATTTAGCAGCCCAAGTGGTGGGACCTGATCTCAGGAGAGCAAGGACCTGAATAGTGGTACCAATTTTTTTGGGTGAGGCAGGGGCTGACGAATCCATGATCCTGTGTAGCCTTGAGGACAGAAAAGAGAATGGAGGCATTGCTCTCTTTTATAGAGTTATAATGGTCCTGTGCTGTGGCCGGGGGTGGAGCATGCGCATGCTGCCATGAAGGCATCAGGAAATGCTGATGCATTCATTCATTTGTAAAGATGTGTGTTCCTGATGAACAGGTGTGAGCACTTGAGGCATACATGAAGAAACAGAGTCAATTACACTGGGGGTGTGTCCTTTTCTGGGTTGGTCCAGGTGTGCTAGCAATCCTAGCTAGGGTATTTAAAGGCCTGCATTTGTGGCAGTTGTCTGGCATGAGAAGAGGCCCGAGTCTTTGTTTGCAGTGCTTTATTGGTTTACAAATAGATGTTTTTTTGTGGTGGTGGGGGGGTGTGCGCATAATGTCCGATCCACACCCTACACCCCATTAAGACTGTGGTTTGATGATTGCTTTATGTGTTTGCTGGTATAGTTTTGCATGTAGGCCTCAAAAGTGTGTCCAGTCTGACCATGTGTTTGTTTGTGAGCCTCAGCAGACCTTTATCTTGTTCTAGTTACTTCTAAATCTCACATGTTAGACTGCTACTGTTAATTTTGTTTATGTAATAGTTTAAATAAAATGGAAGCTAATTTCAAACATAAGTGTGTGTGTGTATGAATTTTGTGCGCTGAGTTTTTGTATTTTATTTTGTATACATTTTTTTCTGTTTTTGCTTATGATAATCCTGTAATTAAAATTTTTAGGGGTTTAGGGCGAGGAGTTCTGATAACCAAAAAGGTTTGTCATGGTTGTTGTTAGCTTGATTTGTATCCCTACTTTTCTAATGTGATTTTTAATGTGTCTAATTTTTTGTGTCCTACCCTTGTAGCTTGTAAGCTCTTTTAAGCAGAGCCCTTCTAACTATATTGTTAAATGCTGGAGCATCAGTAACATGCCTTTTATTTTTTTTCCGCCCAAGTACATTAATGTAACAAATGTTTATACTACTGTTGCAATAAAAAGTTTATTCTTTTTTGCTTTATGTTTGAATTTTGCAGACTATAAATACATATTTCCTAAGTGCAAACTATTCATACCCCTTCAAATCTGTATTAAATCTAGTTGCATACAAAAGTATTTGGTTGTGCACACATGCAAGTCCTTGAGTAGAAAGTGTAAAGGGAGGAGGGGGATTTTTTAAAAAATTGGTGTACGGTCCCCCCAAAATCCATACCAGGCCCTTTCCTGAGCATGCTTCCTGGCAGGTCAGGAAAAGGGGGAATGAGCAAGTCGCCTCCCCCCTCCTGAACTGTACCAGACCACATGCCCTCAACATGGGGGGGTGCTTTGGGGCGGGAGGGGGCTCCGCACCCCCCCACCCCAAAGCACCTTGCCCCCATGTTGATGGGGACAAGGGCCTCTTCCCAACAACCCTGGCCGGTGGTTGTTGGGGTGTGCGGGTGGGGGGCTTATCAGAATCTGGAAGCCCCCTTTAACAAGGGGGCCCCCAGACCTCGCCCCCCACATGTGAATGGGTAGGGGGGACAATTTATCCCCCTACCCATTCACCAAAATAAAGTCAAAATGTAAAAACAACAAGAGACAGTTTTTGACAATTCTTTTATTAAAAGAAAGAAATAAAAAAGAAAAAAAAAAGTGTCCTGCGATGTACATCCACCGTCCATCATGCTGCCTGGCTGACCCGAAAAATAGAAAAAACTAAAAAAGTTTGTGGCCGCCCCGAAGACATGTGAACCGGCTCCGTTGAGAGCCGGTTACACTCTCCTGTCATGCAAATTGGATACGGGGAAACCTGCATCCAATTCGCAATAGTGTGAACCCAGCCTCAGTCCCTTTAGTCATTTTCCCTCACTTTTTAACTTTTAATTTACCATTCATTTGTAATCCTGTTTCATTTGATTGTTTTTGTACTGCAATTTAAAAGCCCCGGTCCACTCCAAACTTTTGATTTTGTATACAAAACAGCAAAAAAGGGGTTAGAGACTTTTTTTTTGCGGTTTGTATCTCTGTTGGGACAGGAAGAGAAAGAAAATCTGCAACACAAACAAATAAAAGATGAAACTAATTTTTAGTAGAGCGAGGAAGAACTTTGAACAAGACGTTATGGATAAACTGAAATAATTTCTACACTGCAACATGCATTGTACATATTTGTCCCATGAACCCTGAGGCACACAGCACATAAATCCCAACAAATACAGCACCATGCACCGTAGTACACACATCACATACACATCATTACACACAGCTTCATGCACCCCAATAAACACAGTACCATACACTTAGCACCATGCATCCCAATAGACACATCCATAGATGTGCGAAGCCTATAGCATTAGGGTGTGCACCCTAAAGCTCAAACACACATGCATGTACATGTGTTTACATGTACAGTATATGGCCCCGTTACATTAATCTCCCTCCCGGCACAGTGAAAGAGGGGGCTCTTTCCCATCTCCCTGCTGCCACACAGCGGTAATGCAAATGTGCACTAGGTGATTAGGGTGTGCCCAGGCACATCCGGCACACCCTGTGCACACGCCTATGCACACATCAGACTGCACGCAGATCCTCAGCTCAGTAGGCTTCATTCCTCACAGGCACACAGCACCATGCCTGCTTATACACAATTGTACAATACAATTGCACCCCGATACACAGAGCACCATGCAAACCAATACACACAGCAGACTTCACTCCATCTTTCTGTAAGGCCAGGTGCTGGAACTCAGAGCACACCAGCCCTGGCACCTGAAGTTACTCTGCAACATTACAAGGGGGAAAAGATCAGCCCCCCCCCAAGCAAAAAACACCATCAACTAAAGTGCATCCCAAAAAGGTAAATAGAGAGAGGGCTCTAGGCAGCTGCCCAGAACGCTTAATTAAAAAGGGATGGGTTGAAGTTATGAAGTGAGGAATAGGAAGGAGAAGAAGCAGCCAAAGCGAGAGTGGTGGTGACCAGTGATGGAGGTTTCATAGGTAGAGGTGTCTTAGTACACCCCACCAAATGGCTGGGTCCCTATCTTAGGGCCTGCTGTGAAATGGAACCTTCCTAGGGACTACACCTGTAATCACCTGGGTGCCAGGCCTTGCAAAGTAATTGCAGTTGCTCCCCACCTTTCTTCAGGCTTGATTCAGTTCGCATTTGCAGCACTTTACAAATCATTCATTCATTCATTCATTCAGTGTACAGTGTTAAGAAGAGATGGTGGAGGGGAAAAAAATGGTGCTCAGTGCTATTCCTCTCAAAATGTCTCTGTAGTCGCTGTCAGGACAGCAATCACTGGCAGGTGTATAAGACATTATCCCTCCTTTTGTGGGGTCCCGGTGACGTGTTTGATTTCTGGCCATGAGGTGGTGCTAACCCACATGTGAAACAATGTAAGTCAACACCTGGCGGGATACACTTTACTAGATATAGAGTTTGTAAACAGGAGCATGAACAATGGCCTGATCAAGAGCATAATCGGCATGTGGACAGACAATGTACAGTACTTCTTATGATTGGCTGTTGCAATGTGGAGGGCTATACAAAGTGCTGTGGTGCAGAAGTGTTTTCACCTCCACGTGGTCAATGCTAAGCCAAAGGCTACATTAGGATGGCAATCATTAGCATGGAAATTACCAAAACTTCCTCAAAAGCCCACACCCAGAATTTTGGATATGGGCCTTCAAGGAAGAAAGGGGTTTTCATTATGCCATGGAAATATCTGAGTCTCCCCTTCAGAGAACACCTATTGGTGGCACTGGTGCTCAAACAGCACACTCTGCCATGGAAGGACTGTAGTCAGTGCTGGAACAGTAGTCACTGGCAGGTGTATATGTATGTGGGCCCCCAGTAAAGTAGTTTGGTTTTTGGTCATGAGGTGGTGCTAACCCACAATATAAGTCTATCAGCATGCAGTTACCTATGTAACTTTTTTGATACATGTCCCCTAGGACAGTACCCAGGTCCCCATACACTTTTTATGGCAATAACTTGCATATAAGCCTTTAAAATGAGGACTTTGGATTTTTCATGTTCCTGTCCCATAGACTTTAACCACTAGCCAACCAGCTGCCGCCATTATACTGCGGCAGGTTGGCACGGCTGCACAAACCATTGTAGCTGTATGTCGCTCCTTTAAGATGTCACAGCAGGCGCGCGCACACGCCACGCGTCTCCGGAGCCAATGCATGTGCCGGCACCCGCGATCACTTGTGACAGAGCAAGAACCGGGATCTGTGTGTGTAAACACACAAATCCCGGGTTCTCTCAGGGGAGAGGAGACAGATCGTGTACTATGAACACCGATCAGTCTCCTCCCCTAGTCAGTCCCATCCCCCATACAGTTAGCCATAATCAATGGCTATTTAACGCTGATCGCTGTATTAATGTCAATGGTCCTAAAATAGTGTCAAAAGTGTCCGATCTGCAATGTCGCAGTCCTGATTAAAAAAAAAAAATAAATCGCAGATTGCCGCCATTACTAGTAAAGAAAAAAATAATAATAAAAATGACATAAATCTATCCCCTATTTTGTAGACGCTATAACTTTTGCGCAAACCAATCAATAAACACTTATTGAGATTTTTTTTTACCAAAAAAAATGTAGATGAATACATATCGGCCTAAACTGAGGAAATCGTATCGCAAAAAATGGCCTGGTCAGGAAGGGGACAAATCCTTCCGGGGCTGAAGTGGTTAATAGCATTTGCATCTTCGCTAAAAAAATAGTTGAATGCCTAATAGCCAATGCCACATCAGCGTGAGCATGGTTGTTTTCATAATATTAATGCCTCAAAAGCAAAACATTATTGTATAGAATTAAAAAAAAATCAAACACTAGTAAATGTATTTTCTATACATACCCCTGGACGACGTCAGATTGTGACGAAACGTACGTTGGGGAGGAGTGACATACTGATGTCATCGCGTAGCAGTCCGGAGAGGACGGATGTTTGTGAGCCGGCCCACTTTTTTATACAATGCTTCGTTTTAAAGATTTTAATGTAAGTGCAATTCTTTATTAAAACTATTAGTGCTTTACACTATGGAGAGCCTTTTTTTATTTCTGGGTATACGTGTCTGATGCATGCCTATGAACATTGGAGAGATCGAGGTATACTGGGTACTGGTGTATATCCAGTTTTGGAACATTCAAGTACTCTGCTGCGAGCTGACATTTCCACACTTCCAGGATAAAGGCCCTGGCTGGGTGGAGGTGTACATGTTCGTAATGGTGTCATTTTAGATTTTTTCACTTATTTCAACTATCAAGATATTTTATACCGTTCATTGGACTATGTTCAACATCATAATTTTATATGTGTTTAAGTGTTTTTATTTTTTCATTTACCGTATATACTCGAGTATAAGTCGAATTTTTCAGCACATTTTTTTGTGCTGAAAGTGCCCCCCTCGACTTATACTTGAGTCAAGCACTTTTCTGCAGCAAAAAATTTCATTTTCTGAACCAACTTTGGGGCCCCGTATCTCAGGGCCACTTGGTACTAGGAACCCCAAATTTGGTGTGCAAACCCAGTGGAACTGGTTCCATAACATATCCAAAGATGAAGTTCCTAGCACTAAGTGGCCCTGAGATACGGGGCCCCAAATCCGGTTCGGAAAATGTCATTCTCTGCTGCAGAAAAGTGCTTGACATTTTCTGAACTGATTTTTGGGGCCCTGTATCTCGGGGCCACTTGGTGCTAGAAACTCCAGCTTTGGACATTTTATGGTGCTAGGTCCACTGGGTTTGCACACCATATTTGGGGTTCCTAGCACTAAGTGGCCCCGAGATACAGGGCCCCAAATTCAGTCAACTGTGTCCATCTGCAGCAATGTCATTTCAGGACCCTTTGAGTTCAGAGACCCCAAATTTTGGCTGCAGCTAGGGGGCATCTAGGAACCCTTAACTACCGAGTTTGAAGTTCAGGGGACCTATGGCTGCAAATGGGCACAGTGATGCTGCAAATGGGCATTGTTGACCCTCTTTTCCATTTACAGTAGCTGTGCATTTCTCACCTTCGTCTTATACTCGGGTCAATACGTTTTTCCCATTTTTTTTGTAGTAAATTAGGGTCTCGACTTATACTCGGAACGACTTATACTCGAGTATATACGGTATTCAATATTGTTAGCGCAGCTCCATTTTTTATTTTGATATTTTCTATATATGATTGCGCTCAGCTCAGCATCCTAGTGGTCTGCACTTCTACCTTGAAAGACTCATGGGTTCAAATCCCACAGAGGGTATCACCTACTGAAAGCTTGCTTCAGCATATGCTGATAATGCCAATGCACATCAGTTTGGTTGATTCCATTATATTAACTCTTCAAATGCATGCAATGGTATGTAAGTATTCAATAACATTATGGTGTGGAATTCCAAAAATCACACACTAGTTAACGTGTAATTTAAATTTATTTTTATTTTATTTTAATTCACTTGTGCACTGAAAAAAATCAACACAGCTGTGGGTTGACTGGGATTTGAACTCATAAAATGAGTGCTTTGTAGACATCAGTGCACACCACCACGCCATTGTGCTAAGTACACACCACCAAGCCATTGTGCTTAGTACACTGAGACCTGCATCATAGTGTAGTATGATTAAAGAATGAACATAAATAATTACTGCTTTAAAGTCACATAAAAAACGAAATTAACATGAAAAAAACATAACAGATATGTAACTGTAAATGTCCAATACATGTAACTTTAAAGCAGTGTTTCTCAACTCCAGTCCTCAAGGCGCACCAACAGGTCATGTTTTCAGGCTCCCCATTATTTTGCACAGGTGTTTTGATCAGTTTCATTGCCTTAGCAATTACCACAGCCATTTCATCAGAGGGAAATCCTGAAAACATGACCTGTTGGGGTGCCTTGAGGACTGGAGTTGAGAAACACTGCTTTAAAGAATAGCAGACATTACTCTGTAATACTCATTCATAACTGCATATGTTAGCAAAAGAAGAAAACAAACTAGGAATACTAATTGGAATATAGATAAATAGATGCACACGCGGTAGAGCACATCTCACATAAAAATGTTTTATTCACAGTCATGTGATCATGGCTGCAGTGCTGTTCCATATAATAAACTTAGTAGCAATTGGCATGCCGAGTAGAGCCGATTCTGCATTTACAAACGCATGTTCGCCGCTAATAGCGCTCTTTTTCATTCACACGCTCGCCTAGTTGAAGTCTTAATTCTCTTAATTAGGCGCTATTAAATGTAGAGCGACAATTACTTTCTGGTTTTCTTAGTAAATCAGCCCCTGTGTAGATCAATGGGTCACAACCAATTCCTGCCCTGGAATTGGGAACATCATTCCTTCAGAGAACTTGGAATGTGGTAAGGTAATGACAGATGTGAGATCTACTGCAAGATTTGCCATTGCACATGGAAAGCCTTCTTTGTACGATGTGAGGGCAAAAGGCTTATACCTAGGTAGCACATTTATCACTCATCTTCATGGGCGTCCGCAGAACTTTTTTCAGGTGGGGGGCCATCATTTTAAGGTCACCAATGCTCCGCCACGTTTCAATAATGTCATGAAGGGGAGGGGCTTAGTCATTATCACATAAAGCGTGATAACTGCCACTGCCACATTTGGCACATTTTGTTTCTGCAATAATAATCCCCAGTATTGGTGCCAGTTTCTGCAATAATAATCCCCAATATTGGTGTCAGTTTCTGCAATAATAATCCCCAGCGTTGGTGCAGTAGCTGCAATATTAGCCCCAGCATAGATGGTCAGTGGTGATATGCTAATTTAAAACCATGCAGCATGAAGGAGCTAATTAACACTGACATTGGCCACTAATTCAGCTCAAGGGGTTAATGAACACTGCTATTGATCACTAATGGGGTAGCGGCCAGTGGCAGTGTTAATTACCCCTTTGTATTGCAGCAGGAATAGGTTAACACTGACACTGACCACTAATGCAGCACATAGGGGTTAATTAACTGCTACTGGCCACTAATGCATTAGAGATCAATGGCAGTGTTCATAAACGCCTTGTGCTTTTGTGGCCAGTGTCAGTACATTAACCCCTTCATGCTGCATATTGCTGGCTAATGGCTTAAGACATTAACCAGTCCAGTGCACTGAAAAAGCGTCACTGCAACATTACACTGTTAAGCAACATATATTCCCCTCTGTCTGCCATTGCTCACTTACCTAATTCCAGCAACACGCACGCTCCCTTGCGGTGCTTCTCTCTCTTCCTGTCCCAGCCTCTGAATGACATCATGTCAGAGGCGGGGACTAGAAATGATCTGTGGGGCGGAGTTCACTCCTCCTGACAGAGAAGTGTAACTGATGTCTCCTCAGCTGAGTGTAGGAGCGCAGGGAGCGTTCCAGCACTCGGCACCCTGCTGCAGCTCTGCAAGGACACTTTAGGTCTGACTTGGGTAGTGATCTGTGACTGTGTACTGATGTGCATATTCATCTGCCATCGAGCACAGTTTAGCCGGCACTGCCATGTTGCAGATTCCAGGGGGGGGCACTTGACCCCCCTTGCCCCCTGCTGCAGATGCCCATGCTCATCTTTTGGCCTTCTCTCAGCCTGGTCTTGACTAGTGTCTAGCCATAAGCACCTTCAAAGGACAAGTTTCTGAGTTATCCATCCTCTTCCAAAAACCTCCTGCCTATTTTATCAGGACTTTTCTGCAGGGAGTTGCTTATATAATAGCCCCATTTCAACCTCCTGTGTCACCTTGGGATCTCAACCTGGTGTTTTTTTTTCTTAGGAGACCCCTCTTTGTACCATTTTAGGCTGGGTTCACACCATTGTGAATTGGATGCGGCACCCCCGCATCCAATTCGCAATAGCAGGAGATTTTACTGGCTCTCTATGGAGCCGGTTCACATATCTCCGCAGTAGGTTCGGTGCGTTTTGCAGAAAAATGCTGTGCGTCTTTTGGTCCGTTTCAGGTGCAAATTCAGCCCAAAATTCGGGCTGAAATTGGACCTGATATGGTGAACCAGGACGCACTGGACCCCTGCTGTGAGACAGATCCATCTTAGGTGTGCACCGAACCCGAGACATTTTGTTTTGAGACCTCACCTTAAGGCTAGGCTAGTGCAAATTAGATGCCGATTTCCCAGTATCCAATTAGCATGACAGGAGATTGTGACCGGCTCTCTATGGAGCCGGTTCACATATCTCCGTGGCAGCTCCGGAGCAGCTTGAACAGGAGTGCTGTGCGTCTTTGGCCCTGTTTCAGGACCGAATTTAGGCAAAAATTCTGCCCTGATTTGTCCTTGAAACGGAGAACAGGGTAGTTTTGAGACCAAAACATTCATTTTTACCTAAAGTGGGCTCCTCCTTCCATCTCATCAGTGGAGGCCCGTCCATTAGGGGCGCACAGGCGCCCCCCATCCATGCATCCGACTCACTAATCTACATGCGGGGCACTGGACGCATGGATTCCAATGGGTTTTCTTTTTTTTTTAAGCACGCGATTAGAGCCAGAGGCTCTAATAGGCTTTAAAAAAGGGTGGGCTCGGGGGGCAGTGCTCTGCGCCCCCGAGTCCACCCAGTTGTGTGACAATAGCGAATGGATATTTGCTATTGTCACACTGATTCTCCTCCCGGCTAATCAGGATTGGTTGAAAAAAACAGGTGATCCTATTGGCCGTCTAGGAGGAGGAGGGAGGAGACGCACAAGAAGCCTGGAGGGAAGCGCTGCCTGCTTGAAGGGGTAAGTGTGGGACCGACCAACGGGGGGGGTGCGATTGATCCGACTGACGTGACAGGGGAGCGTGGCTATGGGTGCATTGTTTGCCACCCCCCCCCCCCAAAAAAAGAACAGCAGCCAGCACTGCATCTCATTGAGAACATTGTCCTCCCTTCCCCTATCCTGCCCCAAAACATGATAAGGAAATTGCTTTACATTTTGGATGCAATAAGGGCTGTAAGAGTTTACTTGGCAGCTGTGGCCTCTTTTCACAAGAGATAGTCCCTTTTTGTTATATCTACAAGGCATTAGCCTTTAAAGAAAAAAAATATTCTTCGTGGAATACATTAAAGTAGAAGAAAACCTAACACCAATGATTCTTAAAAACATTCCCTTTCGCCTCTCCTACCTTTTCCGCATACCCGGTGTAAAAAAGAACTGTGTACATTTTTTTTATTTCAGTATGATCACATGATCCTGTGTAAGGGAGTGCTCAACAACAGCTGTAAATTCCAGGAGCCGTGATATCACCCATAGGCTCCCATGGCCCAGCCATTCTCAGAACTCTCTCCTCTTCCTTGCAGCAGATGCTCGCTGATACAGGAGAGCTGAAGCTGCAGGATCATGTCTTGGTGTCCCTAATAAAAAGAAGAGAAAAAAGGGCTCAAATTTCAAATCCTTGAACCCTTGCACTCTCTGCGTGGGCAATGAAATTTAACCACTTGCCGACCAGCCGCCGCAGTTGTACTGCGACAGAATGGCACGGCTGGGCTAAACGATGTTATGTAACGTCACTTCGCCCTGTGGCCACTCCCAGCTCGCCCCCCCCCCCCCCAGCCGATGCGAGTGCCCAGCAGTCTCGATCACCGCCGGGCTCCTGCGATCGCCGCTGAGACACGGAGAACCTGGAACTGTGTGTGTAAACACACAGTTTCCGTTTCTCTGAGGGGGGAAGTGACAGATCCTCTATTCATACAGAGTATGAACAGCGATCTGTTATCTTCCCTGCACAGTCCCCATCCCCCTTCAGTTATAACACACACTAGGACACACTTAACTCCTTCACTGCCCCCTAGTGTTAACCCCTTCACTGCCAGTGACATTTTTACAGTAATCAATGCATTTTTAATCGCACTGATTGCTGTATTAATGGCAATGGTCCCAAAAATGTGTCAAAATTGTCCGACGTGTCCGCCATAATGGTGCAATCATGATAAAAATCGCAGATCGCCGCCATTACTAGTAAAAAAAAAAATTTATAAAAATGCTATAAATCTATCCCCTATTTTGTAGACGCTATAAACCTATCAATAAACGCTTATTGTGATTTTTTTTTTTACCAAAAATATGTAGAAAAATATGTATCGGTCTAAACTGAGGAAGAAAATCGTGTTTTTTTATATATTTTTTGGGGATATTTATTATAGCAAAAAGTAAAAAATATTGCTTTTTTTTCAAAATTGACAATCTTTTTTTTGTTTATAGCACATAAAATAAAAACCGCAGAGGTGACCAAATACCACCAAAAGAAAGCTCTATTTGTGGGGGAAAAAGGACGTCAATTTTGTTTGGGAGCCACGACCGCGCAATTGTCAGTTAAAGCGACGCAGTGCCAAATCGCAAAAAGTGCTCTGGTCTTTTGCCAGCCAAATGGTCCGGGGCTGAAGTGGTTAAACATCCACAGAGGTAAGTGCACTTTGAGTAAATGGAGTAAGAAAATAAATGTACATTCATTAATCAATATAGCCACTAGGTGGCAGCATGTACATTCACAATTCCATAATCCCAGTTCGTGCAGTAACAGTTGAAGATATGCAAGCCATGGATCACAATTTCTGTAGCATTTTGATGACTTTGACAAAGGAATACTTATAAAGCAGCGAATTTGATATTCACCAAACATTAACTGTAGATGAATCATTCAGGTGCATCGGTTTTAAATTAAAAATGAATTCACTACTAGTGAATGCTGGGGAAAGTCACGTTAACTGCTGGATAAATATTCTCCAGCTATAAGCAAACTTTGTTGCATAGTTCACTTGTAAGTGAAAAAACTTACACGTAAACTGCTTATTTGCCTGCACCCCAAAGATCTGCACAATGTACATGAGTAGTATCAGGCACCTGCACTATAAGATATATCGAACAAACTGGCTTTTGCAAAAAAACTTCTGGATGTGTTCTGGATGCCAGGCCAGGATATTGATACTTTAAGCTATAAAAAGGAAATTTCCATGCTTACAGCATTAATAGAGCATACGTAAGGTATTATTTTACATATCTATAATTTACATTCAAATCTGCACAGTATGTGTTCCCAAGGATGTTAGATGCGGGATTTAAAGGGGTAGCTTTTTATGTGGGTGACCTCTTTAGATTTGGTAAAGCTACTGAATAACATGATTCCAAGGTGAAAGTCATGCATGAAAGATGTAAGAAAAAATTAGTTTAAATGAGTGCATTAAAATAAATATGGTGTATTAGGCAGGGCCTAGGATTCCAGTCTGCCTCAGCATTGCTGACAGCACCTCCCAAAAGTCTTTGATCTGCACATAACATCAGTCCTGGCAACCTTACAGGTATCATTTAAATATATGTATTTTATGTTTATGTGTAGATCAAAGTTTTTTTGTTCCAGTTTAACCTATTATTTAGCACTAAGTAACACCTTTAGGCTGCATTCACACTGTGTGCGGCTCTGCTTGCAGCAGGGGGTCTGGTGCGTCCCCGTTCACCGTTTCAGGTCCGAAATAGGTCCAAATTTTTGGCTAAATTCGGACCTAAAAATGGAGCCAAAGATGTACAGTACTCTTCTGCAGTACACTTCGCGGCCACCCCAGATATGTGTGAACCGGCTCCATAGAGAGCCAGTCACACTCTCCTGTCATGCGAATTGGATACGGGAAAACCTGCATTCAATTCACAATAGTGTGAACCCAGCCTCAGTCCCTTTAGTCATTTTCCCTTACTTTTTCATTTTTATTTTACCATTCATTTGTAATCCTGTTTCACTTGTTTGTTTTTGTACTGCAATTTAACCACTTGCCATCCACGCTATAGCCGAAAGACGGCTACAGTGCGGACTTAATTTGTCGAGAGGGCGTCCCTGGACGTCCTCCCGTGCTTGAGCGGCCTGCGCGTCCCCTACAAGGCGTGCGCGGCCCGCTCTGTGATCAGCGAGTCTATGAGACTCGCTGGATCACAGATCAGAGTAAGGGGTCGATCCCGACCCCTTACCATGTGATCAGCTGTCAGCCAATGACAGCTGATCATGTGATGTAAACAGAGCTGGCAATCGTCTATTTTTCCTCCTCACGCTGAGAGCGTGAGGAGGAAAAAAAAAGCCGATCACCGGCGGCTGCGAGAGGGACATCGGTCCCGATCGTGGAGGTGTCACCAGCGTCACCTACCAGTGCCCACCAGCGCCACAATACCACCTATCAGTGCCCACAATGTCACCTATCAGTGCCCACAGTGTCACCTATCAGTGCCCACAGTGTCACCTATCAGTGCCCACAGTGCCGCCTATAAATCACCAGTGCGTCATTACCAGTGCTGCCTATCAATACCACCTACCAGTGCCCATCAGTGCCACCTACCAGTGCCCATTACTCCCATCAGTGCCCATCAGTGACATCAGTGCCACCCATCAGCGCCCATCAGTGCCGTCTTATCAATGCCCATCAGTGTTGTCTTATCTGTGCCTATCAGTGTCGCCTTATCTGTGCCCATCAGTGCAGCCCCTCAGTGCCCATCAGTGCCCATCAGTGCAGCCCATCAGTGCAGACTTATCAGCGAATATCAATGAAGAATCAATGAAAATTACCCGTTTGCAAAATTTTATAACAAACTATGAAACATGTTTTTTTTTTCAAAAATGTCTGCTTTTTTGGTTGTTTAGAAAAAAATTAAATACCACCAAAAGAAAGCTCCATTTGTGTTAAAAAAATGATAAAAATTAAATTTGAGTACAGTGTAGCATGACCGCGCAATTGTCATTCAAAGTTTGACAGCGCTGAAAGCTGAAAATTGGTCTGGGCAGGAGGGGGGTTTAAGTGCCCAGCAAGCACTTACTGTATCTCTGTTGGGACAGGTAGAAAAAGAAATTCTGCAACACGAACAAAAAAAAGACAAAACACATTTTTAGTAGAGCGAAGAAGAACTTTGAACAAGACGTTATGGATAAACTGTAAAAATTTTTTACCCTGCAACATGCATTATACACATTGTCCCATGCACCCTGAGGCACACAGCAAATAAATCCCAATACATACAGCACCATGCACCCTAGTACACACAGCACATACACTCATTACACACAGCTTCATACACCCCAATAAACACAGTACCATACACTTAGCACCATGCATCCCAATACACACATCCATGTGCAAAGCCTATAGCATTAGGGTGTGCACCCCAAACTCAAACACACATGCATGTGCATGTGTCTACATGTATATGGCCCAGTACATTAATCTCCCTGCTGGCACAGTGAAAGAGGGAGCTCTTTCCCATCTCCCTGCTGCTACACAGAGTGATAATGCTTAAGTGCACTAGGTGATTAGGCACATCCGGCACACCCTGTGCACACGCCTATGCACACATCAGACTGCAGGGAGATCCTCAGCTCAGCAGGCTTCATTCCTCACAGGCACACAGCACCATGCCTGCTTATACACACAGCGCATTGCACCCAAATACACAGAGCACCATGCAAACCAATACAATCAGCAGGCTTCACTCCATCTTTCTGTAAGGCCAGGTGCTGGAAATCAGAGCACACCAGCCCTGGCACCTGAAGTTACTCTGCAACATTACAAGGGGGAAAAGATCACCCACACACCCTAAAAAAAAACATCAACCAAAGTGCATCCCAAAAAGTTAGAGAGAGAGGGCTCTAGGCAGCTTGAACCCTTAAATAAATAGGGCTGGGTTGAAATGAATTTGAACCCTGGGCAAGAATTAAACTAGAGACCTCTTGGCCAAAATACCGCAAGCCCTCTGACATATTGTACAAAATATTCTGTTCCTTGTTAAACAGACATTTTGCAGGAGTTCATTGGAGAACTAGGGAACAAAGTGTACAATTACAAGTTAACCCTTTGGTTATGAAGTGAGGAATAAGGAGAAGAAGCAGCCAAAACCAGAGTGATGGTGACCAGTGATGGAGGGTCATAGGTAGAGGTGTCTTAGTACTTATTGCAACCCACCAAATGGCTGGGTCACTATCTTAGGGCCTGCTGTGATACAAAGTGCTGTGGTGCAGAAGTGTTTTCACCCCCATGTGGTCAATGCTAAGCCAAAGGCTACATTAGGATGGCAGTCATTACCATGGAAATTACCAAAACTTTCTCAAAAGCCCACACCCAGAATTTTGGCTATGGGTCTTCAAGGAAGAAAGGAGTTTTCATTATGCCATGGAAATATCTAAGTCTCCCCCTCAGAGAGCACCTATTGGTGGCATTGGTGCTCAAGCAGCACACTCTGCCACGGAAGGACTGTAGTCAGTGCTGGGACAGTAGTCACTGGCAGGTGTATATGTATGTGGGCCCTCAGTAAAGTTGTTTGGTCTTTGGCCATGAGGTGGTGCTAACCCACATGTGAAACAATATAAGTCTATCAGCATGCAGTTACCTATGTTAACACACCAACCTGCCATCCTGTCCAGTCGCAGCTTCCAGTCCTGGGCAGCCAGAGCAGCTGTGGCGCCATCTAGTTCTGTTTGACAGCAGCCTTCAGCTACTGTGCAAAACATGCTGATCGGCTGCCGTTGGCTAGATAACAAGTCTGCCTTCTGAAAGTTTCACAAAGTAGCTGACGCAGTCTATTCAATGTGCACAGACACTGTAAGGGACATAACAATGAACAGGAGTTTGGGACATAGCTTGGATCCACCTGACACCGGGATTTTGTTGGAATTCTGGGAAAATCCCATATAATCTGGGACCATTGGGACGAATGATAAAGTACACAAAGACATAACATACAACACATGTAATCAGAGCAGATGCAGGCAGAGAGGAGCATAAAGGCACACAGAGCAGATCAGAGAACATGCAGACAAGGTATATGCAATTAGAGCTCATACATCCATATTGTAAATCCATATCACACACAGTTCATGCGCAGGCAGAGCACACAAATATTGCTATACCACTTGTAGTTTTAAAAAAGTGTGACAGCAGAATTACTTTTTCTGATCCTAATTTATTAAATCACATTCTTTCAAAGCATTATGGCAAGTTCCCTATCTTTTTGCTGAAAGGATGATGATGACAGCCGCACAGGAGGTGCCATCTACAGATACACAGCCTGAAAGGTACCGGAAACTCAAAATCACTTGTAAGTCTGGTTGAGGAATTTGGGACAGGGAAAAAAAACACTGGTTAGGAGTCCACTTTATAACTGCACTTGGTGCAAGATTAGGCCTGGTTCACACCTAAGCATTTTTAGTGCGTTTTTAGTTTTGCAGACACACACTACAGTCCATTTGAAATGGTTTCCTATGGGTCATCATAGGCATGCGCACATGGTGTGCCAGGTGTGCCTGGGCGCACCCTAATCAACCCGTGCGGTACCGATTTCCCCCGATTTCCTGGTGCCCCCTGTCTCCCCCCTGCAGTGCTGCCAGCTTCCCTCCTCTCCCTTCGGCTGCTGCAGGGGTAGTTTCATGATTGAGTGCAGGCGAAGGGGCTGGTGAATATTTAATTTACCAGCCTCTTCCTTTTTTGAATGAACACAGTGAGTGATCTGTACCGGTCACTTGTGTCTTCATTCTTAGTAAACTATGCTGCTCAGCACAGCACACTTTCCATTCCTTCACTGTCCAGTGCAGCTGAGGCTGCAGAGAAAGGGACTGGGGAAGCTCTGTCCTCAGTCCCTTTCCCTGTCTCAAAAGTGAAAAATCAGGGGTTTGTTTAGACCTTTGATATTTCACCAAAGCCCCCCAATGGGGCTCTAAAAAAAATAGTAAGCAAATAATAAAAAATAATTATTGTAAAAAAATAATTAAAAAAAACAAAATTGGGGGGGGCATGTCCGGACTATGGAGGAATGAGGACGTGTGCCTTCTCAGCTCCGCTCCACCGCTGCACCTTTTCAGCTTCACAGCGGAGATAACACCCGATCCCGCAGCGAATTATGTCCCTGAGACACCGGGCATCCTCCCAGCCACAATGGACTGACCGATCGCGGCAATCCCAGCTGGATTCCTTTTACCCTGGGCAGACCAGGAGAGGCCGCGAGCGTTCCAAGATGGCGCCGACCGGGAAGACACAGCGTGCAAACAAGGCCGCAAAGACCTCCGCTGGCCAGTCACAGCAACTGGACGAATCTCCCATACCATCTCCAGGGTTGGTGAGTGACTCGGTCCCCCTGATCTCCCCAGGCTCCCCCAATTCCCAGGACGGTGACTCCGCTGACCTAGACCCCCTGGCAGATGCAGATATCAGGCGCCATATTATGTCCCTACCCACGAAAGCTGATCTTGAACGCTTTGCTGACAGGGTGGAAAAAGATTTTAAGGAGGACCTTGCTCAGCTCAAAGCCGACACAACTCACTTAGGAGGCAGGCTTGAGTCCCTGGAACAGAAATTTGAGGAAACTCTCCCTGTCATTTCCATGCTTCAGGACAAATGCAACATACAGGGCCAGCAGATTGAGGCCCTGCTATGTCAGTTAGATGACACAGAGAACCGCAGCAGACGGGCAAATATCAGGATATGAGGCCTGCCTTAAGCTACTGGAACCAGGGACATTATTCCCACTCTGAAAGGAGTCTTCAAGGAAATCCTAGGGCTGCCTGCCACTGCTACGATCAAAATAGACCGCGCACACAGGGCCCTGAAACCCCCATCTCAAGATGCAAACAATCCAAGAGACATCATCTGTAAATTGCATAAATACACACTAAAAGACCGCATCATGCAGAAAATGAGGGGGAAACCCTATTTTGATTTTGATGGTGCACACTTGGCCTTTTACCAGGACATCTCGAGACGCACCCTCATGCAACGTAGAGCACTACGTCCTCTCCTAACAGCTATCCAGGATGCAGGCCTGGTGTATCGCTGGGGATTTCCCTTCAGCCTTCAAAGATGGCAGAACCATGACTCTTCGCAACAAAGATGACCTCCCGCACTTTCTGACCTCCCTGGATCTGGACCCGGTGGACTTTCCTGATTGGAGATGTTCCTCAGAACTGGTAACTGCTAAACTACCTACCCACCAACCGTGGCAACCCGCCAGAAACCAGAACCGCAGGAGAAATCGCAGGCGACATCTCTCTGAATCTTCGCTGGGAATGTCCTTACCTGGCAACTAACAAACATGCCTCTCTAGGTCAAACGAACTGTTGTTGGGATTTTTATCTCCAAGTGTTTTTCTTTTATGCCTATTGCACTTAGACTCTCCCCTTAACATCAGCCGTAAGGCTACTTGAAGGTTTGCACGTTTTTGAGTTTTCTAAGGCTTCTACACTTTCTCCATGTCTAACCGCACCACGTCAGATGCGGTGGGCGGAGACGGAGGATCTCCTACCCTCTCTTTTAGACGGCACACATACTCCCTAGTAGGCCGCCCTGTTTTTTTTTGGGCACTAATCCCCTTTGGGATAAGGGGTCATGGTCTGAACTCCCTTCCTTTTCTAGGGGGGGGCTCCTCGGCATGACCCTTAGTAGTTGTTACACATGCTTGGATGCTACCATCCATACTGTTTTGACGGTTATGACTATGTTTTCATTTTTTTATCTCATACTTGATTTGTCTTCACTCCCTCTTCTTCTTATCCACTCTATACCCCCCTCCTTCATTACAGGTTGCTCCACCTTGCTCTCTGCAACGGGCCCCTCGCAAACCACACACCTTGAACACCTACGTATCATCCCATGGCCTCCCTATGGGTAAGTACATATAATGTACGGGGTCTATGCTCCCCACACAAACGTAGTAAGCTTTGGGGGGAATTAAAACGTCTGAAAACTCAAGTGGTTTTCCTCCAGGAAACCCACTTTACGCCAAAATTTATTCCCGAATTGCATACTCACCTTTTCAACCAATGGTTTATTAGTACATCCCCGACTCCTAAATCTAAAGGGACAGCTATCGCCATACACAAGACATGCCCTTTCCAACCGGCAGATCACGACGCAGACCCCTTGGGGAGATATGTCTTCCTAAAGGGCAGTATTGCTGGTCAAAAATACACATTCGCGACTATTTATGCTCCGAATGCTGATCAACTTACCTTTATAGACAATACACTAGACCGCTTGGCAGATTTCAGAGAAGGCTTCCTAATCCTAGGGGGCGACTTTAACGTAAGCCCTGACCCAATGCTAGACACCTCTCATGCGAGACCCTCACACTCCTACGCATTTTTGAAACACTTCCGCAGGACTATTCAGTCCCACCTGCTTACCGGCAGTTGGCGGACGCTTAGACCACTAGACCGTGACTTCAGCTATTACTCTAAAGTACATGACGTATACACAAGAATTGACCACATATATGTGGATCGAAATATTCTTGAACTTCTACAGTCTGCAGACATTGGTTCCATTTCCATTTCCGACCATGCCCCAGTAACGATGGCCTTTTCTTTACCATCAGGCACGCACGGAATTCGGACTTGGAGACTTAATGAAAATCTATTAGACGATGCGGTAGTGATGGCTGAGGTCACGGATACCCTAACTCATTATTTTACGGAGAATCCCATAGGCGAACAGAATGAGGGGACGGTTTGGGAGGCCCAAAAGGCTGTGGTTTGGGGGGCACTAATTTCCCAGGGCTGTAGACTTAAAAAGATACGACAAGCAGATTTTTTGAGAGTACACACCGAACACCAAAAGGCAGAACTCAGGCACAAAGCCAACGGAAGCTCAGAGGCACTGAAAGAACTGACAGAGCTACGCGAACTGTTCCTATGCCTACTCGATCGTCAAACACGCAAACAATTCCGATTCATGGCACACAGGTACTATGAACACGGAAACAAATGCGGTCGCATGTTAGCTCGGGCTCTCTGGAAGCGTCATGCTCAGACATATATACATAAACTACATGACGCTACGGGAACCCCGATCCTACACCCGTCTAAAATTGCTGCTGAATTCTGAGCCTATTACGCCAAACTGTACAACATAGACTCCGACCCCTCCCCTACATCACGTGACACTAGACAAAATGCGATCCAAGATTACCTGACCGCAGCCAGACTCCCGACACTCACGGACGAGCAATCCTCAGACCTAGATGCCCCAATTACCCTAAATGAGCTTAGTGCCACGGTGAACTCCTTGCCCAATGGGAAGAGCCCTGGACCTGATGGGTTCACTAAGGCATATTATAAAGCCTTCCTGACTCACCTGGAGACTCCCATGTGCAAATATTTTAATTTTATAGCAGCTGGAGGAACTATCCCATCAGAGGCACTTCTGGCACACATTACCGTTATCCCGAAAGAGGGCAAGGATCCCACCGTCCCCCCGAGCTATCGGCCAATCTCTCTCCTTAACCTGGACATTAAAATTTTAGCAAAAACACTGGCAAACAGACTTAAATATCTTATCCCCGACATTATCCACCAAGACCAAACGGGATTCATAACAGGTAGAGAAGCCAGAGACAACTCTATCAGGGCGGTACACCTTATTCACTGGGCTCATGCCCGCCCCGAGCCACAGCCTTACCTCATACTGTCAGACGCTGAAAAAGCGTTTGATCGCGTTGACTGGTCTTACCTGACAGAAGTGCTTCGATCACTGCGGGTGGGTCCGAGAATGTTATCCTCTATTATAGCCTTATATTCTGCACCTTGTGCACAGGTCAAGGTGAATGGAACCCTTTCAGCTCGCTTCCCCATCAGAAATGGCACGAGACAGGGGTGCCCCCTCTCATCTCTCCTGTTCGCCTTAGTGCTGGAGCCTTTGCTCTGCACAATACGCGCTAACCCTGACATTAAGGGTCTTACGGTTGGCAACACAGAACATAAACTCTCGGCATATGCCGATGACGTCCTGTTTCATGTTTCAAACCCCCTGATCTCACTGCCCAATCTGATGAAGGAACTGAAGCTCTTTGGGTCTCTTTCAAATTTTAAAATTAATTTTTCAAAGTCAGAAATCCTTCCCATTTGCATGACATCCCAATTAACAACGAGCCTTAAATCCGCCTTCCCCTTCACCTGGGCCACGTCGGCTATTCGATACCTCGGTGTACAACTCACAGATAACTTTAACAGCCTATATACCGCAAATTACCTCCCACTGCTAGCTACAGTTAAAAAAGACCTATCCCAATGGACACAGACGGCCTTCACATGGTTAGGCAGAGTGAACATAATAAAAATGAACATCTTACCACGCATACTGTTCTTTTTACAGATGCTACCAATTCGACTGCCCCGATCTTTCTTCGACAAAATATCTAGCCTACTGTCAGATTTTATATGGAATGCGCGTAAACCTAGGATAGCCCTATGAGTTCTCCGGTGCCCGAAACAGAATGGAGGCCTGGGCCTTCCAGACGTTAGACGATACTACTGGGCTATAGCGGTACAGAGAATGCTCAACTGGCGTTTCCACACTCGCTCTAAGCTATGGGTACCTCTAGAGAAGTGTCTAGCTGGTAGGAATTTATCATACGCTTCCTGGCTGTCCCGAGAGCATAGAGGACTGTCGGAGACGACGTCCCCCTTGACAACCCAGGTATTGTCAACTTGGGATAAGATTAACCCGCTGCTAAAATTGGCCCCCTCGATGTCCCCGCTGGCCCCACTGGGAGGTTTCCTATGGTTCCCTCCGGGGGAACAAATGGGTTTTTTTGAATCGTGGATAGAGGGTGGAGAGGTGGAGACGCCAGTTGTGGTAAACTTATGAAAGACGGCAAACTCCTGAGCTATGAATCTCTGCCTATAGGCGGACAGGGCACACCAATGAACTTCTGGAAATATAGACAACTACACCACTTCTTTCAATTACAAGGCCATAAGATTAGAGACCCCTCGTTTCCCACCCACCTTGAACAACTTTTTATTGCAGAAGAACCTACACCGTACTTGGTCTCGGAACTATATAAATTACTAGGCTCCTCACTCCCTCATACTACACCTGCTTATATTAGACGCTGGGAAAATGACCTAGGCTTCGTATTTGCAAAGACAGACTTAACACACTTATATCAGCTTACTCATTCATCCTCGATAGAGTCCAAGACCCAGGAAACAAACTTTAAGCTACTATCCCGCTGGTATAGAGTACCTGCGGACTTGGCCCGCTTTTACCCTTCCACATCCGAGCTGTGTTGGAGAGGATGTGGACAGAGAGGTACATTGAAACATATATGGTGGGATTGCCCTCTGATTAAATCCTTTTGGGAAGATATACGAAACCAAATCAAAATAGTGACAGAGATAGAAGTCCCTTTTTCCCCGACCCACTTTCTTCTGCAGGTCCCCCCGATCTCACTACGTAAATATAAGAAAAGTGTGCTGCCGCACTTATTAAACGCGGCTAGGCGCCTGATCCCAATTCATTGGAAGAAACCCACGATCCCCACACGTGCTGAGTGGATCGGAAAGGTTAGCGAGATCCGGGAAGCTGAAGACTGGGTGGCGACCAATAAAGGCCACAAAGACCGATTCCATGACATCTGGGCGTCATGGACTGAATATACCTCAAACCCTACTACAGTGCCATCTAGTTTAGACGTTGCACTATTGGAACTGGCAGACCCCACTCTTAGAGTACTTAGGCTAACAAAAACTCAACCCAGTAGGCCAGACCCTAAAACCTGAACTTACCCGAGGAATATTGAATCCAGCTCTGAGGGGTCCGTTGCAGAGGCAGAGGAAGCTTACCACTATTTGCAGGTAACCTGATCCAACCCCTCCCCCCCCCCATTCCCCCCCTTCCCTCTCTTATCCTCCCTTTTCCCCCTTACTGTATCCCCCCTCCCCTCTTTTCTCTTTTTTATTCCCCTTTATTTTTGTGTTTCTACATTTATTACTGTTAATTTATTATAATACTAGGGAAACTCATGCGAGATAGCTAATTATGGGACGCCTAGTATAGACACGAAACCCGCTGAGGGAGACCTCTGGTTTTCTAGGAGTCCGACAAATTCTGCATGAACAAACCACTGCTTCATGGTCGCGGGGGCCTACGTGGGAGAGGGAGGCAGATTGATGGAGGCCTCGAGCCCCCCCCTCCTGCCCCGGCCGTGGGCCACCGGCAGGCCCGGATTTACTCCCTTTGCCGCCCCAAGGCCGGGTTCTTCAATGCCGCCCCACACACACACCACCATTCTCGTCCTTTATTGATGATGCTACAATAGATCAATTAAAAACATATCTCCATACACGAGAACACTGAAAACAACTGGCTTTATTTGTACAGACTAAAAATACTTCAGGGTAAGCGCGCGAGGGGTAATGATTTTTCGCGGCCAATTTTTTAGGGCAATGGCTGGTGTTAGTGCCTCAATCATCCCCGGCACCATGGTTGGTATGGTGTCAGGATGATTGAAACACATTATTTCTATCATTACATTGTAATGTATAATGAAATAGTTCAACTCACCAAAAATGCAGAATCATTGGGAGCCCTGAGCGTGTCACTTGCCGCCATCGCTTGTCACTTGACACTATGCCTGCCACCAGATGGAGATGTCACTTGCCATGATGCCACCACATGGTGATGTCACTTGCCACACTGCCTGGCTGCCACCAGATGGGGATGTCACTTGCCACGCTGCCACCAGATGGAGATGTCACTTGCCACTCTGCCTGCCACCAGATGGAGATGTCACTTGCCACACTGCCTGGCTGCCACCAGATGGAGATGTCACTTGCCACGCTGCCACCAGATGGGGATGTCACTTGCCACGCTGCCACCAGATGGGGATGTCACTTGCCACGCTGCCACCAGATGGAGATGTCACTTGCCACACTGCCTGGCTGCCACCAGATGGGGATGTCACTTGCCATGCTGCCACCAGATGGAGATGTCACTTGACACACTGCCTGGCTGCCACCAGATGGAGATGTCACTTGCCACACTGCCTGGCTGCCACCAGATGGAGATGTCACTTGCCACGCTGCCACCAGATGGGGATGTCACTTGCCACGCTGCCACCAGATGGGGATGTCACTTGCCACGCTGCCACCAGATGGAGATGTCACTTGCCACACTGCCTGGCTGCCACCAGATGGGGATGTCACTTGCCATGCTGCCACCAGATGGAGATGTCACTTGACACACTGCCTGGCTGCCACCAGATGGAGATGTCACTTGCCACACTGCCTGGCTGCCACCAGATGGAGATGTCACTTGCCACGCTGCCACCAGATGGGGATGTCACTTGCCACGCTGCCACCAGATGGAGATGTCACTTGCCACACTGCCACCAGATGGGGATGTCACTTGCCACGCTGCCACCAGATGGGGATGTCACTTGCCATGTTGCCACCAGATGGAGACGTCACTTGCCACACTGCCACCAGATGGGGATGTCACTTGCCACACTGCCACCAGATGGGGATGTCACTTGCCACGCTGCCACCAGATGGGGATGTCACTTGCCATGCTGCCACCAGATGGAGACGTCACTTGCCACACTGCCACCAGATGGGGATGTCACTTGCCACGCTGCCACCAGATGGGGATGTCACTTGCCACGCTGCCACCAGATGGGGATGTCACTTGCCGCCAGATGGGGATGTCACTTGCCACCAGATGGGGATGTCACTTGCCACACTGCCACCAGATGGGGATGTCACTTGCCACGCTGCCACCAGATGGGGATGTCACTTGCCATGCTGCCACCAGATGTTGATGTCACTTGCCACGCTGCCTGCCACCAGATGAAAGAGGGTGGAACAGCGGTGCTGGCAATGAGAGATGTCATCTCTCTCCCCCCGCCGCCGCACCGCTGACATGACTTCTTAATCATTTCAAAAATGGCGCCGGGCGGCGCAATCACGCTACTGCGCATGCGCCACCCGGCCGAGCGCGTACGAGCTTTCCCGAGCCCGGCCGCTTCAGAACTGCGCATTAGTGGGCGGCTCGCGGCCATCTTTTCTAAGGGCATCGGTGCCCTTAATCAACTTTAACGGGCAGCCTGAAAGAGGGGGGGGGCGGCTGCGAAGTCGCCGCAGGAGCGGCGCCGCCCCTGCACCGCTGCCGCCCCGAGGCCTGGCCTCGGTGGCCTTATGGCAAATCCGGCCCTGGCCACCGGGCTATGTACCCTGCGCATTCCAAAGGGCACCCCAACTGGAATATACCCTCGTGAGCCCCTAGGCCGGTCCCACACTATTTATATATTCCACGAACATATAGGGCTTACAGAGCTCCTGATTACATCCCTAAGTGGGTACCATAGAGTTATCCCTAGAATAGCACCTTTCTTTAGGTAAATGGTAATGTATGTGTCTGTTCAACCCATATATTGAATATTGTCACTGATACGACTTACACTGTTGGACATGCCATGTTATGTTTTGTTCTAAAAATAAAAAGTTATTATACAAAAAAAAAAACAAAATTGTAAAAAGTAACAAAAAAAAAACTATTGACACCGTCCACTGCCCTACTGACACCGTCCGCTGCTCTGCTGATATACACGCTTGTGTATTTGTGCTCTTGGGTGCACACCCTAATGCAATAGGCTGCGCACACACCAATGTGGGTCATGTTCACATTTGTGCATTTTATGAAAAGGGCCAGGGACTTTTTTCAGTTTTTTGGTTCCATAGACTTCAATGGATCAAAAATTTATATTGAGAAACGCAAAATGCACCTGGAATATGCAAACTGCATAGGTGTGAACCAGGTCCTAAAAGAGAAGTAAGGTTTTTTTTTTTTATACTTACCTTCGGTCCGATGATGCATCTGTCCCCTCTGCACTGAGAACCGAACATTTGAACACCACCGGTGGCTTGGTTCTCACAGCTCCCCGAGTAGAGAGCTGCTGACTGTCAATCAGCAGCTCTCCGCTCTGCCTCCTCCTTGCTCATTGGAGCGCTGAGCTGTGGAGGGGCGGGGAGCGGCCATCTCAGCCTCTCAGCAGCTCGCTGAGAGGCTGAGACGGGTGTCAGTCCAGGCACCTGGCGGATGCAGACTTCCATTGTCGGGGTGATGCGGAGCCTGGACTGATTTCGGTCCACTCTCTGCTGAAAATGGATCACAGGGGTGTAAAATGAATTGCACTCCAGTGATCCATAGGAGAAGCCCAGTCAAACGTGCTTTGGCTGGACTTCTCCTGTAAGCTGTTCCATATCCTGACACTCACATGCACTTTGTTCATTTTTTAATTTTTTTTTAATAACCACTTAAGGACCACCCGCCGCTGTTGTACATTGGCTGTTTGAAGTGGAATACCGTTGTTATGGAAGCAGCTAGCTGCCATAACTCCGGTATCCTCTTCAACAGCTGGAGGTTTGCTTTCAGATAAAAGTGGTCTCTGCAGCGGATTCGTCGCTAGATAACTTTTATCGGGGGCGGGACTTTTGACACCTTTTTTGGGACCATTGGCATTTATACAGCGATCAGTGCTATAAAAATGCACTGATTACTGTAAAAATGTCACTGGCAGGGAAGGGGTTAACACTAGGGGGCGATCAAGGGGTTAACTGTGTTCCCTGTGTGTGTTTCTAACTGAAAAGGGAGGGAACTGACCTAGAAGAAATGACAGATCGTGGTTCCTAGCTATTAGGAACACACGATCTGTCTTTCCTCACAGAGCAGAACAGGGATTTGTGTGTTTACACACACACTTATGTGCTCTGCCTCTCGTGCCCGCGATCGCTCATGGCCGGCGGTCTTAGCGAGCGTTGGCCACAAGCATCGGCACCCCCGCAGTGCAGCGGGCACGCGCCTCCGGCGATGCGCGTGCGCCTGCTATCCCGATCCCACAAGCCGACGTATAGCCACGACGGCTTGCGGGATGGTGCCAACCTGCCGCAGTAAAATGACGGCGGCTGGTCGGCAAGCGGTTAAAAGGGAAATAGTTTTTTTGCAAAATAAAATGACATTTAATTTTTTTTATTGCATTTTAGTGTAAATGTTAGATCTGAGGTCTTCTTGACCCCAGATCTCACATTTAAGAGGTCCTGTAATGCTTTTTTTCTATTACAAGGGATGTTTACATCCCTTGTAATAGGAATAAAAGTGACCCAGAATTTTTTTTTTAAATGACAGTGTCAAAATAAAATATAAAAAGTAAAATAAGAAAAAAAAAAAATTTAAAGTGCCCCGTTCTGCCGAGCTCACGCGCAGAAGCGAACGCATATGTAAGTTGCACCCGCATATGAAAACGGTGTTCAAACCACACACGTGAGGTATTACTGCGATCATTAGAGTGAGAGCAATAATTCTAGCACTAGACCTCCTCTGTAACTCAAAATTGGTAACCTTTAGAAATTTTTAACGTCGTCTATGGAGATTTTTAAGGGTCAAAGTTTGTCGCCATTCCACAAGTGAGCGCAAGTTTGAAGCGTGACATATAAAAAAAATTTGGCTAACTTTACTGTTGTTTTATTTTTTAATTCAAAAAACTGTATTTTTTCCCAAAAATATGCGCTTGTAAGAACGCTGCCCAAATACAGTGTGAGATAAAGTATTGCAACGACCGACATTTTATTCTCTAGGGTGTCTGGAAAAATATATATATAATGTTTGGGGGTTCTAAGTAATTTTCTAGCAAAAAAACTGATTTTAACCTGTAAACACCAAGTCTGAAAAATAGGCACGGTCCTTAAGTAGTTAAAACTAATTTTTTGATTTTTACATTTTTTTATAAAGGAAGTGTGGGGCGCCCTTTAGCAATTGCCTCTTTTTTCCCCTTATAAATACGGCACTAGGAAACAACACAGTTGACTACTCAGTCAGACAGAAGATGTGGGAAAATCTCCCACTGCAGACACCTGTTCCGGTGACAACTGTCAAAGATGAGATATTCTTTAATCTTTTTTTGCACATTCACTTTGTCATGTCACTGGAACAGGAAGTGAGGATGAATCACCCTAAGCCCCCTTCTACACGGGGCGGGCTCCGTTGGAGTCCACCTGCTCAGCAGGCAATCTGTCCGCCCCTGAGCAGGAGGATGGCTGGTCTGTGTCTGCTCCGCTTATGGAGAGCGGACACAGCACACTCTCCTCTATGGGCGGTCAGATGTAAACAGACCTCCTTTCTGTTTACACCCCATTGCCATCCGATCAGATCCACCAGACAGATGGGGAATGGATCCTCATCCATCTGTTTTTAGTGTATAGGATTGGATCTGATGCCAGCGGGTGTCAACAGACACATGTCCATAGAGGAGATTGGAGGGTCCAATTGGGTCTCCCTGAAGAACTGACAGGCAGACCCAATCGGTCTGCTAGTGTGAAAGGGGCCTAACACAAATACAGATAACTATAAAAAAAGAAAAACAATGTTTTAAACACTTCTCCACATAATTTTGTCTGAAGTTTACCTTTAGGGCCCTTTCACACTGGGGCGGGGGCGGCGTCGGCGGTAAATCGCCGCTATTGTAAGTGGCGCTTTAGTGTCGGTATTCGGCTGCTAGCGGGGTGGTTTTACCCCCCGCTAGCGGCCGAAAAAGGGTTAAAAACCACCGCAAAGCGCCTCTGCAGAGGCGCTTTGCCGGCGGTATAGCCGCGCCGTCCCATTGATTTCAATGGGCAGGAGCAGTGAAGGAGCGGTATACACTCCGCTCCTTCACCGCTCTGGCACTTTTGGGTCGGTTTGCAGGCGCTATTATTAGCGCAATAGCCCCTGGAAACCGCCCCAGTGTGAAAGGGCCCTTAGGCTGTTTAAACCTGTTCATGTATGCAGAGCTGTCCCTGCCCAGTTAGTTTAGGTTGTTCAATGCGTGTAATTGTTAGCAGCCAATCACTGCGTATACATCAATACGCATGGATACCGCGCGTTTTTATAACAAAGTGAACATTCCTATGCCTGATTCAATACCAAAATGACTTAGGCCATGCAACACAGTTACCACATATATGGCGATCTTCAGCCTTTTATTTAGATATGACCATGATTTATTTTCTGTGTCAGTACTAACTAGGCACAGCAGGTGGCACTCGGAGGCTTCGCATAGCAATATCTATAATAATAATACAATAGTAAAATAAGAGCACAGACATTGAGGGGGATGCAAGAAAGCACAGGCTGTTAAAGACACAAAGTACAGCTCAAGATAGAAATATAAGAAAGCTAACTGGCAGCATTGCACATATCTATACATTATATATGAGAACTTCAGTGAATAAAAAAATGAATGCAAAATAAATACAGAAAGGACAGATTCCTTACACAGTATATAATAATATGTTTACATTATAATACATTTAAAGAAACCCGAATTTGTGTTTCCGGTGTCTTTCAATGGTTGCACCACAGAGAGAACATTTTTGGAGAAATCATTTCGTTTTCTAATGATTTATCGAGTAGCCTTCAGATTTTTCAACCTGTTTTTTCAATACAGTGTGTTCCTGCTGAATCAGAGACATGAATAAAGTATCACATGACACTTCATTCATTTCTGCCCCTCTACTGCCAAGGATTCCGTAGTGCAGCTTCTCAGAAAATCACAAATATTGGGTTTTATTTTCAATTGCTGCCCCAGAAATCTCCACCCCACCCTCTTGCAAAAAGCTACCTCAAGAACAAAACACCCTTCTATAACATACAAAGTAAGAACAACTGTCATTCCTACTGGTACAAGAATGGAAGTTTACTATAGGACCCCAAAGTAAAAATCATTTTAGGTCCCTCGTATTCTGCAATCTATAGCTGCAAAAGTATTCTTATCAATGAAACCTGTGCTATTCCAACGCATCATTAGCACTGCAAGCTGCAAACATTTTTTTAGATGTACACGTGAATGTTATTCACTTTATCACTTTATTTTTCCTTTTATCGCAGGGATAGAGAGGGTAAAAAAGGAGGAGGGGTATGCCTGTATATCAAGAATAATGTACAAGTAAATGTGAGAGATGACATCACTAAGGGAGCAAGGGAGGAGGTGGAATCCTTATGGGTAGAGCTCCAAAGGGATGAAACTAAGGGGAAAATAATACTGGGAGTATGCTATAGGCCCCCTAACCTGAGGGAGGAGGGGGAGGCGGATCTCCTATCACAATTTGGATTAGCAGCAAGGATGGTAAGTGTTATCATATTGGGGGATTTTAATTATCCAGACATAGACTGGGCGGAGGGAACCACGTATTCGTCTAAGGCTCGCCAGTTCCTAAATGTCTTGCAGGACAATTTCATGGGTCAGATGGTAGACGCACCAACTAGAAATAAAGCGTTACTAGATCTATTGATTACCAAAAATACAGACCTGATCACGGATGTGGAAATATGGGGCAATTTAGAAAACAGCGATCACAGGTCAATTGGCTTCAGTATATATCACACAACTAGGAAACATAAGGAAAATACAAAGACACTGAATTTCAAAAGGGCCAACTTCCCTAAACTACGAACCTTGCTAGAAGGTATAAATTGAAATAAAATCTTAGGAACAAAGAACACGGAGGAGAGATGGGTTCGCTTTAAGAGCATATTGAATAAGGGCATTAGCCAGTACATCCCATTGGGTAATAAATTTAAAAGAGTGAACAAAAGTCCTGGATGGCTTAACGCCAATGTAAAAATGCATATAAAAGCAAAAGAGAAGGCCTTCAAAAATACAAGGTTGAGGGATCATCATCAGCATTCAAACTTTATAAAGAATGCAACAAGAAATGTAAGGGTGCAGTTAGGGCGGCTAAAATAGAACACGAAACACACATAGTGAAGGAGAGCAAAAAAAATCCCAAGAAATTCTTTAAGTATGTAAACAGTAAAAAAGGGAGGACAGTCCATATTGGCCCCATAAAGAATGAGGAAGGACATCTGGTTACAAAGGATGGGGAGATGGCGAAGGTATTGAATTTATTCTTTTCCTCAGTCTTCACGAGGGAATCAGGGGGCTTCATTAACCAGAACTGCAGTGTTTATCCTCATGACACATCACAGGAAGCACCCTCATGGCTAACAGAGGACAGAATTATAATTAGACTTGGGAAACTTAACATTAATAAATCACTGGGACCGGGCTGGCTTGCACCCGAGGGTACTTAGGGAACTCAGTCAAGTAACTGCCAGACCATTGTTCCTAATTTTTACTGACAGTCTACTGACTGGAATGGTACCAGCGGATTAGAGAAAAGACAATGTAACACCAATATTTAAAAAGGGTCCAAAATACATCCCTGGGAATTACAGACCAGTTAGCCTAACATCAATAGTATGCAAGCTCTTGGAGGGGATGATAAGGGACTATATACAAGATTTTAGTAATGAGAATGGTATCATTAGCAGTAATCAGCATGGAATCATGAAGAATTGCTCTTGCCAAACAAATCTATTAACCTTCTATGAGGAGGTGAGTTGCCATCTAGATAAAGGAAGGCCCATAGACGTGGTGTATCTGGATTTTGCAAAAGCATTTGACACAGTTCCCCATAAATGTTTACTGTACAAAATAAGGTCCGTTGGCATGGACTATAGGGTGAGTACATGGATTGAAAACTGGCTACAAGGGCGAGTTCAGAGTGTGGTGATAAATGGGGAATACTCTGAATGGTCAGGGGTGGTAGTGGGGTCCCACAGTGTTCTGTGCTGGGACCAATCCTATTTAATTTGTTCATAAACGACCTGGAGGATGGGGTTAAACAGTTCAATCTCTTTATTTGCAGACTATACTAAGCTAAGCTAAGCAGGGCAATAACTTCTCCGCAGGATGTGGAAACCTTGCAAGAAGATCTGAACAAATTAATGGGGTGGGCAACTGCATGGCAAATGAGGTTTAATGTAGAAAAATGTAAAATAATGCATTTGGGTGGCAAAAATATGAATGCAATCTATACACTGGGGGGAGAACCTCTGGGGGAATCTAGGGTGGAATAGGTCCTAGTAGATGGTAGGCTCAGCAATGGCATGCAATGCCAAGCTGCTGCTAACAAAGCAAACAGAATATTGGCATGCATTAAAAAAGAGATTAACTCCAGGGATAAAGCGATACTACTCCCAATTTACAAGACTCTGGTTTGGCCGCACCTGGAGTATGCTCTCCAGTTATGGGCACGAGTGCTCAGGAAAGATGTACTGGAAATGGCGCGAGTACAAAGAAGGGCAACAAAGCTAATAAAGGGTCTCGAGGACATTAGTTATGAAGAAAGGTTGCGAACACTGAACTTATTCTCTCTGGAGAAGAGACGCTTGAGAGGGGATATGATTTAAATTTGCAAGCTGAAGCCTATTATAGAGAAACTATTTGGGTGGAACCCATTGTGAGACATCTAACTGTTTGAGCTGGTTGGTGCAAACCACTGCTCTGTTTTCTATGTGCATTTATTTTTGCTGATGTTTGGTTGCCTTGCTGTAAGTTTTTAGTGTGCTGTTTTAATAAACACTTTTGTTGAATCATATTGCACTACACGGCTATACTCTTCTTCCTTTATGCTCTGGGATTTATCCTTGAGCTGCCAAATTGGATATCAGCTTTTCCAAAGATACCGTGATTCCTGCGTCCATTGAAAAACCGTGTCCACTTTTACAGCTTAAAATGTTGGACCCTGATGGGATCATTGTCCAGTGTCTGATACCACTGTTATCTGGAATTTGTTTAGTTTTTAAAGCCCAGTCTGTTGAGCATGGTGGGATTATTATCCAATGCTTGAAACTACTGCTATCTGTGAGGAAGTGAATCTATGTGGTGATGGGATATTAAAGTCTTTGTGTTTTGAAGAGCACTGAAGTTCCCTTATATTTGGTTCACCCAATTCCCATGAAGAGCATATTCACTCAGTTCACTCAGTTCCCTTTTGTATAAGGGTTTGTCAGTTGAACATTTTTCATGCACATCTTTTTATGCACATTTTATGAACTGAATCATATATTTTTCACTTTATGAGTCATTTCATCCAATTGTTTTATTTATTTTATACACTTGTTTTTGTAGGAGTGGACTTTATGCCCTTAAATTTTTGTCATGTGTATTTTTGCATTGTGAATATTCTTATAGATTAGCGCAGCTGTTTATTTTAATTATCTATGCTTATGGTAGGGGTTCGGACCTTTTAGGTTGCAGCTTTTCTTTATCTATATATTTTCATTTATTTATTTATGTGCTTAATTTCTCCATTTCAATAGTCGCACTTCCCTTCACCAGGAGAGTAGGATAAGAGCAGGATTTTAACCCTTTTTTGAAAAATACCATACTGGTGACCCCATAATATGAATAAAACTTTTTCGCGGAAGGGAGTTTAAGTTTTAAGACATTTCTCATTAAAATTAGAAGAAAAGAGGTTTAACCTTAAACTACTTAGAGGGTTCTTTACTGTAAGACCGGCAAGGATGTGGAAATCCCTTCCACAGGCGGTGGCCTCAGCGGGGGGCATCGATAGTTTAAAAAAACTATTAGATAAGCACCTGAACGACCGCAACATACAGGGATATACAATGTAATACTGACATATAATCACACACATAGGTTGGACTTGATGGACTTGTGTCTTTTTTCAACCTCACCTACTATGTCACTATGTAACCTACTATGTAACTTGGGTCAACCTACCAAAAACTGATATTTCAATTGTTAGTAGATGCTGGTGCGTTAAACAACCTAATTATTACTTTTTTATAGACTAAGGTGCCCTGTTCACCTACAGGGGCATTGTTAAGCTAGTTGCACATTGTGTCGGTGACCTTGTTTGTCATGCCATCATTCATAAGTTGTGTGTAGGGATGAGCCGAACACCCCCCGGTTCGGTTCGCACCAGAACCCGCGAACGGACCGCAAGTTCGCACGAACGTTAGAACCCCATTGACGTCTATGGGACTCGAACGTTCGAAATCAAAAGTGCTCATTTTAAAGGCTAATTTGCATGGTATTGTCCTAAAAAGGGTGTGGGGACCCGGGTCCTACCCCAGGGGACATGTATCAATGCAAAAAAAACTTTTAAAAACGGCCGTTTTTTCGGGAGCAGTGATTTTAATGATGCTTAAAGTAAAAAAAAAAAAGTGAAATATTCCTTTAAATATCGTACCTGGGGGGTGTCTATAGTATGCCTGTAAAGTGACGCGTGTTTCCCATGTTTAGAACAGTCCCTGCACCAAATGTCATTTTAAAGGAAAAAATCTCATTTAAAACTGCTTGCGGGTTTAATGTCATGTCGGGTCATGGCAATATGGATGAAAATCAGTGAGACAAACGGCATGGGTACCCGCCAGTCCATTACCAGGCCCTTTGGGTCTTGTATGGATATTAAGGGGAACCCCGCACCCAAATTAAAATAAGGAAAGGTCCCTATATACTCTGAACAGCAGTATACAGGCGGTGCAAACAAGACAGGGACTGTAGGTTTGTTGTTAAGTAGAATCTGTTTGTAATTTTGAACATTTTTAATGTGTTTAGCTCCAGCCAAAAAATCTTTTCTAAGCTTTTTGGAAAACATAGGGAAGGGTTATCACCCCTGTGACATTTGTTTTGCGTCTTTCCTCCTCTTCAGAAGATTTCACCTCACTTTTTTGTCCCAATGAAAAATGTTTTTTGAAAATTTGGGTTTTTTTGTGGAACAAGGATTGGAAAGCATCAGTGGAAAGGAGAAATTGTTTTCCCATATTAACTCTTACAGGAGAGAATTTCCCTTCCTTAGGGGTAGATTTCATCTCACTTCCTGTTGTCTCCTTCCGTTTGCAAGTAGGAGTCGTTTGTAAGTTAGATGTTTGAAAGTAGGGTCCTGCCCTATATACTCAGCAGAAATTTGGGCCTTAGGTGTTGCTGTGGCCAAAACACTGTAAGCCCTCACAGGGCCCTGCTGTGAAATATTAGATCAAGAATTGTAATTACATGCCCCTGTTGAACAGGAGCTGAAAAATTAGGCCTTAGGCACTGGTGCTGGTGCCACAACACTGCAACCCCTCACAGACACTCTAGTTGGAACGCAGGAACGAGCCCTGCTGCAAAGTATTGCATCAAAAATTGTAATTACACGCCCCTGTTAGACAGGGGCAGAAAAATTGGGTCTTAGGCACTGGTGCTGGTGCCACAACACTGCAACCCCTCACAGACACTCTAGTTGGAACGCAGGAACGAGCCCTGCTGCAAAGTATTGCATCAAAAATTGTAATTACACGCCCCTGTTAGACAGGGGCAGAAAAATTGGGTCTTAGGCACTGGTGCTGGTGCCACAACACTGCAACCCCTCACAGACACTCTAGTTGGAACGCAGGAACAAGCCCTGCTGCAAAGTATTGCATCAAAAATTGTAATTACACGCCCCTGTTAGACAGGGGCTGAAAAATTGTGCCTTAGGCACTGGTGGTGGCGCCCAGAACCAAAAATGTTCTTACAAGCTATCAGCGTGATGATTGAGGAGGAAGAGGATAATTACTCAGGGATAGTCACTCAGCATCAGCATAGGCAGTCTTTGAAGGGATCTGAAAAAAATTATTCAGTTACATCAGCATCAGGTGCTTGGTAGCTGGTGGTGATCCAAGACTGATTCATTTTTATGAAGGTCAGCCGATCGACCGAGTCAGTGGACAGACGCACCCTGTGATCGGTTACCACGCCTCCAGCAGCACTGAATGTGCGTTCCGAAAGAACGCTGGATGCAGGACAGGCCAGTAGCTCAATTGCATACTGTGCAAGCTCTGGCCAGTGATCCATCCTCAAGACCCAGTAACCCAGAGGATTTTCGGTGGGAAAGGTGTCCAAGTCTGATCTTGCCCCTAGGTATTCCTGCACCATGTAAAACAGACGCTGGCGATGGTTGCTGGAACCGATCATACCTTGGGGCTGCGGACCAAAAAATTGTCTGAACGCATCGGTCAGACGGCCACCTTCTCCACCGCTCCTTCTTTGACTGACGGAAGCCTCAGCAACACGTTGTCCAGAAACAGGAGTTTGTAACCTCCCAGTCTCTGGGAACGTGTTGCACAGACCTTTCTGCAAGGCCTCCCGAAGATGTTTCATCCTCTGCTCCCTCTGCGATGGCAAGATAAGGTCCGCAACCTTACCCTTGTAACGTGGATCAAGGAGGGTTGCCAGCCAGTATTGGTCCTTCTCCTTGATACCACGAATACGAGGATCCTTACGCAGGCTTTGCAGGATCAGGGAGGCCATGCAGCGTAGGTTTGCTGAGGCATTCGGTCCGGAGTCCTCTGGGTCACTAAGGACAACAACGTCCGCAGCCACCTCCTCCCAGCCACGTACAAGTCTATCTGTTCCTTGGGACTGATCCCTTAAAGACTGCTGATGCTGAGTGCCAGGCTCCACCTCCATACTGACACAATCTTCCTCCTCCTCCTCCTCCTCCTCCTCCTCGTCCTCTTCCTGTGTGATCGGCGGGCACGCAGGAACACTGTCTGGATAAAGGGGGCCTTGAGAGCTAAGGAAGTCCTCCTCTTCCTGCCTCTGTTCTGCCTCAAGTGCCCTGTCCATTATTCCACGCAGCGTGTGCTCCAACAGGTGGACAAGGGGGACAGTGTCACTGATGCATGCACTGTCAGTGCTCACCATCCTCGTGGCCTCCTCGAATGGTGACAGGACAGTGCATGCATCCCTGATCATGGCCCACTGGCGTGGGGAAAAAAAACCAAGGTCCCCTGACCCTGTCCTGGTGCCATAGTCGCACAGGTACTCATTGATGGCCCTCTGCTGCGTGTGCAGCCGCTGTAGCATGGCCAATGTCGAGTTCCACCTGGTGGGCATGTCACAGATTAGGCGGTTCTTGGGCAGGTTAAACTCCTTTTGGAGGTCCGTCAGCCGAGCACTGGCATTATATGACCGGCGGAAATGCACACAGACTTTCCTGGCCTGCCTCAGGACATCCTGTAAGCCCGGGTACCTGCCCAAGAACCGCTGCACCACCAAGTTAAGGACGTGAGCCAAACAGGGCACATGGGTCAGTTGTCCCTGTCGGAGGGCAGAGAGGAGGTTGGTGCCATTGTCGCAAACCACCATTCCTGCCTTAAGTTGGCGTGGCGTCAACCACCTCTGAACCTGCCCCTGCAGAGCTGACAGAACCTCTGCCCCAGTGTGGCTCCTGTCCCCCAAGCACACCAGCTCAAGCACCGCATGGCATCTTTTGGCCTGCGTACTTGCGTAGCCCCTTGAACGCCTACGGAGCACCGCTGGTTCCGAGGAAGAGGCCATGGAGGAAGAAGAAGAGGAGGGGGTGGAGGAGAGAGGTGTGTCACAATCAGCATTTTGGAGGCGTGGTGGCGGAACAACCTCCAACACTACTGCACCTTGTCCTGCATCCTTCCCAGCTGCCAGCAGAGTCACCCAATGCGCCGTGAAACTTAAGTAACGTCCCTGTCCATGCCTGCTGGACCATGAGTCAGCGGTAATATGCACCTTACCGCTGACCGCCCTGTCCAGCGAGGCATGGACATTGCCTTCCACATGCCGGTAGAGAGCCGGAATCGCCTTCCGTGAGAAAAAGTGGCGTTTGGGAACCTGCCACTGAGGAACCGCACATTCCACAAACTCACGGAAGGGGGCAGAGTCTACCAACTGAAAAGGCAGCAGTTGAAGTGCTAGCAATTTTGCCAAGCTAGCATTCAACCGCTGGGCATGTGGATGGCTGGGAGCAAACTTCTTTCGGCGGTGCAGCAGCTGGGGCAGGGAAATTTGCCTGGTACAATCTGACGTCGGTGTACCAAAAGCAGATTGCCCACAAGTACTTGGCTGTGACACACCTAATTCTACACCTTCATTCCTCTCACTGCAGGTCTCAGAGAGGACTGAAGGTCTAGTGGGGTTGGAAATCTCAGCTGATGAGGAGCAAGGAGAGATCCTCTTTGTTCTTTGGTGTGGGTCTTTTAGATATGCTTGCCAACGAACTGCATGGCAGGTCAACATATGTCTGGTCAAGCATGTGGCACCCAAGCGGGAGATGTTTTGGCCACGCGAGATACGCTTGAGACATATGTTGCAAATAGCAACGGTGCGATCTGATGCACTCGTCTCAAAAAAGGCCCACACCAAAGAACTTTTTGAATAACGCGCAGAGACTGCAGCGCCCTGCACATGTGGAGCTTTGGGGTGTGATGCAGTCAATGTGCTGCCCTTAGGCTGGCCCCTGGAGGGCATCCTGCCTCGTTGGTGATGTGCCGCCTCCTCCTCCTCCTCCTCCTCCTCTCTCCTATCAGGCACCCACGTTGAGTCAGTGACCTCATCATCCCCTCCCTCCTCATCACTGGAGCAAACCTGGCAGTATGCTGCAGCAGGGGGAGCATGACTGCCAGATTGCTGTCCTTCTTGGGCACCCCCTCTGTCCGTGCTCATGTTACTGCCTTCATCGAGCTCAGTATCATCATCAGAGCCTTCCAAACGCTGGGCATCCTCCTGGAGCATGTACCCAACACTGTGGTCAAACAGTTCGAGGGAATCCTCAGGAGGACATGGTGGAGCTAGGGAAGGAGTCACTGATGACATTGAGCTGAGGGAAGAGGCCGCTGCTTTGCCAGACAAAGCACCCTGGGCATGGGTGAGAGAGGATGAGGAGGATGAGGACGGCTTGGTCATCCACTCGACCAAGTTTTCTGCATGTTGCGGCTCAACACGGCCAGCTGCCGAAAAAAAGGCCAAGCGTGTCCCATGGCCACGGGCTGATGAGGATGCACCGTCTCCACGACCAGCACTAGACACAGAGCCTGCTTGCCCTCTCTTATTGGCTTGTGACTGTCTGCCTCTCCTTCTTGGCCTTCCAGACATACTAATGGCCTGTAGCTGCACTAAGCTGGGATAGAACACCTGTAATTTTCTTCAGGTAGCTTTATATACTGTAACCAGACAAGCCTGCCTGTCAGTAGGAAGATAACAGGAATGGATCTAGCTGAACACTGTGAGCAGGACGCACTGACTGCACTAAATGTAAATAGCAGGAACGGATCTAGCTGAACACTGTGAGCAGGACGCACTGACTGCACTAAATGTAAATAGCAGGAACGGATCTAGCTGAACACTGTGAGCAGGACGCACTGACTGCACTAAATGTAAATAGCAGGAACGGATCTAGCTGAACACTGTGAGCAGGACGCACTGACTGCACTAAATGTAAATAGCAGGAACGGATCTAGCTGAACACTGTGAGCAGGTCGCACTGACTGCACTAAATGTAAATAGCAGGAACGGATCTAGCTGAACACTGTGAGCAGGACGCACTGACTGCACTAAATGTAAATAGCAGGAACGGATCTAGCTGAACACTGTGAGCAGGACGCACTGCACTAAATGTAAATAGCAGGAACGGATCTAGCTGAACACTGTGAGCAGGACGCACTGCACTAAATGTAAATAGCAGGAACAGATCTAGCTGAACACTGTGAGCAGGACGCACTGACTGCACTAAATGTAAATAGCAGGAACGGATCTAGCTGAACACTGTGAGCAGGACGCACTGACTGCACTAAATGTAAATAGCAGGAACGGATCTAGCTGAACACTGTGAGCAGGACGCACTGACTGCACTAAATGTAAATAGCAGGAACGGATCTAGCTGAACACTGTGAGCAGGACGCACTGCACTAAATGTAAATAGCAGGAACAGATCTAGCTGAACACTGTGAGCAGGACGCACTGCACTAAATGTAAATAGCAGGAACAGATCTAGCTGAACACTGTGAGCAGGACGCACTGCACTAAATGTAAATAGCAGGAACAGATCTAGCTGAACACTGTGAGCAGGACGCACTGCACTAAATGTAAATAGCAGGAACAGATCTAGCTGAACACTGTGAGCAGGACGCACTGACTGCACTAAATGTAAATAGCAGGAACAGATCTAGCTGAACACTGTGAGCAGGACGCACTGCACTCAATGTAAATAGCAGGAACGGATCTAGCTGAACACTGTGAGCAGGACGAACTGCACTAAATGTAAATAGCAGGAACAGATCTAGCTGAACACTGTGAGCAGGACGCACTGCACTAAATGTAAATAGCAGGAACAGATCTAGCTGAACACTGTGAGCAGGACGCACTGCACTAAATGTAAATAGCAGGAACAGATCTAGCTGAACACTGTGAGCAGGACGCACTGCACTAAATGTAAATAGCAGGAACGGATCTAGCTGAACACTGTGAGCAGGACGCACTGCACTAAATGTAAATAGCAGGAACGGATCTAGCTGAACACTGTGAGCAGGACGCACTGACTGCACTAAATGTAAATAGCAGGAACAGATCTAGCTGAACACTGTGAGCAGGACGCACTGACTGCACTAAATGTAAATAGCAGGAACGGATCTAGCTGAACACTGTGAGCAGGACGCACTGACTGCACTAAATGTAAATAGCAGGAACGGATCTAGCTGAACACTGTGAGCAGGACGCACTGACTGCACTAAATGTAAATAGCAGGAACGGATCTAGCTGAACACTGTGAGCAGGACGCACTGCACTAAATGTAAATAGCAGGAACAGATCTAGCTGAACACTGTGAGCAGGACGCACTGCACTAAATGTAAATAGCAGGAACAGATCTAGCTGAACACTGTGAGCAGGACGCACTGACTGCACTAAATGTAAATAGCAGGAACAGATCTAGCTGAACACTGTGAGCAGGACGCACTGCACTCAATGTAAATAGCAGGAACGGATCTAGCTGAACACTGTGAGCAGGACGAACTGCACTAAATGTAAATAGCAGGAACAGATCTAGCTGAACACTGTGAGCAGGACGCACTGCACTAAATGTAAATAGCAGGAACGGATCTAGCTGAACACTGTGAGCAGGACGCACTGACTGCACTAAATGTAAATAGCAGGAACGGATCTAGCTGAACACTGTGAGCAGGACGCACTGCACTAAATGTAAATAGCAGGAACGGATCTAGCTGAACACTGTGAGCAGGACGCACTGCATTAAATGTAAATAGCAGGAACAGATCTAACCTAATCTAGCTAACTCAAATCAAATGACACTGTCTGTCTCTCTCTCTATCAGCACACCGGAACACACTACACAGGGCCGCCGTGCAGGCGGCCTTATATAGTGTGGGGCGTGTACTAAATCCCCTGAGCCATAATTGGCCAAAGCCACCCTGGCTTTGGCCAATTACAGCTCTCTCTACTGACGGCGCTTTGATTGGCCAAGCATGCGGGTCATAGTGCATGCTTGGCCAATCATCAGCCAGCAATGCACTGCGATGCCGCAGTGAATTATGGGCCGTGACGCGCCACACGAATTTGGCGCGAACGGCCCATAACGTTCGCAATTCGACGGACGGTCGAACAGCCGATGTTCGAGTCGAACATGCGTTCGATTCGAACACGAAGCTCATCCCTAGTTGTGTGCACTCACCCCACCTGTGTTTCCTAACTACATGTTTGCTGTTTAGTTTGGTTTTGATGATGACTACCAACTTGAGGCTGGGTTCACACATGTCTGGCTGCGGTTCACAGTCCGGAGCACGGTGCGTTTCTGTTCACCGGTTCAGGGGCGATTCAGTTGCAAATTTGTGCCTGAATTTGCACCTGAACCAGACCCAAAACGCACAGAACCCTTTTCAAAACCACACCGCAGCCATCCCAGACGTGTGAACCACCTCCTTTGAGAGCTGATCACATTCACGTGTAATGCGAATTGGATGCGGTTAAAAACGCATCCAATTCGCATATATGTGAACCCAGCCTCAGACATGTAAATAAAAAAATAAAAAGGTTTTTGGATTGGAAGTTATGATATCACAAGAAAAAAATAAATGGCATTTTGTTTGGTTCTAAAGTTGTGTTCTATAAGTGAAGATATACATAAGAAATCAATTCAAGATCATTAATAATTCATTGCTGGCTGGAAGATAGTACCCCCAAAAGGACTAAAAATCTTTATGATGCCCACACTGAGATTATGTGCACAGCCCTGAGAAACATGTGCACTGCAAAACTTTTTTTAATTTTAATTTTTTAATTTCCTTCAGCTAGAAACAGTGATTTTCTAAATACTTAACCACCTCAATACAGTGCATTTTCGCCCCCTTCCTGCCCAAGCCATTTTTCAGCTTTCAGCACTGTCACATTTTGAATGACAATTGCGCGGTCATACAACACTGTACCCAAAAAAAATTGTTATCATTTTTTCCCCACAAATAGAGCTTTCTTTTAGTGGTATTTGATCACCTCTGCGGTTTTTATTTTTTGCGCTATAAACAAAAGAAGAGTGACAAGTTTACAAAAAAAACAAACACAATAATTTTTACCTTTTGCGATAATAAATATTACATTTTTTTTTCTTTAACCACTTGCCGACCGCCTCACGCCTATATACGTGAGCAGAGCGGCACGGGCAGGCAAAATCACGTACCCCCCCCCCCGGTGCCAGCTGCGGTCGGCATTTGGCTGGGAGAGTTCAGAGACGAGGGGGAGGCCATCCGATCGTGGCCCCCCCTCGCGATCGCTCCCAGCCAATGAGAAACATCCCCTGCCTCTGTATAGTACACAGAGGCAGAGGATGTGATGTCATCTCTCCTCGGCTGGCCAGTTTCCGTTCCAGCGCCGAGGAGAGATGACATGTAAGTGCACCAACACACACACACAGTAGAACATGCCAGGCATACCTTACAGCCCCGATCGCCCCCCGATCCCCCCCCCAATCACCCCCCCCTGTCACAAACTGACACCAAGCAGGTTTTTTTTTTTTTTTTTTTCCTGATTACTGCATAGTGTCAGTTTGTGACAGTTAGCAGTGGTAGGACAGTGAGTGTTACCCCCCTGTAGGTCTAGGGTACCCCCCTTACCCCCCCTAATAAAGTTTTAACCCCTTGATCACCCCCTGTCGCCAGTGTCGCTAAGCGATCATTTTTCTGATCGCTGTATTAGTGTCGCTGGTGACGCTAGTTAGGGACGTAAATATTTAGGTTCGCCGTCAGTGTTTTATAGCGACAGGGACCCCCATATACTATCTAATAAATGTTTTAACCCCTTGATTGCCCCCTAGTTAACCCTTTCACCACTGATCACCGTATAACCGTTACGGGTGATGCTGGTTAGTTCGTTTATTTTTTATAGTGTCAGGGCACCCGCCGTTTATTACCAAATAAAGGTTTAGCCCCCTAATCGCCCGGCGGTGATATGCGTCGCCCCAGGCAGCGTCAGATTAGCGCCAGTACCGCGAACACCCACGCACGCACCGTACACACACCGTACACCTCCCTTAGTGGTATAGTATCTAAACGCATCAATATCTGATCCGATCAGATCTATACTAGCGTCCCCAGCAGTTTAGGGTTCCCAAAAACGCAGTGTTAGCGGGATCAGCCCAGATACCTGCTAGCACCTGCGTTTTTCCCCTCCGCCCGGCCCAGCCCAGCCCACCCAAGTGCAGTATCGATCGATCACTGTCACAAAACACTAAACGCATAACTGCAGCGTTCGCAGAGTCAGGCCTGATCCCTGCGATCGCTAACAGTTTTTTTGGTAGCATTTTGGTGAACTGGCAAGCACCAGCCCCAGGCAGCGTCAGATCAGCGCCAGTAGCGCTAACACCCACGCACGCACCGCACACCTCCCTTAGTGGTATAGTATCTGAACAGATCAATATCTGATCCGATCAGATCTATACTAGCGTCCCCAGCAGTTTAGGGTTCCCAAAAACGCAGTGTTAGCGGGATCAGCCCAGATACCTGCTAGCACCTGCATTTTGCCCCACCGCCCGGCCCAGCCCAGCCCACCCAAGTGCAGTATCGATCGATCACTGTCACTTTTTTTTGTAGCGTTTTGGTGAACTGGCAAGCACCAGCGGCCTAGTACACCCCGGTCGTAGTCATACCAGCACTGCAGTAACACTTGGTGACGTGGCGAGTCCCATAAGTGCAGTTCAAGCTGGTGAGGTGAGCAAGCACAAGTAGTGTCCCGCTGCCACCAAAAAGACAAACACAGGCCCGTCGTGCCCATAGTGCCCTTCCTGCTGCATACGCCAATCCTAATTGGGAACCCACCGCTTCTGCAGCGCCCGTACTTCCCCCATTCACATCCCCAACCAAATGCAGTCGGCTGCATGAGAGGCATTTATATATCCTCCCGAGTACCCCTACCCAACGAACCCCCCCAAAAAAGATGTTGTGTCTGCAGCAAGCGCGGATATAGACGTGACACCCACTATTATTGTCCCTCCTGTCCTGACAATCCTGGTCTTTGCATTGGTGAATGTTTTGAACGCTACCATTCACTAGTTGAGTATTAGCGTAGGGTACAGCATTGCACAGACTAGGCCCACTTTCACAGGGTCTCCCAAGATGCCATCACATTTTGAGAGACCCGAACCTGGAACTGGTTACAGTTATAAAAGTTACAGTTACAAAAAAAAAGTGTAAAAAAAAAAAAAAAACACAAACAAAAATAAAAAAAAATAGTTGTCGTTTTATTGTTCTCTCTCTCTCTATTGTTTTGCTCTTTTTTACTGTATTCTATTCTGCAATGTTTTATTGTTATTATGTTTTATCATGTTTGTTTTTCAGGTATGCAATTTTTTATACTTTACCGTTTACTGTGCTTTATTGTTAACCATTTTTTTGTCTTCAGGTACGCCATTCACGACTTTGAGTGGTTATACCAGAATGATACCTGCAGGTTTAGGTATCATCTTGGTATCATTCTTTTTAGCCAGCGGTCGGCTTTCATGTAAAAGCAATCCTAGCGGCTAATTAGCCTCTAGACTGCTTTTACAAGCCGTGGGAGGGAATGCCCCCCCCCCACCGTCTTCCGTGTTTTTCTCTGGCTCTCCTGTCTCAACAGGGAACCTGAGAATGCAGCCGGTGATTCAGCCAGCTGACCATAGAGCTGATCAGAGACCAGAGTGGCTCCAAACATCTCTATGGCCTAAGAAACCGGAAGCTACGAGCATTTTATGACTTAGATTTCGCCGGATGTAAACAGCGCCATTGGGAAATTGGGGAAGCATTTTATCACACCGATCTTGGTGTGGTCAGATGCTTTGAGGGCAGAGGAGAGATCTAGGGTCTAATAGACCCCAATTTTTTCAAAAAAGAGTACCTGTCACTACCTATTGCTATCATAGGGGATATTTACATTCCCTGAGATAACAATAAAAATGATTTAAAAAAAAAAAAAATGAAAGGAACAGTTTAAAAATAAGATAAAAAAGCAAAAAAATAATAAAGAAAAAAATAAATAAATAAAAAGCACCCTGTCCCCCCTGCTCTCGCGCTAAGGCGAACGCAAGCGTCGGTCTGGCGGCAAATGTAAACAGCAATTGCACCATGCATGTGAGGTATCACCGCGAAGGTCAGATCGAGGGCAGTAATTTTAGCAGTAGACCTCCTCTGTAAATCTAAAGTGGTAACCTGTAAAGGCTTTTAAAGGCTTTTAAAAATGTATTAATTTTGTTGCCACTGCACGTTTGTGCGCAATTTTAAAGCATGTCATGTTTGGTATCCATGTACTCGGCCTAAGATCATCTTTTTTATTTTATCAAACATTTGGGCAATATAGTGTGTTTTAGTGCATTAAAATTTAAAAAAGTGTGTTTTTTCCACAAAAAATGCGTTTGAAAATCGCTGCGCAAATACTGTGTGAAAAAAAAAAAATGAAACACCCACCATTTTAATCTGTAGGGCATTTGCTTTAAAATAATATATAATGTTTGGGGGTTCAAAGTAATTTTCTTGCAAAAAAAAATAATTTTTTCATGTAATCAAAAAGTGTCAGAAAGGGCTTTGTCTTCAAGTGGTTAGAAGAGTGGGTGATGTGTGACATAAGCTTCTAAATGTTGTGCATAAAATGCCAGAACAGTTCAAACCCCCCCAAATGACCCCATTTTGGAAAGTAGACACCCCAAGCTATTTGCTGAGAGGCATGTCGAGTCCATGGAATATTTTATATTGTGACACAAGTTGCGGGAAAGAGACAAATTTTTTTTTTTTTTTTTTTGCACAAAGTTGTCACTAAATGTTATATTGCTCAAACATGCCATGGGCATATGTGGAATTACACCCCAAAATAAATTCTGTTGCTTCTCCTGAGTACGGGGATACCACATGTGTGGGACTTTTTAGGAGCCTAGCCACGCACGGGACCCCGAAAACCAAGCACCGCCTTCAGGCTTTCTAAGGCCGTAAATTTTTGATTTCACTCTTCACTGCCTATCACAGTTTCGGAGGCCATGGAATGCCCAGGTGGCACAAAACCCCCCCAAATTACCCCATTTTGGAAAGTAGACACCCCAAGCTATTTGCTGAGAGGTATAGTGAGTATTTTGCAGACCTCACTTTTTGTCACAAAGTTTTGAAAATTGAAAAAAGAAAAAAAAAGAAAAAAAAAATTTTTTTTTTCTGGTCTTTCTTAATTTTCAAAAACAAATGAGAGCTGCAAAATACTCACCATGCCTCTCAGCAAATAGCTTGGGGTGTCTACTTTCCAAAATGGGGTCATTTGGGGGGGGTTTGTGCCATCTTGGCATTTTATGGCCTTCAAAACTGTGATAGGTAGTGAGGAGTGAAATCAAAAATGTATGCCCTTAGAAATCCTGAAGGTGGTGCTGGGTTTTCGGGGCCCCGTACGCGGCTAGGCTCCCAAAAAGTGCCACACATGTGGTATCCCCGTACTCAGGAGAAGCAGCAGAATGTATTTTGGGGTGCAATTCCACATATGCCCATGGCCTGTGTGAGCAATATATCATTTAGTGACAACTTTTTGTAAATTTTTTTTTTTTTTTGTCATTATTCAATCACTTGGGACAAAAAAAAAAAATATTCAATGGGCTCAACATGCCTCTCAGCAATTTCCTTGGGGTGTCTACTTTCCAAAATGGGGTCATTTGGGGGGGGTTTGTACTGCCCTGCCATTTTAGCACCTCAAGAAATGACATAGGCAGTCATAAACTAAAAGCTGTGTAAATTCCAGAAAATGTACCCTAGTTTGTAGACGCTATAACTTTTGCGCAAACCAATAAATATACGCTTATTGACATTTCTTTTACCAAAGACATGTGGCCGAATACATTTTGGCCTAAATGTATGACTAAAATTTAGTTTATTGGATTTTTTTTATAACAAAAAGTAGAAAATATCATTTTTTTTCAAAATTTTCAGTCTTTTTCCGTTTATAGCGCAAAAAATAAAAACGGCAGAGGTGATCAAATACCATCAAAAGAAAGCTCTATTTGTGGGAAGAAAAGGACGCAAATTTCGTTTGGGTAGAGCATTGCATGACCGCGCAATTAGCAGTTAAAGCGACGCAGTGCCGAATTGTAAAAAGTGCTCTGGTCAGGAAGGGGGTAAATCCTTCCGGGGCTGAAGTGGTTAAAACAAATTTTTTCTCAGTTCTTTCTTTAGGCCGATATGTATTCTTGTACATATTTTTGGTTAAAAAAAATCGCAATAAGCGTATATAGATTGGTTTGCGCAAAATTTATAGCGTCTACAAAATAGGGGATAGATTTATAACATTTTTATTTTTTTATATTTTTTTACTAGTAATGGCGGCGATCTGCGATTTTTATTGTGACTGCGATATTGCGGTGGACATATCGGACACTTTTGACACATATTTGGGACCATTCATTTATACAGCGATCCGTGCTATAAAAATGCATTGATTACTGTATAAATGTGACAGGCAGGGAAGGGGTTAATACTAGGTGGTGATTGAGGGGTTAACTGTGTTGCTAGGGGAGTGATTATAACTGCAAGGGGTGGGGACTCACTAGGGGAGGAGACCGATCGGTGTTCCTCTGTACTGGGAACACACCATCGGTCTCCTCTCCTCTGCTGTGTTACCGGTAATCGCGGGTGCCCGGCAGACATCGCGGCTGCCGGGCGCGCGCACCAGATACGTCGGCGGCGTGCGCGCGCCCCCTGGACTGGGAAAGCAAGGCCGTCATATGACGCCCGCCACGAGAGCTGTGCCGCCTGGCCGTCAATTGACGGCCAGCGGTCAGCAAGCAGTTAAAGTGGAACATTAAAAATGTCCAACTCCTTTAGATAACATGCCTGGAGGATGTTTTGCCTGTGAAGGGGCACATCTCTGTGACATACAGAAAGCAGTGCTGTAGAAGCACTAACATTTACAAAGGAAAAATTTAACTTTTTCTGCTTCTTAAAAAAAAAAAAAAGAAAGAAAAAAAAAAACAGGACAGACTCCTTCAAGGGTCTGCTATGTATTTTGGGGAACTTTAAAAGGGTCTGTAAGGGCAGGCGGGTGAAACTCCCTCCATGTTCCCGTCCTCGTTGGGTGCAAAGGAAAGATTACATGAGAGGCCTGCCCTGGGGCTATGCTAGCCACTTAGGCCTGGTTCACACCTATGCATTTTTAGCACGTTTTCAGTTTTGCAGAAACACACTACAGTCCATTTAACATGGCTTCCTATAGATGTGGTTCATTTTAAGGAAAGGGCCGGGGACTTTTTTCTGGTTTTTGGTTCCATAGACTTCAGTGGATGAAAAGCATGTATTGAAAAGGGCAAAATGCACCTGCAATATAAAAACTGCAACATAAGTGTGACTTAGGCCTAAATACAGGTCACTTTCCTTTTCTACACATGGAGTACCTTTACTTGGACAGACAACTGGTCTCTAATAAACTCTCTTGATGCTACTGCACCTCACCATGGTCTCTGATGCATTTAGAAGGGACATGCAGAGCCCCTGCCCTCTCCACCTGTCCAGCGTATCATTGCTACCTCACTCCCAGTAAGAGTATGGATCCCCCCCTGTGCACCTAGCACTGACTCCATGCATGCCATTACTTAACTCTTCCTCTTCCGTACCTGTGTACAGGCTGGGGACTTCTGTGGTGCTGTTCTGCTCTTGTTACTGTGAGAGGTGGACCTGCTCACAGAGAGAGTGCCGACAACAATTCCCCCTGCTAGAAGCTATCCCACCTATCGCATGTACACACTTACAGCAGGCTGCTGGAGAAACCTTTGTTACCCTTGGTAACCACTTGTATCTTCACACTGTATAAACTCTTGTACCGTCATCTTACCCCAATATGCTTAGTGACCCGAGCTGTAGACTATATGTGCCGGCTACTTGCATTACATCCATTTAGTACCCTTTTAGCAATTTCAGACCAGGCAAAGGCAAAGTTTCAAAAGATTTACTGAAGAAGAAGTTAACATGACAGTTCAACATAAAGTGCAGTCATTTCCTAACATCCCCAGTTCCTAACTCAGGCTTGTGGCTGCCCCAGCATACCTGCACAGGAAAGAGTCCATTCTTGGCACCATTAATGGTAGTATCCAGGATTGGCATCTTCAGGGTGGACTGCAAGTTCCAGCAGCTTCTTCAGGGTCCTGAGGGCATATGTGCCTTAAAGCGGAGTTCCACCCAAAAATTGAAGGTACGCTATTCAGATTCCTCCTCCCCACCGGTGTCACATTTGGCACCTTTCAAGGGGGATGGGGAACAGATACCTGTCCTGTACAGGTATTCGCTCCCACTTGCGGCAAAAGATCGCCGCAGTATCTGCGGCGATCTACGGCACGTTTGGCCCCTCCTCCATCCCCCCACTGTCTTCTGGGAGACACACAGGTCCCAAATATGGATTTTTAGGGGGCACGTGCTTTTTTTTTTTTTTTATTTGGCATGGGATCCCCCTTAAAGTAAAAGTCAATGCTTAAACTAAAATCCCTGCAGTGTTTGCAGCTGCTGACTTTTAATTATTATTTTTTTCAGCGTGACTCCCCTTTAATTGTCATTCCAGAATCAGCATATTCAGCAGGCCAACAGAACAGGTTTCAACAACGGTACAAACAGCTTCACTTGTGCGTGTGTGCTCTCAAGTCTCTTGGGTATGGGCCACTGTCCCTTTTATAATACACAGAACCAGTGGGTCGGACCCGGGAACGCCCACCAAAAAAACTGGGAAACACAATTAACACTAACCTTCCCAGCTGGGGCAGGGTTAAACTCTATCCGCCTACAGGTCTGTGTGCTTTAAAAAAAATAGATGGCAATTATGTAATTTTCAAGCAATTTAAACTGTATCATTTTATTTTTTTGTAAATGTCACTTTTGCTGTAGAACATCCTACAGCAAGAAAGAAAAAAAAATGCATGGAGTTCCCCCTACAATACATACCAGCCCTGGTATAGATATTAAGGAGGTATCCCCAAAAAAAACAAAAAACGCAAGGTCCCCCAGGAAATCCATACAAGACCCTTTGGTGTTTATTTACTAAAACTGGAGAGTGCAAAATCAGGCTTACTTCTGCAAAGAAACCAATCAGCTTCTAACTTCAGATTGTTCAATTAAACTTATGTACTAAAACCTGGAAGCTGATTAGTTTCTATGCAGCAGTGAGCCTGATTTTGCACTCTCCAACTTTAGTAAATAAACCCCTTTGTGTCTCGTACAGATTTTAAAGTGGAAGTCCATGCTAAAACTAAAATCCCTGCATCTATAGACACTCACGATCTAACACTAACCTATCTAGCCCTGTAAAGGCAAAATCGGTATACATACTTTTTCTGAAGCTGGTCCGACCCGATCTCCAGCGGCGGAAGCTGTGAAATTAATGGGGTCTCGTACAGATTTTAGAGTGGAAGTCCATGCTAAAACTAAAATCCCTGCATCTATAGACACCCACAATCTAACACTAACCTATCTAGCCCTGTAAAGAGAAAATCGGTATACATACCGTTTCTGAAGCTGGTCCGACCCGGTCTCCATCGGCGGAAGCTGTGAAATGAATGGGGTGTGACGTCACCCATAAACTTACTATGGGGCTTCCGTTGTCGGACGTGTCCTTTGTACCAGCATCCACAGCAAATCCGCGGTTGACAGCTCAGTGTGGGATTGGGTCAGATCAGCTTCAGAAAAGGTATGTACTGTATACTGATTTTTTCTTTACAGGGCTAGATAGGTTAGTGTTAGATTGTGGGTGTCTATAGATGCAGGGATTTTAGTTTTAGCATGAACTTTCACTTTAAGGGTGATCCCATGCCAAAAAAAAAAACATGTGCCCCCTAAAAACCTATGCCTGACCCTTAATCCAAGCATGCAGCCTGTTTGGCCAGAAAAGGAGAGGACAAGAGTGTGCTTAACATGGGGGGTGCTTTGCCAGGGAGTCCCCCCAAGACAGCACTTGTCCCCATATTGATGAGAATAAGGGCCCCTTCCCCACCCAGCCAGTGGTCATGGAGGTTTGCAGGCAAGGGGATCATAATATAAAAAAAGCCCTCTTAAAAAAAAGGGTCCACAGATATCGCCCCTCCCCCACATGAATTAGTAAGGAGTATGTAATACTCCAATTCATTCACAAAAAAAAGAGAATTGTAACCTAGAAATAGAAACCATATTTAGGCAGTAATTTCACTGCCATTCCCGTCCCTTTGCTTACGTGGTGGGTATTTCTAGTGACATCAGTGGTCTCTAGGGATACCCTTACCGAAGATGGCCCTTTGTTTAGAAAGTTTGGAGACCCTGTCATAGATCAATAAACATGTGGATGCAAAATAGAGTGCAAGGCTCAGCACTGACACCAGAAAAATTCCCTGCTGGACATTGTAGTCAGTGCCCTGCATTGTTTACATCTCAGTAATTAATCTCTGATATCAGCTTTTAATTCAGGTCTATAGGTGTTTTATATTTACCTGACCCACTGCAGGCCTCTAGCCTAGCCTGCAGGTAATTTATCTTTTAGTGCAAATACCGTTGAACACAGATAGACATAAAAGATTTCAGGCAGACATGATATGATCTCTGTAAATACATTTGTATGCTAAAAATGTCCGTAGTATGTATTGAAATTAATAGAGGTCAGACCAGGTACTAAAGAAAATTATTTTTTATATTAGCAGAAAATTACTCAGCAAACAGATCTGTGGGCTATCCCTGCCCAGCAACTCTGAGGTTTAGGAGAAGCCCATAGTTGCCTGCCAAGATGAGTTTCTCTTAAACTTTGAGTTCCTTGCCATTAAAAAGTGTGGTTTTGGTCAGAAGGAGAAGAGAAGCTATTTATAAAATGAACAAACCCAGAATTCAAAGGAAAGTAAAAGGGAACTACATGCAAGTGAGCAACTTCATTGAAGATGGCTTGATCCACTGTGGGCATTTTACTGCTGTATCTGAATCCAGGGGAGCTCCCCTTCCTATCCTACTGTGTCTGAAAGAGGCTGGACTTGGCTTTTCACCCTCTCTACCATTGTGACCAGTCTATATTCCTTAAAAGAATAGACTAGAAGGCATGTGACACAGTATTTTTCTGTCCTGTGCTCTCTTGTGGATTTTTAATATGACCATGAAGGGGGGGATCTGTTAGGGTGCCAAACATCATTGAAGACGAGAACTAATGGAAATTAATTCACTGTTGACAAAATAATTAAAGGTAATTTAATCCCTTAAACAATCTAAAATCCCCAGGACCTGACAGAGTCACAAATGGCTTCTATAAAAAAAAAAAAATCTCTATCCTGCTGGTTCCACAACCATTTTCAATTACCAAAGTGTAGGTAACCATCTCAATCTACAGGAAATACGCTTATATTAACATATTACCTAAACCCGGTAAGACCCTACAGGGGTAACTAATTTTAGGCCTGTTTCACTGATCAGTTGTGATCTTAAGACAAAGTTATTAGGGAAACAGTTAAATACCATTCTAGAACACTATCTATTGGGACCAAAGAGGCTCTGTATGCAACTGACAAGCCCCGGAACAAACCCACAGAACTATAGCACTATTGTTGGCAGTGCATTCAAATCGGGACTCCAATACACCCAGTGAAGCTATGCTCCTCACTATAGATCTGCAAAAATCTTTTGATAGCTTATTGTGGGAATTCTTTTTCTACACTTTGGAAGTCCTGGGATTTAGCTCTCACTTTACATAAACCCTTAGGAGTTTATGTGACAGTTCTATACTACAAATATCCTTAAAAGGTCACACATCTTCTTTAGAAAAAATTTGGGAACCAGACAAAGGCTTCCTCTCTCACCTTTGTTATTTTGAATAGTGATGTAGCCTCTCACAATAGCTTTTTATTCAAGTCCCAATATCAGAGGTGTACTCTATGGAAAAATAGGCCATAAATCTCCATCATAACTTCCCCCTCTAATCTTTTGTCCACATACCTTACCTAACAGTAAACAAAAATAAATCACTGGCTTGTAACATCAAGCTACCTGCAGAGATGGTTAAACTTTCCTGTCTACCTGTCCCTTTAAAAAAAAAAATGTCTGCTGATCTAGATAACGGAAAATTGTTATCAAATACTTACCGTAACTTTCCTTTCCTGGCCCATCCTCACGTCAGCTCACAACGGGTTAACACCTCCTTTGGAGCCCCGAATGACCACCTGTTCCATGCTGAATAAAAGACAGCCCCTCCTCCAACCAGGGCCGTTGCTAGGTGGCAAAAAGACCAGGGGCTTCAGCCCGAAGTCCAAGGCTGGCACAGGGAGGGGGGGCTGGCACAGGGAGGGGGGGCTACCTACCTGACACGCACTGACCTACCTCACATACATACACTGACCTACCTACCTGACATACATACACTAACACACCTACCTGACATACACTGACCTACCTACCTGACATACATACACTGACCTATATAAAACATACACTGACCTACATACACTGACCTACCTGACCAGGAGACGTCATGTGTTCTGCAGCAGCAGCTCAGCCGTGGTGTGCGGTGCACACCCATCTTTACAGCAGGCAGCCGAAGGAGAGGAGGAGAGCCGAGCGGGGATCTCACGCGGCGGCTGCATTGTAATTCCCGCCTTCTGGAGCCTGCAGCACCTATGATGGACTTCACACGTCCTGCAGTCCCACCATTGGACCAGTGGGACATCCATCAGCACTGCAGGCTCCAGAAGGCGGGACCTGCTATGTGACTCGGCGGCACTCGGTGGAGCTCGGCGGCGCTCGGGATAAGATCGGTCCCCACTCGGCGGCGCTCGGGGCTATAAATAGGATGGTGCCCACTCGAGACTTGGGGCTTTTTGGGGACCCACTCATTTTCAGTTTTCCTGGCCCACCTCACATTAGCACACAACGGGATATACCAAAGCTAATATAGGACAGGAGAGAACAAATGAAAAGAGATACTAACAATCAAAGAAAAGCTGCTAAAGCCAGAAAGAATTGATCTCTCTTGTCCCAAACTTGGGACATATTTAGTTTGTAAGGTTGAATGAAGGCCGCAACAGACCTTCAAGCTAGCCCTTACCTATAACTTCCAAGCAATCCTGGCATAACTGCCCCAAAGGCTGCCACCCCTCTAGTCAGATAGGCTTGAAAGTGTTTCAGAGCAGAAAGGCCTACTTCCTGCATGCCAATCTAATCACCCTGGTAACCCAAGAGTGGATGACTCTTAAGGGCCTGATGGCTAAATTAAAAGATTGTACACTTTCCTCTTTTGACCAAGTACACTGTTAGTAACTCGACCATGTGTAAGAAAACTGAAGTCTTCCTGCTGAGCACTCAGTGACTCTCATGTGAAAACTCGGAGGTACTACTTCTCAGTTTTTCTGGAAACTGGATGCCACTTTAAAATTGAACTTTGGAGATAGACGTGGTATACCCATCTCTGGTAAAAAAAGAAAAAAAAAAAAAAAGACACCAAAGGGCCCGTGCAGGAAAGTGTTGCAATCTCCAACATCCTTCTGTCTGAAGTAGTTGCTGTCTGGAGAACTATTTTTACCGTGATGTACTTCAATGGAAATTAAACCTATTGGAGCAAAGGGTGCTCCCAGATCCAAACCTAAGTCCCACAGAGGGAACACGGATTTCTCTCAAGGTCATATATAGATTGTCTTCTGGAAGAAACACCTGGTCACTGGCTTTTGCACCCCTCTGCAGCCTGTGAAAAGATAAAGTAGAGATCTGTACCTTAAATGGAGTTGTATGCCAGACCAACCTCTAGCACTGACTGTAAAATGTCAAGGATATTGGCTAGAGCAGGGAACACAGTAGAGAAAGCTTTTGCTAAGCAAATAAAACAAACTTCTTTCACATCCTCTCATATGTAGCATTCATGGATGATCTTCTGGTCACCAAGGTCTGAACAACCTCAGAATAGAATCCCTGCACCTCTAGTGTAGCCTATTCCATAGCCTGGCTATTAAAAGGTAGTTTTATTGGATTGGGGTGCTGTTACTGACCTTGCCATAAAAGATTTCATTTGACCAGAGACAAAGATCAAACAGAAAATTCCATGGCACTGTGAACCTATCTTGTATGATGGAGTCTTTGCATTGGTATCCTGTTGCAAATATCAGAAGCTGCATGTTCAGTGAAGTCCCCCTGAGAACTACTGCTGGAACGCCCCATAGGGCCAATATTGGTATAAGGCACTTGTTGAAAAAATATTCTGCCTAACCAAATCAATAATTGATTTTGCTTCCCTGGCAAGAAGACCAACCTTAACTGACTGTAAGTGGTTCTCTGCCCCACGAAAAGTTTATTTGCAAAATGTAACAAGAAAAGACTTTTGGTATGCCTTTGTCAGGCACTGTAGGCTACTACTATATTGTTGTCAACCTTACTTAGTCCCCCTTGAAGATCCCGAAAGGCTTGCAATGCTAGAAAAGGCTTCCTTACATTCAAGATACTTGGGGAGTCTGCGCTTCACCTCGCTCCAATGGCCTTGCACTTGTATCTTCATATTGTGGACTCCCCAGCTCCAGAGACTGGCATCAGAATAATCCTATCTCTTGGGCTTAGAGGCATGCCTCCGAAAGAAGCACAGTGGCGATGTCCCCACTACTTGTTGAGTTTGTATAGGCACAAAGATCTTCTGATCCATAAACAGCCCAGCTCATAGGCTAAAGAAGGCAAATTGAAATGCCCTCATGTGCCACCTGGCCCAAAGGTACCACCACTGCCAACAAGATCTTCAAAAAGATTCCTGGGGCTGTGCCAATTCTGTAAAGGCAGACACCTGAACTGAAAGTGACATCTGGCCACACAAATCTCACACGCCTCAGGTGCTCGGCATTGATCAGTACATGGAAGTATGAGTCGGCCGGCCGATTGATACCAACAGGTCCTCCTGCTGAACTATCCCTGTGACTGTCTGCATGGACTCCATGTTAAACCTCTTGGTGTGTATGAACACATTTGATTCCTTCAAACTGAAACAGGCCAGAAGGCTCCTGCCTTAGGTACTAGAAAAACTGGAGAGAAAGACCCCCAGATGATTCTATGTTTTTGGCATCACTGGCATTGCAGCAGTATAAAAATCTTGCAAACATTTTCTCTTCTAAGATCTGTTGGAGATAAATTAAATGGATTTAGTGGTCAACTTTGGAATTCTCTATGTACTCCCACCTGTCTTCTGATCCCACTGGTCTTTGATAATTGTCGTCCAAATTCTCCAGAAGGAGGCTACAATCATCAACTCCACTCAGGCCCCCTGGCCCCAACTGGAAGAGACTGGTTGGACGCACCTTCATAAAGACTTTCCAGACATCTTAGCAGCTTGCTCTGGACTTGATTTCATGTCAAAAGTAACTTTGAGACACCTCCACTGTGATCTGTTAAACCTGCAGCCTGTCCTATAAGATTTGGCCTCCTGCACCTTCTGAAGTTCAGTAGGCTTGAGTGAAGGATGGCGGCTTCCTCTTACTAGTCTGTGGCCACAGTCCAGACTTTTCCTCCTATTATTCACTTAATTGCATTGTTCAGTGTTTGGCCAAACAACCTCCCATTATAGGAAATGTCGAAGGCTTGTGTAGAAGTTCTAAACAAGACCAAGGATAAAGCCAAGGGAAAAACCAAGCTTAACTTACCACCAGCCCGCAGACAGCCAAATTACCTGTCTAACAGTATGCATTAAAAGCAGGGGTTTAGTCTGCACACATTTGCAAATGCATGCGTAAGCCACAGGGCCTCGTCAAGGCACCCTGGTATCTGTGGTACCTAACACTAACTTATAAGTGTCCCCACAGTGGAGGCACATGCATTCTGATGGATAGGTGAGAGCAGGTGGACTGAAGGGGAGCCACCTCTTCCTAAAGGTACAGGGGGATACTGAACACCCAGCATATAGCACAATGGCTGCAAAGGTGTCAGTGCTTTGCCTGACCAAAAAACACGACAGTGATACAAAAAAGACGCCACTCGCCCCATCTATAGCTGGCTATCGCAGTAAGAAGCATTGGAAGGCTAACAACAGGTATAAACAAGACCAAAGATAAATCCAAGGGAAAAACCAAGCTTAAAGGGGTTGTAAGGGTATTTTTTTTTTTAAATAACAAACATGTTATACTTACCTCCACTGTGCAGCTCGTTTTGCACAGAGTGGTCCAGAACCTGGTCTTCTGGGGTCCCTCGGAGGCTGTCTCAGCTCCTCCCCGCAAGAACTAAACACCTTCATGCGAGCTCTCTCGCATGGTGTTTAGTTCTTGCGGGCGCGCTCCTGTGATACAGCCGGCGGCTATGGTTGCCGCCTGTATCACTCGGCCCCATCCCCCCCGGTGCGCCGTGTCATTGGATGTGATTGACAGCAGCGTGAGCCAATGGCTGCGCCGCTTTCAATCCATCCACTCTAGCCAATCAACAGCCAGGCTGAGCGGCGAAGAGGATGTCGGGAGCGAGTGCGAGACTTTCGAGGGGTCAGGTAAGTAAAACGGGGGCCTGGGGGGCCCGTATTGTCGGATGTTTTTTCACTTTAATGCATAGGATGCAGTAAGGTGAAAAGACGTGAACCTTTACAACCCCTTTAACTTACCACCAGCCCGCAGACAACCAAATAACCTGTCTAACAGTATGCGTTAAAAGCAGGGGTTTAGTCTTCACACATTTGTAAATGCATGCGTAAGCCACAGAGCCTCGTCAAGGCACCCTGGTATCTGTGGTACCCAACACTAATTTATAAGTGTCCCCACAGTGGAGGCACATGCATTCTGATGGATAGGTGAGAGCAGGTGGACTGAAGGGGAGCCACCCCTTCTTAAAAGGTACAAGGGCACACTGAACACTCAGCATATAGCACAATGGCTGCAAAAGTGTCAGTGCGTTGCCTGACTAAAAAACAAGACAGTGATACAAAAAAGACGCCACTTGCCCCCATCTATAGCTGGCTATCCCAGTAAGAAGCATTGTATAGAAGTTCTGCCTGCCCTCCAGTGGCGTAACCACAATGCTCTCATAGCAGTGACTGAGTGCGCCAGCGCTTGTACTAGTTCTATCAAAAGCATCAACCAAAAGTCAGTTGCCAGGTTCCACTCTTTCCAGAAATCTTGCAGTTTCCAGTGTTGAATGTAATGCCATTTCTAATGTTTATATATCGAAGTTAACGCTATTGTTGGTTGGCAGGCAAAATCTGTCACTGTATAGATTCTGTGCAAGCCTGATGGCCAGATCACCACAATTTCTGTGTTCCAGATGTGTTTCTGCATGAGTGTTTTTGATGCATTTTAAATGCATTTTGCCACTTTCCAGATGTGTTCCATACAGAAACAATGCAACATTCTACTTTTGTTGACTGCACTAGAATGCGCTGTACTGGTGCGAACTAAGTAATTGGAATCAAAGTTAAACACTGTCCATGTGTTCTTGATGCAGAATAAAAACGCACTGGACTGTATCTGGTGTGAACAAGTCCACTTTCTCATCCATAGGATCTCTGAAGGCAACCGAGTAATAAAAAGGCAAAGACACTCGCTGCACCAGACACTAGAAGGCAGCATCCACCCCTGGAAGTTCAGTTCATAAATATATGTAGCCAAGTCCCGAGCCTCTCACGGCCTAATGGTGACCTTCAGAGTTAGGGACAGCTGACATCCTTCTGTGTAGAGTGGGTTACGAGGTATGGTGGGTGCAATGTAAGGTACATTAATGGGCACCAGACACTTCTTTAATGCAAAGAGATTTATTTTCTCTTGAACAGAACTGTGGGAGAGAGGGTTGGAGCCAGGACACCCTTTAGTAATTGCAGTGGCGTAGCATGGGTTGTCAGCGCCCGGGGCAAGGCAAGTAATTTGCGCCCCCTAACCTGTGGACTTTTAGCAATCCCCGAGTCCTGTCCCTTCCCTTCCTACAATAGTACTAACCAACCTGATTCCTATACTGACCACTACACTCTACTGTCCACTACACTGACCACTATACTACACTGACTACTATACTGTCCACTACACTATACTGCTCACTACACTGACCGCTATACTGTCCACTACACTATACTGACCACTACACTGACCGCTATACTGTCCACTACACTATACTGCTCACTACACTGACCGCTATACTGTCCACTACACTATACTGTCCACTGTACTGACCACTATACTGTCCACTACACTATACTGTCCACTTTACTGACCACTATACTGTCCACTACACTATACTGTCCACTATACTGACCTCTATACTATCCACTATACTGATCACTACACTGTCCACTATACTGTCCACTGTACTATACTGTCCACTATACTTACCACTATACTATACTGTCCACTACACTATACTGACCACTACACTGACCACTACACTATACTGCCCACTACACTATACTGTCCACTATACTGCCCACTACACTATACTGACCACTATACTGTCCACTACACTATACTGCCCACTACACTGACCGCTATACTGTCCACTACACTATACTGTCCACTACATTATACTGACCATTATACTGTCCACTACACTATACTGCCCACTACACTGACCGCTATACTGTCCACTACACTATACTGTCCACTACACTGCCCACTACACTATACTGTCCACTATACTGCCCACTATATTGTCCACTATACTGTCCACTACACTATACTGACCACTACACTATATTGTCCACTATACTGCACTAACTACTTTACTGTCCACTACACTATCCTACCTACAGTATTCCTATACTGACCACTACACTGCATGACTCTAGCTGCTCTTCTTCACTCTCTCTCTCTGGTTGGCCACTCCCTCTTCCCAGACTGTGTCCCCCCGGGCCAGCAACACGACTCTCATCACGAGGGAGTCTCACCTTTTCTTCTTTGTTTCCCATCGGTCCAGAGGGGAGCAGGAGGAGGAGACAGCGGCGGCTAACAATCTTGAATTTTTGTGTCCCCCGCGCTCCGCCATGTTCAGTCTCCGGCGCCTTGTGATTGGGTTATGGGGTCATGTGCGGTGGCGTGGCTGGCCTGTTAACGCTCGCGCTTGCTCCTGGAGTCCCGCCTCCGCACATGACCCCATTTACCCAATCACAGGGGGACGGAGACTGAACATTTGCAGAGGCGGGACTCCAGGATGTACCGCGATCATGGACAGGCCAGCCGCGCCGCCGCACATGACCCCATACGGCCAATCACAGGGCACCGGAGACTGAACATGGCGGCCAGAGCGTGAGGACACAGGGCAGTGAATTTAGGAGGAGGCAGCCAGTAGTCACACACTGGCGCGGAATTGCGCCCCCCTAAATGTTGCGCCCGGGGCCACGGCCCCCTCCGCACCCCCCACGCTACGCCACTGAGTAGTTGCAATGTTAACTAGCAGACTCCGAGACCTCTATAGGTAGACAGCCATGCAGGGAAAGGCACCCAGCTGGACACCACGTCTGCATGTGTAGAAACGCTGTCTCCTATGGCAACAATCTTGAACAGTTTCTAACAAAAGTTGTAATGAACTCTTTCACTTCCTTCGCAATCTCCTTTTTAGATCTTCACTCAACTAAGCTCCCAGTCTATCACTTAGACCCGCTGATCCACTGCCACTGGATCTCCTGAGCTCTTACAATCTTCACACTGCGTATCTTCCTCAAGCGTCACTCCAGTTTCCCTGCTGGGTCCCAAGCTTGGCACTCACAGACACTCTTCAAGCTTCACCCCACTGGCCTGCTCAGTCCCTGGCTTGGCACACAATAATGCTCTGCAAGCATCACCTCCACTGGTTGGGTCCCTGGCTGGATATCTGCTGAAGTTTCCCATTTCTTCACCGTCCCCGTTTGGTGAGAATACTGTTCAGGTACTTGCTTCAGCTACTCACAGTGCTCCCTGGTAATAAGGTGGATGGTCCCTTAGTGGGACAGTTTCCCCTCTACCTACGACCATGTCAGATTCTCCATCCGGCAGAACCGTCACTTCTGGTTGGACTGCAAGCTGCAGTCCCAACTCTACGCTGCTCTCTTGCTTCTGGATAGGCCCTAAGATAGCCTAGCATCCAGATGACCCCGGGATAGGCCTCAGGTCTCTGGCCTAGCAGCCTGGGTCAACACAACACACGTCTGCCCAGACAGCCGTCCAGGTGGCACAAAACCCTGATAACCTGACTCCACCTAAATAAATAGGTTCTCCCAGCAGGCCAATGGACCCAAGAAAATCCCTGTCCATTGGCTGAGACACCCCTTTCATTCCTAATCTGTCCTTGCAATGCCCTTGTCTTATCTAATGTCACCAGATACCCAGCCACCTAGCGACAGAAGAGAGAAGTGTAGCAATTCCAGAATTAGGGTGAAATCAATTGACCTCCTAGCAATTGGCCAAGGCAACTATCACTTGGCAGATAAAGTTAAGAGCAACCCTGCCTAAACATCAGGGTGCCACACAAACATCAGCCATCTTATATGGATAAAGCTTAGAGAACCTGTTACTGTAAATTGGCCTTCTGATGAGGTCTCTGTCATCCTTCATCAACGAGTGATTTACGCTCTATACTTATGGGAAAAGGCCATCCTTCATCAACAAACGCTTTACGCTCTTTGTGGGAAAAGACCATCCTCCATCAATGAGCGCTTTACGCTCTATCATTGTGGGAAAAGAGCATCCTCCATCGACGAGCGCTTTATGCTCCATCACTGTGGGAAAGACCATCCTTCATAAACGAGCGCTTTATGCTCTATCATTGTGGGAAAAGACCATCCTCCATCAACGCGCGTTGTACGCTCTTTCAATATGGGTGTTGCTTGTGGAGTGGATATTTGCAGCATACTTTTTGCTACAGCCGCCTTAATAGGGCTTAGAATTTTGCACAAACCACATTCTTGTGAGGCAACCTATGCAATTTCATGTCTCTGCCACTGCAGATTGCATGCAGGCTCAAAATGCACCCTGAGCTGGGCGAGGCATTTTCTATCATGCTGCCATAAATGCATGTGCTGATTTCCTGGATCCTGTACCTTCACAGGGTAAATGGAAACGACTCCTTTAGAGTATATTGACCACATGCTTAATGAATGTGACAACCTGTTAGGTGCCATCGTCCTGGTAAGGATAAGATGATCAATGTACTGCAGGTTGAAAAAGTCACGTGTTGGGGGGCGGGACCGGAAATGGATGATGGAGTGAGCTGGTGAGGAGAGAACGTGAATGTGTGTGTCCACCTCACCCCCACAATATGGATGAGAACCTGTCCCTGACTGCGCAATAAAGGAGCAAGGAACAAGCTAACAGTACCTCTCTGGCGGTGTATGCTGAGCCCGGTGCCTGTTCCGCGGACCCCCGTGCCTGGTTGCTGCCCCCGAACCCCCGTGCCTGGTTGCTGCTCGCGTCCTGTGGTGACATCTTGGTGGGCGGCTGCAGGAGCCGGAGCGGTGTGCTGCGTCCCCCTCTGCCCTCGGAGGTCCTCGGGAGTCCTCGGAGGAACTCGGACCAGAGAGATCCTGAAAGGAAGTCAGGTGGTGGCGCTCTCTCACGGGAGTACGGGCGGGAGTACGAGCGAGGAGTGTTTTCTCGATAGCCCCAGGAGTGTCAGCAACGGAAGCCACTGAGAGAAGAATCTGCAATACCAGACTGAGAAGCGGTGGTGACTGAGCCTCCCCGAAGCTGCGGCGCCCAAACAAAGCCAGGGTGAGTGAGCGGACATTGAATTAGAGATTGAATTGATTTGTCTATCAGTCGGGGGAGAGAGAGGGCTACTTAAGGCTGTCTAAGGTTGTATACACAGCCGTCATTAACAGAAGGAGACCTATAAGTGGAGCTTGGACTTAACCTTTACCAAGGTTAAACAGAGTTGCCAGTGGTGACTTTTTCTGAGGCTGGAGAAAGGTGTCTCTCACTAATAATTTGCTGAAAGCTACTTTTCTAAAATAAAAAAAAATAAAAAAACCCTTTTTTCCTTCCCAAGTCTATGCCAATCACCCATTATATCCGTAACCGTTATATTGCCTAGGAAGAAAAAAAAGTTAAGAGAGGAAAACGGGGAAGATATTATGTCCGCAAGGAGGAAAGGAGATGAGCATGCCAGCCAGGAGAGTATGGGGGTCCAGTCCTTGCGGTCGGCTAAAGACAAAGGGATATCGTCTACAGTGGCAGGAGTAACAGCAGCGGCAGTTGCAGCAACCGCTAAACTGGAAAAAATGATTAATGTAACTGACCACACTCCAACGAAAGGGGGGCAGCTAGCACAGAGCAAGATAACAGCAGACAGAAAGAGCCAGGGGGGCTCAAGCGCACTTGTTAGTGGAATCACAGCAAAGAATCCACCAGTTAAAGGAGTAGGAGGAGCAGGGAAAATGATGGAAACAGCGAATACCCAGAGTCAAGTACCAGAGGGGGAGCCATCCCTGAAAGACATCCTTCTGGCAATTAATCCTTGTAAACGATCCTTGGGTGAAATGTCAGGACAGATGCAAGACATTAAAGAAGAAATTGCCCTAGTACGCCATGATTTAAAAAAAACAGCAGAGAGAGTGACAGAAATAGAAGGGAGAATAAGCCTTATAGAAGATGAGCTATATCCTATGAAACAAAGAGTCAAGACCCAGGAAGAACAGTTAAATAGACTCACGGAAAAAATGGACGAGATGGAAAATAGGCTGCGCAGAGACAATGTGAGGGTAGTGGGTCTGCCAGAGAAGAGTGAAGGCGCAGATCCAATAGGATTTTTTGAAAAGTGGCTGATCGAAATCTACGGAAGAGAGACATTCTCGCAGCAGTTCTCTATTGAAAGAGCACATAGAGTCCCGTTCAGGCCCCCACAACAAGGAAATCCCCCAAGAGCCCTACTGCTGAAATTTTTAAATCATAGGGATAAAATAAACCTTTTACAAAGGGCTAGAGAAAAAGGGAACATATTCTACAATGGAGCGAGAATCTCAATATACCCTGATTTCTCCCCTGGACTGCAAAAGCGTAGAGCGGAATTTTTAAAAATTAAACTTAGCCTCCAAGGGTATGATGTCACATATGCGCTTCTTTATCCTGCCAGGCTACGAGTGAATGCACTTGGAGGAAGTCAGATTTTTGACTCCCCTGAGAAGGCGCTGTCATGGTTCGAGGAAAAGAAGGACCAGTTACCATTGAAATAAAAAGGGAATAGAGCAGAAAGAGTATAGAGCAGGGGAATAAATATAAACACGTAAATATAAAGATATATATAATAAAATTGGAATCATCTTGTGGGGAGGGGAGTGGGGTGGGGAATACATATGGTTAGATTGAATCAGAAAATAAGTTTGTATGCGAATGGAGGAAGGGTGGGAAGGGTGGGTAAGAGTAAGGAAGACAGGGGTGTGTGTAGAGTTGATTTTGGAATGAAGGGAGGGTATGGGACGGTCACTAAAAAAGCCCCTAACGGTAACCTAGAATTGAGTGGGGGGGGGGAGGGGTTTGGGGGGGGAGGGTCGGGGGATGGGTATGGGGGGGGGGAAGGACACAAAACAAGGGATTATATAATGCATAAGATTGTAAGGAAATGCTTTGTACACTATTTATTACATTTGCTCACAGGACAGCACATTAGGCACAGGGAAAAAAAAAAAAAGATAGTTAGGATAAAATATATAAAGGGGAAATATGTGTATAGGTCAAGGAATTGAGATATGAGTTTAAAATACTTAGTTAAAGTCTGAGTTAGAGCAATTTTTAGTTATTTTATTAATAGTGATAGGAAGGGTTTGAGCACTAAAACACAAAGGGTAAATACGTTGCACAAATTAATGGGATATAATGTATTATTGTTCTCTATTGTACTTTTTTTTTTTTTTTGGTAAGACTGGTAACATTTAAAATCCCCTTTCTAGTAAGGACTATGTACAGTAAAAATCAGGTTAAGTGATGATGCTAAATATTGGATCGTGGAATGTTAGGGGTTTGGGAACCCCTGTTAAAAGAGCAGCGATATTTGATAGCTTGGATACATACAAAATAAGAATAGCCTGTCTGCAGGAGACGCACCTAACAAAGGACACCAAAGGATATATGAGGAACAGGAGGTATAAGTACCAGTTTCATTCTGTGCATACCTCCTACTCGAGAGGGGTCTCGGTACTAATTGATAGGGAGGTGGTATTCTCTTGCAGACAGTGCGTACTAGATGAAGAAGGGCGATATATTTTCATGCATTGTATAATAGAGGGCCAAGAATGGGTACTAGCTAATATATACATCCCCCCCCCTTTAGAATGGAGATATTATATGACCTAGTGGAATTTATAATGGATAAGCCGGGCTTGCCAGTTATAGTGGTCGGAGACTTTAATGTAGTTATGGATAAAAAAATAGATAGATTTCCTCCAGGGAAACAGAGTCAGGGAGCACAAGAAAATCGGATGTGTCAATATCTACAAGAAGCGGGACTATCCGACATTTGGAGATTACGGAACCCAGGAACATTACAGTACTCATGTTACTCGAGTTCCTACTCTACCTTATCAAGGATAGATATAGTACTGGGTAATGAACTAGCAGGACAAGTAATACAAAATATAGAGTATCATCCTAGAGGGGTGTTAGATCATTCTTTAATGACAGTTGAAGTAAACCCAGGAAACAAAAAAGAAGGTAGAGTATGGAAATTAAACCCGGCCTGGTTGGAAATTATGGAGGATTCGGAAGGGATAGTATCTGAGTTGGACGAATTCATAAGGTTCAACTCGGATACTGTCACAAGGGGGGTGATGTGGGATACGTTAAAGGCATATTTGAGGGGTCTATTGATTCAGAAAGTGTCCAAAATCAAAAAAGCTTCACGGGATTGGGAGGATAAGTCTAGGAGAGAGTTAATGGAGGCAGAGAAGGAGTATGTGAAAGAACCCTTACCCAATAAACAAAAAGTGTGGGAGAAAAAACAACAAAGCTATAAAGACGCAATACTCAGGAAGGTAGAAAATAAAAGGCTGTTCCAGAGACAAATTATATACGGGGAAGGAGAAAAAGTAGGGAAGATACTGGCCAGTATTGTTAAAAACAGTTCCCCCCCCTCCACGGTCTCAGCAATTAGAACCATGAGAGGTGAAATATCATCCCAGAGAGAGATAATTATAGATACCTTTAAAGAATACTATACGGATTTATATAAATCCCGAGGGATCATGGAGGGAGAGGAAATGGACTCCTTTTTTAGTAAGATAAGTATACCAGTAATTGAGGAAGCAGATAAAGAGGAACTAGAGCGACCGATCACACTGGAAGAAATTAAAATGGCAGTAGCAGGAATGGCCAATAATAAGTCCCCGGGACCAGACGGGCTGCCAACAGAAATATATAAAAGCTATGGGGAAATACTGCTACCGGAACTCCTTAATGTATTTAACTGGGCGAAGGAGAGGGGGAAATTACCATCATCAATGACTGAAGCTATAATTATTGTATTGCATAAGGAGGGGAAGGACCCCTTGGAACCAGGATCTTATAGACCCATATTCCTACTCTGCTCTGATGTTAAGATCCTAGCAAAGGTCCTGGCGGGGAGGTTAAGAAAGATCATTCACAAAGTAGTTCATCAAGATCAAACAGGATTTATCCCAAATAGAGCAACAAGTATGAACATCAGGAGGGTTTTTCTGAATCTTCAGATACCCACAGATAATATGGGCTCGAGAGCAGTTATGCTGCTTGACGTGGTAAAAGCGTTTGACAGTGTAGAATGGGAGTACATCTGGCGGGTACTAAGGGAGTTTGGGTTTGGCCCCTCCTTTATTAATTGGGTAAAAATACTCTATAATGATCCCAAAGCAAAAGTAAGAATTAACGGTGACTACTCATCCGAGTTCCAACTAGAAAGAGGTACAAGGCAAGGCTGCCCCTTGTCCCCCCTGATATTTGCTCTGGCAATGGAGCCACTAGCCATATCAATAAGGCAGAATAGGATAATAGAAGGATTCCAGAGAGCAGAGGGGGAAGAGCGGATCGCATTGTATGCGGACGATGTTCTCATATTCTTAGGTGACCTGGAGGGATCCCTTAACCAGGTGTTGGAAATACTCTCAGGTTTTGGAAGATTATCGGGCTTATCCATAAACCAGGAGAAATCGGTGTTGCTACCAATAGATCCTGTGGGAGAGAACGTCCCAGTAAGCAATATACATATGGAAATAGTAGAGTCAACAAAATACTTAGGTATAAAGTTAACAAAAGATCCAGGGGAATATTTAGATAATAACCTGACCCTCCTGCTGAGGAAATTTAAAAGCAAGATTGAAATTTGGAGAGGTTTGCCTTTGTCAGTGGCGGGGAGGTGCAACTTGATTAAAATGTTGTGGCTTCCCCAGCTACTGTACGTTATGCACAACTCACCAATATGGATAAGCCGGAATTGGTTTAAAAAAATAGATACACTATTGAGAGATCTCATCTGGAAAGGGAGACCTTCTAGGATAGGACTACAAACCCTACAACTGTCATCGCAAGAAGGGGGTTTAGCAGTGCCTCACCCGAGGGGCTATTTTTTGGCAGCACAGATGCAGCACCTGGGGAGAGGCTCTGATCCTAATGGCCATAACAGGAGAGAACTGATGATTATGGGAGCACCCCATGGGACAGTGACGGAAGTAATTGAGGCGAACTCCTTTTTGCATAAATCCCGTACGATTAAATTGATGAAAAAAGTATGGAACACCATTAAGGTCATGAAGGGAATGGAAGGTCTGATGAAATGCACTCCACTGTGGAACAATAAGAACTTAGAGGAATTAAAAGAAATAGGGAAAATAAAATCATGGGAAATGAGAGGGATAAATAAATTAGCCCAATTGTATAATCAAAACACCTTAAAAACATTTGGATCACTTAGGCTGGATTCACACCTATGCAGTTTTAGTGCTTTCTGCATTTTGCAGATTTGCACTACAGTCCATTTAACATGGTTTCCTATGGAACACGTTCTGTAGTGCAAATCTGCAAAATGCAAAAAGCATTAAAAATGCATAGGTGTGAATCGAGCCTTAAGGAGGAATTTGGTATCCCAGACCATTCATTTTTTAGTTACCAACAAATTAAACATGCTCTGAGTAAACGGTTTGGAGGACAAGGGCCAGTCTGGAATAAGTCTACCATATTTCAAAAACTAGACGTGCCGGGCGGACACGGGGGGCCCATAGCCGAAATGTACCCAGATATATGTAAAAGTATTATAGAGACACCAGGAAAACTGAAATGTAGAACTAAATGGGAAGAGGATCTAGGTGCAATCTCGGATGAACAATGGAAAGAGATATTGACGGGAGGTCACCAGGTTTCAATCTCACCAGCTCAGAAAGTCTCACAATTAATGCTATTACATAGGACATACTACACTCCTAAAAGGTTATTTAGGTTTGGGGGGAGGAAAGATGACAAATGCCCTAGATGCCAGGAATCGGGGGATCTAATGCACATGATATGGAAATGCCCGAAGTTATTTCGCTATTGGTATGAAGTGGTGGAAATGTTAAATAAGATCCTTACTTTAGAACTTAAAATAGAGCCGAAACTATGCATCTTGGGAGTGGAGGGAAATATAAAAGGAGGAAATTTTAAAATTAAAATAGTAAGAAGATGCCTATTCCAAGCAAGGAAGTTAATAGCTCTAAAATGGCAGGCAAGAACCCCCCCCCCACGAAGGACGAATGGATTAAAATGGTAATAGAAACAATGTGGAAGGAAAAAGTAGTATACACAAAGAGAAAGAATCTGAAAGAATTTAAAAGACTTTGGAACCCTTGGTTAGAAGAATTGGGATACCCAATGTGAGGGAATGATAAGAGAAGAGGTCCTATGGTAGCTAAATTAAGGAAGAAATAGTGATGCATGGTTGGGGAAGGGGGGAGGGGAGGGGGGATAGGGTGGGAGGAGGGCGGGGGAAACACATGGGGAAAAATGATTAGAGTATACCTTCTCTGCTATAGTTATATGTGTTTATAAATGTATATATAGTAGATATATTTAAAAAATTGGTATGCTTGTTTTTAAAAATTTTGTATAATGTGGAAAAAAATAATAAAGATTATTTAAAGGAAAAAAAAGGATAAGATGATCGTTGGGGGTCTTATGTTTTTTGGAGCGTTTTCTTTCAGGGTTTCTGCTCCTAAAATAATGCAAAACACCTTAATTTGCATAATTTCCTTGAGCACTCTTTTAAAAACCATGGCCCACGTTGCCCCCTCCTACCTTCGCTAATCTTCTGTGCCCTTAACAGGTGTGTCAAGCTTATATTTGCATAAAATATATTGCGAAAATCATATTATCTCTCACCAAAAACCAGGTACCCTGTCTCCTTAAGAGCCATCTGCCTTCATCCACTCACTTGAGAAGCAGCCACAGGTGAGCTCAGGCAGCACTTCCAAAGGCAGACAGACTCAGAGTCTGAGACAAAAAACAGTCAGACTGTCAAACCCACATAGAGGGCACTCAGTTTTTAGAAGGATTTACCTCCAGCATTCAGGGCTTTCCAACTCCATGATAGGCTGAACATGGAGGGGTGGGTTCGGCAGGGGGATGCAGCAAACAAATTACTTGCCAACTGCAACAAACAGGTAGCCAGGAGCATGACCAAAAAAAGAACATCTTAGTTGGAGGAGGGGCTGTCTTTTATTCAGCTTGGAACAGGTGGTCATGTGGGGCTCCAAAGGAGGTGTTAACCCGTGCAGGCTATTTGACCCCACACTGGGACGCTTTGCAGATGCTACAGCGCTAAAAATAGCGCCTGCAAAGCGCCCTGAAAGAGCCGCTCCTGTCTCTTCAGCGTGAAAACCCAAGGGCTTTCACACTGGAGCGGTGCCTTGGCAGGATGGTAAAAAAAGTCCTGCTAGCAGCATCTTTGGAGCGGTGAAGAAGCGGTGTGTATACCGCTCCTCCACCGCTCCTGTCCATTAAAATCAATGGGCAGCGCAGCTATGCAGCAGCGCTTTGCGTGTGGTTTTAACCCTTTTTCATCCGGGGTTAAAAGTGCCCCGCTATCGGCCGAACACCTCCGCAAATACAACGGTAAATCGCCGCTAAAAATAGCGGCGCTTTACCGCCGCCCCTCCAGTGTGAAAGGGGCCTTTGAGTTGCAGCACCTGACATACCACTATATACACTATTTTTGATTTTTTTTGTTTTTTTGCACCTTAAATCACATAATTTATTGTTTTATTCAGCAATTTTTTCACTATTTTCTTTATATATCATTTTATTTATTTCAAGATTTGGGGCAGCGCAGAATTTCTACTTTATTCTATATGTAATAAGTTTGAACTGGAGATTGCTAAAAACACACTAATCTTGAGAAACCAACTCTGTCAAAAAAAAAAAGAGACAATACACTGTTCTGGAAATTGTCTTTTTTATTTTCAAGTGCATTGCAGTGCAACTTGATGCAATTTTGATGTGACGGTTTGACACGATTTGGATACAGCTGGGATTTATGTGCTGGGGAAGAAAACCTGCTGGAATCGTATGACAATAGGACAGAACTGCACTGCATCACACTAAAGAAGCACAGAACTTTTTCTCAAAGTCAGATCGCAGCTGCACTGCATGTATGTGAACAGGCTCCATTGGAACCAATGTTATTTTCCTTGTCACACGATTCAGTGCAATCCGATTCACAACTGAAATTGCATCAGTGTGAACCAGTGCTAAACACTTTAACCCCTTCTTGATGGCTGACGGAAGGATTGTAAGAGGGCTTTAATGCTGGGAGATAGAGCAGCTTCCCAATCATGTGACTGCTGGGATTGAATCTCACAGTGATTATATGATTGCAAGCCCACTCTGCTGAGATATTCATATCCATTTGATCTGATTCAGCCAATCTCACTGTGTTTTGTGAACCACTTTTGGGGTGTTGTTAACACTGATATCCGCAGCAGTTCGCATGATTAGAGTGCGATTGTGATGCGGTGTGGGAAACACACAGGAATCTCTGTGAATCCCGCACCACTTCAGTGTGAACCTAGGCTGTTGCAAATGTCCCCTTCCCCCATCATCCCAACCTACCATTGCAATGCCACAGCAAAATCAAGATTTGTCAGGTAGTATTTTCTCAAGTCAGTTGTCTAGTCTTGGTAATCAGGTGCCCAAGCTTATTTTCTTGTTCTTAGCTGACAGGAGAAATTAACAAGGTTTTCCACTGCTATATTTCTTTCCTCCGTTCCTAACCAGTTCAGTCTGTGCTGTGTGACCTGTAGAAGAAGGGATCCTGTATTAGGAGACTACATTGAACACAGGAACATACCTGCATTCAGGCCTGGTTAAGAGATGAAATCATCATGGGTGTAGCATGATTCTAATACTGAGCTAGTCACAAAAAGATATCCTATCTTAGAGTCTCACGGCACTTACCTATGACCTTCTTTGACATGTTTTCTTTATTCAGAAAGGTTCACCATTACAATGAATAACTGATATGGACGCAAAAACAAGTAATTTGATGTCACAACATAGAGTAAATATCGTACAATAAAAATATAGACTAGTATCACGTGTATCAGGCGTTGTTGTATACAGGTTTTACACAGAAAAGTAGAATAAGCAACACCGAACCTCTGCTGAAACCCTTCAGGTATTTCAAAATTAATTATAACAGAGTATGCCCCCATCTAAATAGGGGAGGGGGAAGACAGAAAAAAAAAGGGGAGAGGGCTCTAGCCTGAGGAGAAAAAAAATGATGAAGGGAGTTTGGGTGCATTCATCTCTTTTAATTGCAACTTTTGTACTGGGATGAGCATTTTAATTCTTCCCAGTAGGACCATTTTAGTCTGGTCGTCAGCATTGTCTCTGAGAGCTCCAAAAAGGTCAGCATACAGGACAGTCCCAAAAGATATGGAGGAGGGAGCCCGGGTGGGTGCTGCAACACCAACAGTTAGGATTCAGTTGTGGAAAAATTCTCGCCAATGTGAGCAGAGTCCTATACCACTGGGCGTCAATCTTATAGGATATTTCCTGATATTTGTTACAAATAGAAGTTTTATGAGAGAAAAATAGAATTCTGTTTTTTTGATTCTCAGTAAAGGAAAGCTGTGGATCATTTTCCCAGGCAGTAAGGAATTTTGGATTGTTGTCCAAGGTTGCATTTGTAACCATCCGGTAGGAAGTGGGTGAGAAATGCCTCACAGCTCCCTCCTCACAGCAGAGTTTCTCAAAGGGTGTCAAATCCATTGAGAAAGTGTAAGAGTTGACATTGACACCAGGCATCCAGTGGGACTGTTAACTGTGATGTGTGCACTACCCCTTGCTCAATCCAGGAACAAAATCTGGGTCATACTGGCCTGGGAGAAATTCTGTGTGACCAATGATGGGTGTCATGGGAGGGGAAACTTCTGACGTCAAATAACGAAAAGAACCAATCAAGTTCACATAGCGTTGGGCCCGTGGGAGTCCTGAAAGAGGGACAGAAGAGGAATCTTGTTCAAGTGGGTCCCACAATTTGTAATCTCTATGTCTACACCAATCGATAACTCTGTTCATATGAATCACAGTTTAGTAATAGGTTGGATCTGGTAACCCCACTCCTCCCCTTACTTTTGGCCTTGTCAGAACGTTTCTGCCTATCTGGGATGCTCTGCCCCACCAGGCAAATTTCATGAAAGATGAACACAATGATCTGAAAAAGCACGTAGAATATACACTGGCAGTGTTTGCAGTAGGTAGAGCAATCTTGACTTTATGTTCATTTTTAAGATATTGCATTTCTTAAACCAGGAGAATGTATTGTTGGTCCAAAAGACTAAATCTGTCCCTAAAGAGTGCGCAAGCCAGAGAAAGTTCATTTTAAAAATCAATGAGGAGGCCATAAATATTTCATTGCAGCTCAGTTGGTCACTGCAGTTTGGTGGCTAAATCCAGATAAGTCAAACCCTGCTATTATTTTGGAAGCCACAGTCTGCGCTCTGTGGAGGTGCTTTTATACCTGCCTTTCCATGGACCTAAAGCCCCCTATGATCTGACCCCGTCTATGCTCACAACTCTTCGGGCCTGGAGAGCGGGCCTGGCATACGAAAGGTTTCCACGGACCGCAATCTCCCCAAATACCCCTTAATAGAACAATCCTACATTACCGCACTTCTTTAACCACTTCAGCCCCGGAAGGATTTACCCCCTTCCTGACCAGAGCACTTTTTACAATTTGGCACTGCGTCGCTTTAACTGCTAATTGCCCGGTCATGCAATGCTGTACCCAAACAAAATTTGCGTCCTTTTGTTCCCACAAATAGAGCTTTCTTTTGATGGTATTTGATCACCTCTGCAGTTTTTATTTTTTGCGCTATAAACGGAAAAAGACAGAATATTTTGAAAAAAAATGATATTTTCTACTTTTTGTTATAAAAAAAAAATCCAATAAACTCAATTTCAGTCATACATTTAGGCTAAAATGTATTCGGCCACATGTCTTTGGTAAAAAAAATGTCAATAAGCGTATATACATTTATTGGTTTGTGCAAAAGTTATAGCGTCTACAAACTAGGGTACATTTTCTGGAATTTACACAGCTTTTAGTTTATGACTGCCTATGTCATTTCTTGAGGTGCTAAAATGGCAGGGCAGTACAAAACTTTTTTCTTTTTTTTTTTTTGCACAAAGTTGTCACTAAATGATATATTGCTCAAACATGCCATGGGCATATGTGGAATTACACCCCAAAATACATTTTGATGCTTCTCCTGAGTATGGGGATACCACATGTGTGGGACTTTTTGGGAGCCTAGCCACGTACGGGGCCCCGAAACCAAGCACCGCCTTCAGGATTTCTAAGGGCGTAAATTTTTGATTTCACTCCTCACTACCTATCACAGTTTTGAAGGCCATAAAATGCCAAGATGGCACAACCCCCCCCCCCCCCAAATGACCCCATTTTGAAAAGTAGACACCCCAAGCTATTTGCTGAGAGGCATTTTGAGTCCATGGAATATTTTATATTTTGACACAAGTTTTGACACCCCAAGCTATTTGCTGAGAGGCATGGTGAGTATTATGCAGATCTCATTTGTTTTTGAAAATGAAGAAAGACAAGAAAAAAAAATATTGTTTTTTTTTTCAATTTTCAAAACTTTGTGAAAAAAAGTGAGGTCTGCAAAATACTCACTATACCTCTCAGTAAATAGCTTGGGGTGTCTACTTTCCAAAATAGGGTCATTTGGGGGGGGGGGGGGGTTGTGCCACCTGGGCATTCCATGGCCTCCGAAACTGTGATAGGCAGTGAAGAGTGAAAACAAAAATTTACACCCTTAGAAAGCCTGAAGGCGGTGCTTGGTTTTCGGGGTCCCGTACGCAGCTAGGCTCCCAAAAAGTCTCATACATATGGTATCCCCGTACTCAGAAGAAGCAAAAGAATGTATTTTGGGGTGTAATTTCACATATTCCCATGGCATGTTTGAGCAATATATCATTTAGTGACAACTTTGTGCAAAAAAAAAAAAAAATGTGTCTTTTTCCCGGAACTTGTGTCACAATATAAAATATTACATGGACTCGACATGTCTCTCAGCAAATAGCTTGGGGTGTATACTTTCCAAAATGGGGTCATTTTGGTGGGGGTTTGAACTGTCCTGGCATTTTATGCACAACATTTAGAAGCTTATGTCACACATCACCCACTCTTCTAACCACTTGAAAACAAAGCCTTTCTGACACTTTTTGTTTACATGAAATTTTTTTTTTTTTTGCAAGAAAATTACTTTGAACCCCCAAACATTATATATATTTTTTTAAAGCAAATGCCCTACAGATTAAAATGGTGGGCATTTCATTTTTTTTTCACACAGTATTTGCGCAGCGATTTTTCAAACGCATTTTTTGGGGAAAAAACACACTTTTTTAAATTTTAATGCACTAAAACACACTATATTGCCCAAATGTTTGATGTAATAAAAAAGATGATCTTAGGCCGAGTACATGGATACCAAACATGACATGCTTTAAAATTGCGCACAAACGTGCAGTTAGGACAAACTAAATACATTTTTAAAAGCCTTTAAAAGCCTTTACAGGTTACCACTTTAGATTTACAGAGGAGGTCTCTGCTAAAATTACTGCCCTCGATCTGACCTTCGTGGTGATACCTCACATGCATGGTGCAATTGCTGTTTACATTTGACGCCAGACCGACGCTTACGTTCGCCTTTGCGTGAAAGCAGGGGGGGACAGGGGTGTTTTTTTTTTTTTTATCTTATTTTTAAACTGTTCCTTTCATTTTTTAATTTTTTTAATCATTTTTATTGTTATCGCAGGGAATGTAAATATCCCCTATGATAGCAATAAGTAGTGACAGGTACTCTTTTTTGAAAAAATTGGGGTCTATTAGAACCTAGATCTCTCCTCTGCCCTCAAAGCATCTGACCACACCAAGATTGGTGTGATAAAATGCTTTCCCAATTTCCCAATGGCGCTGTTTACATCCGGCGAAATCTAAGTCATGAAATGCTGGTAGCTTCCGGTTTCTTAGGCCATAGAGATGATTGGAGCCATTATGGTCTCTGATCAGCTCTATGGTCAGCTGGCCGATTCACCGGCTGCATTCTCGGGTTCCCTGTTGGGACAGGAGAGCCAGAGAAAAACATGGAAGACGGCGGGGGGGCATTCCCTCCCACTGCTTGTAAAAGCAGTCTAGAGGCTAATTAGCTGCTAGGATTGCTTTTACATGAAAGCCGACAGCTTGCTGAAAAGAATGATACCAAGATGATACCTAAACCTGCAGGCATCATTCTGGTATAACCACTCAAAGTCCAGCAACATACCAGTACGCTGCTGGTCCTTGTTGGGCATATATTGTAAACTTTTTTTCATGCAGCCTGTGGGCTGCATGAAAAAAAGATATTGATCGGTGGGTATGCTCACCATTAGAATACCTCCCTTCATCCACCCACTTCTAATGATGGGCATACATGCACCGTTTATATATGCCGAAGCATGGGGGCATCCTCCCGCAAAAGGTAGGAGCAAATCGCTCCTCCACCCACTGCTGCCCCCACGCTTCGGCATATATGCTGAAGTATGTAACTGTGGTGGTGAAATTACCTCCAACAGCGCTGGAGTCACGGCTTTATGTATCGTGAGAGCAAACGCTGTTGCTGTCAAGATAGATAAATCCGCGCTGCAACTGAATGGCGTACCTGCTAAGCAATTGAGGGTTAACAATAAAACAATGTAACATTACAGTATAACAGTAAGACTTACCATACCTGCAAAGCAAATACAAAAAAAACATAGTAAAAAATAAAGCATTTAACGCAACCTGAGCCTAAAATATATATATATGCTGAAGCATGGGGGCATCCTCCCGCAAAAGGTAGGAGCAAATCGCTCCTCCACCGACTGCTGCCCCCACGCTTCGGCATATATGCTGAAGTATGTAACTGTGGTGGTGAAATCACCTCCGACAGCGCTGGAGTCACGGCTTTATGTATCGTGGGAGCAAACGCTGTTGCTGTCAAGATAAATAAATCCGCACTGCAACTGAATGGCGTACCTGCTAAGCAAATGATGGTTAACAATAAAAAAAAGTAACATTACAGTATAACAGTAATGCCCCGTACACACGGTCGGATTTTCCGATGAAAAATGTCCGATCGGAGCGTGTTGTTGGAAATTCCGACCGTGTGTGGGCTCCATCGGACATTTTCCATCGGATTTTCTGACACACAAAGTTGGAGAGCAGGAGATAAAATTTTCCGACAACAAAATCTGATCGCGTCAATTCCGACCGTGTGTGGCCTGTTCCAACGCACAAAGTGCCACGCATGCTCAGAAGAAATTCCAAGAAGGAACAGCTCGTTCTGGTAAACTTATGCCCCGTACACACGGTCGGACTTTGTTCGGACATTCCGACAACAAAATCCTCGGATTTTTTCCGACGGATGTTGGCTCAAACTTGTTTTGCCTACACACGGTCGCACAAAGTTGTCGGAATTTCCGATCGACAACCACGCGGTCACGTACACCACGTACGACGAGACTAGAAAAGGCCGGTTCAGAACCAAGCGCGGCACCCTTTGGGCTCCTTTTGCTAATCTCGTGTTAGTAAAAGTTTGGTGAGAGACGATTTGCGCTTTTTCAGACTCGTGGCTTTCAGATAGTTTTCTGCCGTTCAGTTTGTGCTTGTGGGTTTGTATTTGCTCTTCAGTGCGTGCAGTCAGTTCGTATCGGAGTTTTCTGTGCGATCTTGTCCGCTCGTTGCTGTTTTTCAGGTCGCTCTTCACAGGCCTTGCTGTTCTTCAGTGCGTTCTGTTACTTCGTTCTGAGCAGCCGACCGTTTTCTAGCCATGTTGCGTATGCGTACTCCTCGTAGAGTTCGTGCTGTGCGGGGGCTTGGTGTTGGGGTCCTGACCTTGACACAAGTCCAGTCCATGAACAGGGTGGGGAGGAGTTCATGGACCAAGAATTGGTTGCTTCAGCGTGACCAGTTCTGTCATATGCCTTTGCTCCGTGAGATCCGTGAGAATAATCCTGATGATTTCAGGAACTTTCTCAGGATGACGGACCCTGTGTTTCACCGTTTGTTGGCTTCGCTGACCCCCTATATCAGCAGGCAGGATACCTGCATGAGGCAAGCCATCACTCCGGAGCAGAGGTTGGTCGCTACCCTGCGGTATTTGGCGACAGGGAGAAGCCTGCAGGACCTCAAGTTCTCGACAGGCATCTCCCCCCAGGCTCTTCTTTGTGGACATTTACTGCTTGTGTTTGTTTGAGCTGACCCTGACAGAAATGTGTGGAGTCCAGAAAATGTCGTGATTGTGTAACCTTATACAAAGCACTGTTGGCTGGTATTTACTAAATGCAAAGACACTTTTCACTACAAGTGCACTTGCAACTGCACTGAAACTGCACTTGTAGTGCAAAGTGGATTTCCCCTTAGGAAATTACCCCCATTTTCTCATCAAACAACAATTACATCACCCCAAAAGTGTTGTAGCGTTGAGACAATAATCCACACATTCTTGATGACCAATCTTTTTAATACCAGCACAATCACATGTGCATTTACCAAAGGTTTTTCTGACAAACCGACATGTTTGTTGTATAACAATTTTTTTTGTCATTATCCAAAATCAAAATGTACATTTTATAGAAAACAGGCCTGTGTAAAACCCACAAGAAAGACACAAATCTTGATCTTACAAAGTTCACATTTGGTAGAACTTGAAGGCAATATCAGACATGAGTATTTAGGAACTGTGTTTGATATTGCGTTCAGATGGGGGGAAATCACCCCTGGAAAAGCCAAATTTGGAAGATGCACACAAATTTCCCAATGTCAACATGTGCTATCTGCCATCATGGGGGATCAAGGGACGTGTTTTGGGGGAGAAAGCCCTTCCTCACCGTTACTTTATTATTGAGGAAGGGGTTGCACCCCCAAAACGCGTCCATTGATCTCCCGTGATGGCAGATAGCACATGTTGGCACACTGTGTGCATCCTCCAAATTTGGCTTTGGGAAAAATCACAAAAACATTTAGCACATTGTAGCACACAAAAGAAGAAAGTGATTTTGAGGGGCTTTAAACTCGCCCCAAAACATCAATGATGTTTTTATATTTTGGAATAACATCATTGATGTTTTGCTGGATGTTTTCCAATTGTAAATTACACCCCATGATCTCCCCGATCAGGATCTGGGCACTTTCGGATGTGAAAGGATCTTCATCCACAACCTCACGATCACCTAAAAAGAAAGGAAACCCAAAATAAATTAGGTCTAAAAAAAATGCCGCCATCCATCTCTTATCTGAGCCTGTGGTCGCAGACACTCACCTGTTGTAGTGACTACTTCCACCACATCTTCATCCTCCTGCTCAGCTTGTGTTGGTATTTCCCCTTCTTCCAGAGGGGGGGGGGCTCTGGTCTCCTGGGATGAGGGGTGTCCTCCGAGTCTTTTCTCCCCTATGTAAAACAAAAATGGTATACTTAGAACACAGATATTTGATGGCAGAACTCTAAAGATGAAACATTGCTTGGAAGTGGGGTACAATTGTCTATTTTAGCAGAGTTCCAAGATGTAGCTTTTTTAGTGTCCTTTGTCAAGCTGCAATACTTTACCGGTTTTGTACAAGCTTCACAGATGGAGACCCCCCTATAGTATACACTGGAGCACCTGTGTGGCCCCCCTAATAAAAATGGTGTTCTGGGGTCCCACACTAGTGCTCCAGTGTCCAGATGTGAAAACAGCTGCTCAGTGTCCTCTCCTTACACACAATCTAGTTTGCATTTCATTCTAGTAACAAAGCCATCTACACAACCCAATTCTTTGAAGACAAGTATAGGGCCTCAAAATGGTGGCCAAATGCATATGGGCTAAACAATGGTATTTTATAGTCCGAAAAAAAAATGTGTGATCCGAACGAATAATGTGCCCATGAACATGAAAGTTGCCATTTTAAACTGTACAACAGTTCCTAAAAGCACATGGAGCAGCACGAACATAATAAACACAAGAACAATAGGAACACAGCACAACTACTTACTTTTTTGCAGCACTCTCCGGATCTTTCTGTACTGCTCATGTTCTCGTAATTTCAGGTCCGACCACCGCTTCCTGAGCTGATCTTTCGATCGTCGTACCCCGAATTTCCGGTGCAGACTCTTGACCACTTTCCCCATGATCTTGGCCTTTCGGACATTGTGGTTGGGGTAAGGCCCATACTTTCCACCATAGTCGGCCTTCTTCAGGATGTCCACCATTTCCAACATCTCCCCAAAGGACATATTTGAGTCCTTTAATCTCCTTCTGGATCGGGACGTTTCAGGCTCCGGCCTTTCCTCCTCCTCCTCCTCCTCGTTGCTGTAATTCGCACGATCCTGCTGTCTATCCGCCATGTGCTCTTCCTCCACTGCGCCGAACAAAAAGGGGCGGGGAATAGAATAGAAAGAACGTCAGGGGCGGGCGGAGTTATACGCATGCGCAGTGTGTATAAATCGTAACGCGCGCGTCTTACGTACGATCTGTGAGCGGAGGAAGGAGCATCGGAGACGCCGATCGTGCTAACGAAGGTAGGATCTAAACTTGGGCCTATACTGCTTCGAAATTGAAGCCTATATTGTAACACGATTAGGGGAGTTTGGCCTGACATTAGGGTTTGTCTTGTGTTGTGTCTTGCAGAGAAAATGGATGGGTTCAACGACCACAATTTCCTGCCCCTGTTCATTGACAAGTACAGGGAGCTGCCCTGTCTGTGGCAGGTCAGACACCCCCACTATAACCACAAACAGAAGAGGCAGGCAGCGCTGGAGAAACTGCTGGAGTTGGTGAAGCCGGTGGTCCCCACAGCAACTATCCCTTATTTAAAAGCTAAAATTGGTGGCCTGAGGAGCACTTATCTTAGGGAGCGCAAGAAGGTCACAGATTCCCAGAGGTCCGGAGCTGCAGCAGATGACGTTTATGTCCCCAGGCTGTGGTACTATGAGAGACTGCGATTTCTGTCAGACCACACTGAAGTCAGGGAATCCCTCTCCACTCTTCCTTCCACGCTTCCTTCCACCCCAGCTGAGGCTTCTGATGTCCAACCTGGGCCTTCCAGCCAGGAAGAAGTGGAGGAGCCCAGCTGGAGCCAGGTATAGCATTCTTCTACAGATTTCTGTGCAATAAATAAATGATGTTTACTAGATGTTATTATTGATCACTAATTGCTGCTTGAAAGTGTTTTACATATCAATACACAGTAGTGGGCACCCAAAATTGGGACAAGAATGCAAAATGCTGGGCTCAGAAGGATAGTCTGTTATATTTGTTAACATTGAATTTGCAGCAGTCAGGAGGTGAAAATTGTGTGTGATTGATGAAAACAATACTAAAACTATGTCCCTTTTTCATACACAGGAAGACCTCAGCCAGGAGGAGGCTGTGGAATGTGGCAGTCAGGAGGAGGCGGGGATTAGTGGCAGCCAGGAGGAGGCGGGGCTAAGTGGCAACCAAGAGAAGCCTGGGACAAGTCGCAGCCTGACTGAGTCTCAGGTCCCTCCCCTCCGCCTGCCATATAAAAGGGCCAGGAAGGCCACTCCCAGTCCTGTGCAGGATTCAGCGTACAGGCTGATCCAGGAGGCTTCGGCGTCCCTCAGAGCCTTCCCCAGTCCTGAAGAGGCCTTTGCCTGCATGGCTGCCACCAAATTGCAGGGCATGCAGGAGGGCCAACGCAAGATTTCTGAGGACCTGATTTATAAAGTCCTTCGTAAGGGGGAGAGTGGGGAACTGACACCCAAGACGAATGTCATTGAGATGGACCATCCTCCTCCTCCTCCTCCTCCTGCTGCCACAACTCCACCACCACAGCCAAAGCCTGTAAGGAAGCGTGGAAAGAAGACCTGAGAGTGATGACCCTGGGTTCAGTCTGGTCTGACAAAAGCTGCAGTCTCTCGTATGACCACAGCCTGGGGACACAGATGTCATCTGCTGCTTTCCGGATCTCTGGGACTTCTGGACCAGACTGCCCTCCCTTAGATAAGGACTCCTCAGGCCACCAATTTTGCTTTTAAATAATTGATGTCTGCCCTGGGAGTCCAAGGCTTCGCCCACTTCTGCAGTTTCTCCAGCGTTGCCTCCCTCTTTGTTTATAGTTGTGACCCCTTAATAAAATATTTTTAGGTAAATTCTACTCTCCTGTGTGTGTTTTCATCCAAAAAGGACAGTTTGTTGGTGAGTATTCAGGTACATTTCTAAAGTACAATGTGAAATTAACAAGGGACAACAACACCAAACAATCTCCTCCTACAGATTAAATAGAACAACATATCAATGGTGTTGTGGGAACTTGTCACCAAAAACACACAAACATTTTTGGGAGTACAAATCAAAATCACCAAAAAAACAAAAAATAAAAAGAGAAACACAAAAAAAGATTCTACATTAAAGTAAAAAAAAAAAAAAAAATATGTTGTCAGATGTGAGAAATCAAAATATATTGAGGGAATCCCGATAAATAGTAACGAAAAAAGTTTGTGAGAAGTGTGTGTGAATATGAGCATCAAAACGACTTAATTCTTGTCACATTATAAAGAAGAAGAGAGTGCGCTGTATTAAACCATTTTGAACATTGCAGCGTGACGAAAGTGCTTTATCCATTACGAACGCTAAGTTTACCAGAACGAGCTGTCCCGTGTCGGAATTTCTTCTGAGCATGCGTGGCACTTTGTGCGTCGGAACAGGCCACACACGGTCTGAATTGACGCGATCGGATTTTGTTGTCGGAAAATTTTATCTCCTGCTGTCCAACTTTGTGTGTCGGAAAATCCGATGGAAAATGTCCGATGGCGCCCACACACGGTCAGAATTTCCGACAACACGCTCCGATCGGACATTGTCCATCGGAAAATCCGACCGTGTGTACGGGGCATTAGAGTTCGCAATGGATACAGCACTTTCGTCGTAGTTTTGCTGTTCATATTCACACACATTTCTCACAAAGTTTTATTTTTGTTTTTTTATTGGGATTCCCTGAATATATTGTTATTAGTTGTCACATCTGACAGAATTTTTTTTTTTTTATTTAATTTTTTTTGGGATTTTAAGCCTTTTTTTTTATTTAATGTTTGGATTTTTTCAAAGGCTGATCTTTGTTCAATGTTATTTTTATTTTTACTCCAGAATATTTTTGTGTGTGTTTTGTGTGTCAAGTTACCCCAACACCATTGATATCTTTTATTATTTAATCTCAAGGAGATTGTTTGGTGTTGGTGTCCCTTGTTCATTTCACATTGTATATTTGAAATGTACCTGAATCCTCACAAACAAACTGTCATTTTTGAAGTAAAACACATAGGAGAGTATAATTCAAAACAAAAATCCTTTATTAAGGGCTCAGAACCAAACAAAGAGGAAGGCAACACTGGATCAACATGAGAAATTAGCGAAGCCTGGGACCCCCACGGCAGACATCAATTCTTGAACATCAAAATTGGTGGCCTGAGGAGTCCATATGTAAGGGAGGGCAAAATTCGCAGAGATCCGGATAGCAGCAGATGACATGTGTGTCCCCAGGCTGTGGTACCACAAGAGGCTGCATTTTTTGGCCGACCAGACTGGATCCAGGGTCCTCACTTTCTGGTCTTCCTTTCACGCTTCCTTCTGGGCTGTGGCTGTGCAGTTGGAGATGTGGCAGGAGGAGGAGTAGGACCTGGAGGAGGACTGGGAGGACCTGGAGGAGAGGGAGGAGGAGGACCTGCAGGAGGAGGAGGAGGACCATCGCAAAGGTGTGTCTGAGCTGTCATTTGGCCCCTCATACCTTTGTTAAGAGCCTCCAATATGAGCACCTCACACAAGACTTGTTGGCCCTCCTCCATCCTCTGCATTTTATATGCATTGACGGCAGCAATGTCCTCCTCCATGGTCTGTCGTGCTCCCAGGACCTCTGTAGCCCTCCAAAAGAGTCCTCCGATAGCCTCCTCTAGGGCACTCCTCCTACTGCCACTTTCTCTTTTCAGGGGGGGTGGAGGGACCTGCAGATCAGCCAGCCGGCTCAGCCCGGCCACCTCCTGGCTGAGACTTCCCTGTGTATGAAAAAGGGACATGGTTTTAGTTGTTGCTTCATCAATCACAATCCTAAATTACTACTCCCAACTAACATCTAGTTAACATCATTGATTGGACAAGCAGAAATATTTAGAGGAATGCTATACCTGGCTCAATCTGGGCTCCTCCACATGTGGCCTGGAAGGCCCAGGTTGGGCGTCAGAAGCCTCAGCCGGGGGGGAAGGAAGCGTGGAAGGAAGACTGGAGAGGGATGGCCTGGGTTCAGTCTGGCCTGCCAGAAAATGCAGCCTGTCGTAGTACACCATCCTGGGGACATAGATGTCATCTGCTGCTCTGGATCTCTGTGAATCCAGGACTTTCTTGCGCTCCCTTAGATATGTGCTCCTCAGGCCACCAATGAAAATCTTTAAATAGGTGATGTCTGCCATGGGGATCACCTGCTTCACAATTTCACACAATTGCACCAGTGCTGCCTTCCTCTTTGCTTGGTTCTTGAAATGGGGGTGGTTAATCTCCCACAGACAAGGCAGCTCCCTTAAGATATCTATGAATACTGACATGAAGTCATTGTCTTTCACTAAGATATCCATGTTCACTGCAAGACACAACACAAGACAAAGCCTAATGTCAGACAAAACTCTCCTAATCTTGTTACAATATAGGCTTCAATGTAGAAGCAGTATAGGCACAAGTTTGTCTCTTACCTTCGTTGTTACGATCGGCGCGTCCAATGCTCCTTCCTCCGCTCACAGATCGTACGTAATACGCACGCGTGTTACGCTTTATACACACTGCGCATGCGTGTAACTCCGCCCACCCCTGACGTTCTTTCTAGTCTATTCCCCGCCCCTTTTCGTTCGGCGCAGTGGGTGTAGAGCACATGGCGGAGTCAGAGCAGGTGCGTGCTAATTATAGCAACGAGGAGGAGGAAAGCCCGGATCCGGACACGTCCCGATCCAGAAGGAGACGTTTTAAGGCCACAAATATGTCCTTTGGGGAGATGTTGGAGATGGTCGACATCATGAAGAAGTCCGACTATGATGGAAAGTATGGGCCTTACCCCAACCCCAATATCAGAAAGGCCAAGATCATGGCGAAAGTGATCAAAAGTCTGCAGAAGAATTTCGGGGTACGACGATCGAAAGATCAGCTCAGGAAGCGGTGGTTGGACCTGAAATTGAGAGAGCCAGAGCAGTACCGAAAGATCCGGAGAGTGCTGCAAAAAGGTAAGTAGTTGTGCTGTGTTCCTATTCTTTCTGTCTTAATTGCGTTCGTGCTGCTCCATATGCTTTTATTAATTGTAACGTTTAAAAGGGCAACTTTAATGTTCATGGGCCCATTATTCGTTCGTATCAAACATTTTTCTTTCGGCCTCTAAAACACCATTGTTTAGGCCATATGCATTTTCCCACATTTTTTTTGGGCATACTTGGATGCCAAATAGTTGTTTGTGTAGATGGGTTTGTTACTAGAATGAAATGCAAACTAGATTGTGTGTAAGGAGAGGACACTGAGCAGCTGTTTTCACATCTGGACACTGGAGCACTAGTGTGGGACACCAGAACAACATTTTTATTAGGGGGCCACACAGGTGCTCCAGTGTATACTATAGGGGGGTCTCCATCTGTGAAGCTTGTACTAAACAGGTAAAGTATTGCAGCTTGACAAAGGCCAATAAAAAAAATACATCTTGGAACTCGGCTAAAATTGACAATTGTACCTCACTTCCAAGCAATGTTTCCTATTTCTAGTTCTGCCATCAAATATCTGTGTGCTAATTATACCATTTTTTTTTACATAGGGGAGAAAAGACTCGGAGGACACCCCTCATCCGAGGAGACCAGAGACCCCCCACCTCTGGAAGAAGGTGAAATACCACCAACCCAAGCTGAGCAGGAGGAAGAAGAAGATGTGGTGGAGATTGGCACCACAACAGGTGAGTGTCTGCGACCACACACTCAGGTAAAAGAGATGGATGGTGGCAGATTTTTGATACCTTTTTTTGTTTTGTTTCTCTCTTTTTAGGTGATCGTGATGTGAGGGATCCAGAACGTTTCACATTAGAAAGTGCCCAGATCCTGATCGGGGAGATCATGGGGTGTAATGTAGAACTGCAAAACATACAGCAAAAAATCAACGATGTTATTAAAAAAAATAATAACATCATTGATGTTTTGGGGCGAATTTAAAACCCCACAAAATCACTTTTTGGATTGTGGTCCAATCTTTTAAAACTTTTTGCAATGTTTTGAAAAGCCAAATTTGGAGGATGCACACAGTGTGTCAACATGTGCTATCTGCCATCACGGGAGATCAATGGACGCGTTTTGGGGTTGCAACCCCTTCCTCAATTATAAAGTAGCGTTGAGGAAGGGCTTGCTCCCCCAAAACACGTCCCTTGATCCCCCCTGATGGCAGATAGCACATGTTGACGTTCGTAAATTGGTGTGCATCTTCCAAATTTGGCTTTTCCTGGGGTGATTTCCCCCCATCTGAACGCTATATCAAACCCAGTTCCTAAATACTGATGTCTGATATAGCCTTCAGGTTTTACCATATGTGAACTTTGTAAGTTCAATTTTTTTGTCTTTCTTGTTGGTTTTACACAGGCATGTTTTATCTGAAATGGATATTTCGATTTTTGATAATGCTACTGCAAAAATTGTTATACAACAAACATGTTGGTTTGTTTTAAAAACCTTTGGTAAATGCACATGTGATTGTGCAGGTATAAAAAAGTGGCTTACTCAAGAACGTGTGGATTATTGTTTCAACACTACAATACAACACTTTTGGGGTGATGTCATTGCTGTTTTCAGCAAAAATGGGGGTTATTTCCTAAGGGCAAATCCTCTTTGCACTACAAGTGCAGTTTCAGTGCAGTTGCAAGTGCACTTGTAGTGAAATGTGTTTTTGCATTTAGGAAATAACAGCCAACAGTGCTTTGTATAAGGTTACACAATCACAACATTTTCTGGACTCAACACATTTCTGTCAGGGTCAGCTAAAACAAACACAAGCAGTAAATGTCCACCAAGAATTTCTTTTTTTTTTATTATAAAAAGGCTTCACAGATTGTCTGGCATATTGATAGCCCCCCTACCCGCAAAGAACTCCAGGTAGCGTAACCGGACATCACGGGCACTCAGGGAGGGCAAGCCAGGACGGCCACTTTCAAGCGCCGTCAGTGTGGTTTGATGTAGGATTCCGGTCTCAGGCCCAACTGAGCCAGCATAGTTGGCCGAATGTTTCCTTAAAATGTTATGGAGAACACAGCACGCCAGTATAATATGGTTCAGTTTATACTCCGCCATATGGATGGGTGTCAGAAATAGTCGGAACCGGCTGGCCAGGATTCCAAATGTGTTCTCCACCACTCTTCGGGCTCTGGCCAGCCGGTAATTAAAAACCCTCTGTTCCGGGGTGAGGGTCCACATTGGTAATGGCCGCATCAGGTGGTCTCCCAGCGCAAACGCTTCATCAGCAATGGACACAAATGGGAGTCCTTCCACATTGTCCTCTGGAGCTGGCAAGTCCAAGCTGCCATTCTGGAGACGCCTGTAGAACTCCGTCTGGGCGATGACTCCACCATCGGACATCCGGCCATTCTTCCCCACGTCCACATACAAGAAGTCGTAATTAGCCAACACCACCGCCAACATCACTATACTATTAAACCCCTTGTAATTATAATAGTACGACCCCGAGTTGGGTGGTGGGACGATGTGGACGTGTTTCCCATCAATTGCCCCTCCGCAGTTAGGAAAGTCCCACCGCTCGGCAAAGTGGGAGGCCACAGTCTGCCATTCCTGTGGCGTGGAAGGAAACTGTTGAGGAAAAAACAATAAACATTACTATTTTTACTCTGAAACATGGCAAGCAGATTAGACACAAACATTATGGGGCAACCTCCAGATAGCATTTATTAAGGGGAATTTAACAAGGCCAAAGTATAAGGTACACCTATCATATTCCCCCTCCCCCCTCTCATGGGCCATTTCTAACATTATAGGGGGTGTGTGTAAATCTTGGACAGGCAACCCTCTTCACTTCATTGAGAGATGAATGCCTAAATAATGGGTATTACTTTGAACAGCCCCTCCTTAGTTACACTATTGGCAGACCACTGGACAGGTAAGAAGTGTCATAATACAAAGATATAAATGCACACTGTACACATTTGAGGACATTTGGACATTCTGCTATTACCTATCAAGATAATAATAGGATACAAAAACTTTAAACAGTACCATTGGAAAGTATACAGGCAGGCCCTTGCACTACATGCTTTGGGGAATTCATCCATAAATCTGACCACAAAAGAGGTGGGTATAGTGTGTATGGGTTTGGCAAAGTCAGCAGATAGATGATTGAGGATAGAGAATTGGGATCAGCTGACTTAGCAGTTGGGGGAGGGAGGGTTACTAAAAATTATTTGGGGACACCACAAAAAAAAGCCTATGGCACTCTGCCTGAATTTAAATAAAAAATAACATTTCCAAACATTTTAGGGGGTGTTTGGGGTAAAGCACTACTATGGAGCTGATAAAATACATTGTTAAGTGACTACATGAGGTGAATATAGGGCAGGAGACACCATGCTGGGGGGTTAGTGAAGGGCAAATATGTATGAAGGACCTAAAATAATAATGACATAAAAATCCAGCATGCATGAGAACAAAGGGGACATTCACAGCATATTACAATCAAGGTAATTAGGGAATGAGGAAAGAAATACAAGATATTATCAAACATTCAATACAATAAAATGTGATATAAAAGGATAAAAAATCTTACCTTCATATACTCCTTCTGCAGGACCTGGATGATGGCAGAACAGGTCTCTGGGATAATGATCCCCAGAGCCTGGGGGGAGATGCCTGTCGAGAACTTTAAGTCCTGCAGACTTCTCCCTGTCGCCAAATACCGCAGGGTAGCGACCAACCTCTGCTCCGGAGTGATGGCTTGCCTCATGCAGGTATCCTGCCTGCTGATATAGGGGGTCAGCGAAGCCAACAGACGGTGAAACACGGGGTCCGTCATCCTGAGAAAGTTCCTGAAATCATCAGGATTATTCTCACGGATCTCACGGAGCAAAGGCATATGAGAGAACTGGTCACGCTGAAGCAACCAATTCTTGGTCCATGAACTCCTCCCCACCCTGTTCATGGACTGGACTTGTGTCAAGGTCAGGACCCCAACACCAAGCCCCCGCAAAGCAGGAACTCTACGAGGAGTACGCATACGAAACATGGCTAGAAAACGGTCGGCTGTTCAGAACGAAGTAACAGAACGCACTGAAGAACAGCAAGGCCTGTGAAGAGCGACCTGAAAACCAGTAACGAACGAATAAGAATACAATGACTACCTAAAGTCACGCGGAACTTGCTGCACTCACTGAAGAGCAGATACAAACCCACAAGCACAAACTGAACGGCAGAAAACGATCTGAAAGCCACGAGTCTGAAAAAGCGCGAATCGTCTCTCACCAAACTTTTACTAACACGAGATTAGCAAAAGGAGCCCAAAGGGTGCCACGCTTGGTTCTGAACCGGCCTTTTCTAGTCTCGTTGTACGTGGTGTACGTGACCGCGTGGTTGGCGATCGGAAATTCCGACAACTTTGTGCGACCGTGTGTAGACAAAAAAAAAGTTTGAGCCAACATCCGTCGGAAAAAATCCTAGGATTTTGTTGTCGGAATGTCCGAACAAAGTCCGACCGTTTGTACGCCCTATAAGAGTTACCATACCTGCAAAGCAAAAACAAAAAAAAACATAGTAAAAAATAAAACATTTAAACGCAACCTGTGCCTAAAATATATATATGCCGAAGCATGGGGGCATCCTCCCGCAAAAGGCAGGAGCAAATCGCTCCTCCACCCACTGCTGCCCCCACGCTTCGGCATATATGCTGAAGTATGTAACTGTGGTGGTGAAATCACCTCCGACAGCGCTGGAGTAACAGCTTTATGTATCGTGGGAGCAAACGCTGTTGCTGTCAAGATATATAAATCCGCTCTGCAGCTGAATGGCGTACCTGAAAACAAAAAAATGGTTACCAATAAAACACAGTAAACAGTAAAGTATAAAAAAATTGCATACCTATAAAGCAAACATGATAAAAACATAACAACAATAAAACATTGCAGAATAGAATACAGTAAAAAAGAGCAGAACAATAGAGAGAGAGTAGAGATAGAACAATAAAACGACAACAATTTTTTTTTTATATATATATATTTTTTGTGTTTTTTTTTTTACTTTTTTTTGTTTTTTGTTTTGTTTTTTGTTTTGTTTTTTGTTTTTTTTACACTTTTTTTTGTAACTTTAACTTTTGTAACTGGTACCAGGTTTGGGTCTCTCAAAATGCGATGGCATCTTGGGAGACCCTGTGAAAGTGTGTCCTAGTCTGTGCAGTGCTGTACCCTACGCTAATACTCAACTAGTGTATGGTAGCGTTCAAAACATTCACCAATGCAAAGACCAGGATTGTCAGGACAGGAGGGACAATAATACCAGGTGTCACGCCTAAATCCGCGCTTCCGCTGCAGACACAACATCTTTTTTGGGGGGCTCGTTGGGTAGGGGTACTTGGGAGGACATAAAGAAAATGCCTCTCATGCAGCCGGCTTACTGCATTTGGTTGGGAAAGGTGAGGTGGAGCACCGTCTGGAAACAGAAGGGCTCTGACGATCTCTTCCTGGAATTTAAGGAAGGATCTAGTCCGTCCTGAAGCTCTGTATAGCACATAAGCGTTCAGCAAAGCCAATTGAAATAAATAAACAGACACTTTTTTTTACCAGCGTCTGGCCTTACGGGCAACTAGGTACAGCGCCAACAACTGGTCGTTGAGGTTCACCCCTCCCATATTTTGGTTATATTCGTGGACACAGAGGGATTTCTCCACAACACCAGTCGCCGTAGTAATTTGGACCGTCGTGTCTGCATGTAGGGAGGTAAGAACGAAAACATTCTTATTATCCCTCCACTTTATAGCGAGCAAATTATTACACTTCAAGCAGACTCTCTCCCCCAGCCTAAGACGGGAATCTAGAAGCCCCTGGGGAAAGCCCCGGCGATTAGGTCGCACGGTGCCACATGCTCCAATCTGATGATCAAAAAGCTGACTAAAAAGTGGCACGCTCATGTAATAATTGTCCACGTACAAGTGGTACCCCTTTCTGAATAAGGGTGACACCAAGTCCCACACAATCTTGCCAGCGCTTCCTATGTAGTCAGGGCAGTTTGTCGGCTCTACGTGACTATCTTTGCCCTCGTAAACCATAAAACTACATGTATAGCCTGTGGCCCTGTCACAGAGCTTATACATCTTGACCCTGTATCTGGCATGCTTGCTGGGAAGATACTGTTTGAATGACAAGCGGCCAGAAAACTTAATCAGGGACTCATCAACGCAGACAACTTGATGGGGAGTAAACAAGTCTGCAAAACGTTGGTTGAAGTGGTTTACGAGGGGCCAAATTTTGTAGAGCCGATCGTATTCAGGGTCTCCACGAGGACAACAGAGTTCATTGTTGTTGAAGTGCATGAACCCCAAAATCTGCTCGTATCGTGCCCTGGCCATGGAGGCAGAGAACACGGGCATATGGTAAATTGGGTCAGTGGACCAATATGACCGCAACTCACTCTTTTATTTATGCCCATGTTGAGGGAAAGGCCCAGAAAGAGCTTAAATTCGGAAACCGTAATTGGTTTCCAATCTCTGGCAAGGGAGGACTAGGGAATAGTGGCGATGTGTTGACCAGCGTACAAATTGCTTTGGTCCAAAATAGATCCATAGAGATCTTGAGTGAAAAACAGCGAATAAAAATTCAGTGATGTAAAATCAACTGTTTCCACCTGAGGTTGGCCAGTGAATGGGGAAAGTACGGTTGCTGTAGAAGTGGTGGGTTCCCAATTCGGATTGGCGAATGCAGCAGGAAGGGCACTATGGGCACGACGGGCCTGTGTTCGTCTTCTTGGTGGCAGCGGGACACTACTTGTGCTTGCCACCTCGTCAGCTTGAACTGCACTAATGGGACTCGCCACGTCACCAAGAGTTAATGCAGTGCTGGATATACGACCAGGGTGTACTAGGCCGCTGGTGCTTGCCAGTTCATCAGAAGAAATAGCAGTGCTAGTACTTCTCTGCTCCATACGAGGGACCTGTGGTTCTTGCACTTCAAGGACAGAAGAAGAAGACACAACTCCGTCGTCAGAGATATCTGTCATGGGGCCACTGTAGTCTACAGGATCGTATTCTGAGCCTGAATCTGACAGATGAGTGACTTCCTCTTAACTATCTGTCATGCTCAGAAACGTGTAGGCCCCTTCACTAGTGTACCTTCGATTTGCCATTTTGGGCTCTAAATTTAGTGGTACACTAGTGAGACTCACAGGCAAAAAAAGCTCCTGACTGTTAGCGACTGTATCAAAACGCTACGAACAAAAACTACCAACAAAAACTGTTAGCGATCGCAAGGATCAGGCCTGACTCTGCGAACGCTGCAGTTATGTGTGTTTAGTGTTTTGTAAGTGACAGTGATCGATCGATACTGCACTTGGGTGGGCTGGGCTGGGCCGAGGGGCAAAACGCAGGTGCTAGCAGGTATCTGGGCTGATCCCGCTAACACTGCGTTTTTGGGAACCCTAAACTGCTGGGGACGCTAGTATAGATCTGATCGGATCAGCTATCGATCCGTTAAGATACTATACCACTAAGGGAGGTGTATGCTGCGTGCGTGGGTGTTAGCGGTACTGTCACTAACCTAACGCTGCCTGGGGCGACACAGACCTTATCTGACCCTAAAAACTTAACTTATATCACCGCCGGCCGATTAGGGGGTTAAACCTTTATAAGGTAAAAAATGGCGGGTGCCCTGAAACTATAATAAACTATAATAAACAAACTAACTAACCAGCGTCACCCATAACAGTTATACGGTGATCACTGGTGAAAGGGTTAACTAGGGGGCAATCAGGGGGTTAAAACCTTTATTAGGTAGTATATGGGGGTCCCTGTCGCTATAAAACGCTGACGGCGAACCTATATACTTACCTCCCTAACTAGCCTCACCTGTGTCACTAATACAGCGATCAGGAAAACGATTGCTTAGTGACACTGGCGACGGGGGGTGATCAAGGGGTTAAAACTTCATTAGGGGGTTAGGGGGGTACCCTAGACCTAAAGGGGGTACCCTAGACCTAAAGGGGGCTAACCCTAACTGCCCTACCACTTATAACTGTCACAAACTGACTCCAATGCAAAAAAAAAAAAAAACTGCTATTGGTGTCACTGTGACAGGGGGTACAGGGGGTGATCCGGGAGTGATGGGGGGTGAAAAGTGTGCCTAGTGTGTTCTACTGAAAGTGTAGTGTTGGTGCAACTCACATTGATGTCTTCTCTCCTCTGCGCCGGAACGAAAAGACATCACTTCCTCTGCCGCTGTTTACATTACAGCAGCAGAGGAAGATTTTCATTCGTGGGAAGCGATCACGTGGGGGTGGCCATGAATGAGTGGCCTCCCCCTCAGCCTGTATCGCTTCCCCAACGAAGCCAACCACCTCGGGCACCAGGGGGGGCGCGATGCGCCCCTCAGCCCGCGGGAGGCAGATCACCTACCAGGTACGTGATTTTGCCTGCCCGTGCCATTCTGCCGCAGTATATCTGCGTTAGGCGGTCGGCAACTGGTTAAACTCCCTGAGCCCAAAATGTGGGCCAAATACAACATTAAACTGAACTCAGATATCACCTCAGACCTTTCAGTATACTAATTGGACCATCTAATGTCTCAATATAATGTCCCGACCTCACATCTGTTTAGATATTTACAGTTGTCCATGCTTTCAGAAGTCAAATCTCTCCTAGTGAGACACAACTAGTGCAACCCGATCTGGAAGGGGTTCTACATTATGAATGTTCAGAGAAACCTACTTTTGTCCTTTATGCACATCTCCTTCGGGTGTCTTCCTCTGAACTATCTACGCTTCAGCGCTGGTTCCATGATGTTCCAGAGCTTGACTCTGAGGATTGGGAGGACATATAGGATTTCCCATTTTATCCTTGTCTCCCTATGAGACCGCCTCATACAGTATAAGATTGTTCACAGGGGGTTTCTTACTCCTTACTGCTTGCACAAAATGAGGACCTCCCTTTCCTCTGAGTGCTGGAGCTGTGACCATGCCCGAGAGATTTTATTCATATAAAGTGCCTTGCAAAAGTATTCACCCCCCTTTGCTTTTTACCTATTTTGTTACATTACAGCCTTTAGTTCAATGTTTTTTTAATCTGAATTATATGTGATGGATCAGAACACAATAGTATAAGTTGGTGAAGTAAAATTAGAAAAATATATACATAAAACCATTTTTCAGAAATAAAAAACTGATAATTGGCATGTGTGTATGTAGTCACCCACTATAAAGCCCATAAAAAGCTCTGGTGCAACCAATTACCTTCCATTTTTTTACCACTTCAGCAAACACTATCGCGAGACTTATTCAACTTTGCATTCATGTATTGTTTCTTTCGATTTCACATCATTGTGGTATTTTCCAAACACTCCCCTTTTTTTTTCCTTTTTCTTTGTTATTATCTGCATTTTTCAAAATTTGATCTTAAAAAACGTATTTGCTAACTTTACTTTATATATAAAGTCCTTTTCCTACCCTCATTCATCCACCCCTCCCCTCCACTACTCTCCCCCCCCCCCCCCCCCCCATCTCATTTGGTCTGCCTTCGATCTTTCTTCTTATTTCCGGTCCTACTCATCTTTCTAAGTATTCCTCAGAAGTTTTAAACATTACCCCCCCCCCCCAAAAAAAATTGTTATATCTTCCTAATTGCTCTTTTTCGCTGCTACATAGGAATTCCATTCTGCTATAGTATTCTATTCGCTCAAACCATTCCCTTACATCCGATTTTTCTATTTTTCTAAGCTTAACCACTTCTTTGGGATTAGTCCTTTTGCAGCGTTCAACAATATTGGAGTTAATGTTTTTCCATATTGTTTATTTGAGACTTTTGATTCATGAAATAAACATGTCTGCAGGCTGTTTGTTGTCTTTTTTCCAGTTGTTTCTTCTATATATTCCAGGATTTCCTGCCAATATTATTTAATTTTTGGGCATTCCCACCAAATACTTGTGTCATTGTGGCCCTCTGTCCACATCCCCTCCAACACTGTAGAGATTTGTCCGGTTTATATTTATGGATTTTATCCGGCCTCAGATACCATCTAACCATTATCTTATAATTCATTTCTGTTCGTGTTTATGTCTGTTGCGTAATTATGTACTGCTCCTATCATTCTCTCAACTTGTTGATCCTCTAGTTTCGTGCCTTTTTCTTTTTCCTATTTCTCTTGTCCTTCCAAATCTGTCAATATTCCATATACTTTGGATATACCATGTTTTAGTGGAGTTTGTACACCACAGAGCTTTTCCAATGGGTTTAAGTTCTTTCCATTTCTATTTGGTTGTGGTAGTGTATTTACCAAGTGTTTTAATTGAAGATATTCCCAGTCACTTATCTTCCACCCATTTATTTCCTTTAATTCCAGTAGTGTTTTCATATTCCCATGGATAGCGATATCCCTTACTTGTGTGTTCCCCATTCTAGCACCTAAACGTGTACCCTTCCGTGTCCCCTTCCCTGGGCAAAAAAATTTGTTCCAGTAAGTGCAATTAATGGTGAGTTGTATACCCAATTTTTTTGTCGGTGTAGTGTATCCCATATTTTAAACACATTTGTAGATAGAGTCTTCAAGTAAGAAAGCGATAACCCTAACAACCAAGGCCTGAGGTGTGCCTTGGCCTAGCTGGACAGTATGCCTGAAAAGAGGGCAAAAGACACATGTTTAGGTGAAGAAGGGTAGGTAACCATCCGTCAAGTAGAGTATCCGGTAAGTATTCGCTATGACAGGAGAAACCCACCGACTCATGACTTGTGATTGCAGGAACCCCCTATTGAACCTGCGAAGCAGCCCAGAACTCAACTAAACATCCCGTGAAAGATGGATTAAGCCTGATGCCCGAGACAACCCAGACATGAGAATGAACCGCTTGTGATGAAAGGATGCATGGGCGAAATGGAGCAAAGGCTGGTCCGAGGAGCCCCTGCAAAATGATGGCCGAGAAGAATGAATACTTCAAACGGACACCAGTGAAGTAGCTCTGAGAAAATACCCCAACCCCTGGCCTACCTATGCTTGGTATGGGGAAGTGAGCAGGTGAGTTGTAAAAATGGACAACTGGCAGGAGTCTAAAGTGCTGGATACCTGATAAAGTAGGCGGGTAGGCCAATGCGCTATGGTACAGAACACTGGTCCCACCTGGACGATCGGATCGTGCTTCTGTCTGTAACCTGACAACCGCGACTGAGTCCTGAATGCACCAATTATCTTACCCGATCAACAGCAGGACTGATGGAAGTGAGTGCAAAGATAGTTGAAATTGGTGTGGATGCCAATACAACCCCCCCAACTGTAGCAAGTGCTGAATCGCCAGGGCGCAGATGAGTACCTTGATGAAAAAAGAGCAGGCAATTGCCTCAATCTTATAATAGCCAGCTCTGATTACTTTGTTTCCATCCATGCAAGGTTTATTCCATACCTCTTAAAAGCCAAGACCTACCTGCTCCATACGAAACCGTCACATTATTGGGATCCCTCTATATCCAGTAACAACTAAATTGGGGATGCGTGTGTGCGGACATGCAGATAGCCCAATAGTACCTATTCAACAATATGTCCAGTTTGCCAAATTCCATGTGAATGTTTATGTAAGCTGTATTGCTGCAAGGGACCATTTGATTTGTGAACTGAGCTCTGTTTGTTTATTCCATATGTATTGAAATTATTAGTTTACATGCCAATACCAATATTGAGACATATATTATATCACATTATTGGGATTCCTCTATATCCAGTAACAACTAAATTGGGGATGCGTGTGTGCGGACATGCAGATAGCCCAATAGTACCTATTCAACAATATGTCCAGTTTGCCAAATTCCATGTGAATGTTTATGTAAGCTGTATTGCTGCAACGGACCATTTGATTTGTGAACTGAGCTCTGTTTGTTTATTCCATATGTATTGAAATTATTAGTTTACATGCCAATACCAATATTGAGACATATAATATGCTTACCCCTTGATTGTGTCATACGTTTCATTGCTACAAATGTCATAATATACCCACAACAGCTTGTATTATGCATATTGTTCTTAGCCCCTGAAAGATTTACGAAAAGAACCAGCCTCCCCCCCCCCCTTTTTTTGTCCATTTACAAATAGATCACTCATATAAAGTATTTGCAAGCACATTTATGTGCAATTATGTACTATACCTGTTGTTCTCTGCTTACCCTTCTATACATATAACTCATAAACACTACTGTACACTTCCTTCCCTATGTTACTAAACCTTTAATAGATTCTTTAAGTACGTTAGCTGTCACTTAGCTTGCCTCTCCCGCCCCCCCCCCCCCCCGGGTGCATTTTCCACTAGCGGTTGCCCGGCACGGAAAAGCCACCCAGCGTTCTTATCTGGGCGGCACCTCAGGAGGTTACCAAGGCAACACAACAACTTTGCCCATCGCCTCCATATTGCCACTCCGGCGGACATGCGCAGTCCGCCGGTGAGGCATCGGTGGGACGGGTGTGCGTGACGCTGCCCCAACGTAACTGCCCTCGCGCATGCGCGGTAGGGGCGGTGCCACGCATCCCCGTCTCAGGGAGCATTAGTGAGGCTCTCCAGCTGACGAGCATTACCAGTCAGCTGAGCACAATTATTGTGCCAGGTGATTGGAACTCGTCCTTTATATAGACTGGCCCCACTCATTCCCAACTCAGGCGCTGTACCTGCCGGATGCTGGGATGTGTGGCTGGCCAATCTTGGATACTGTTTGAGTCAAGGTAAATGAATCCTTTTTCTTTGCTATCTAAACTCTGGTCTTTTCCTTTTAAACCTGGCCAATTTTGTGAAACAATCCTTCTGCTTGCCACTACGTGTATTGTGCCTGCTATCTTTGAAATTTCAAGGATGCAACATCTGAGCCATTACCTTAGGAATCCTTGATCTCCCACTCACACAGATATGTATGTGTGTGTATATAGATATATACGTGTATATATATATATATAAATAAAAAATTCTTTGTCATCACACCTTAAACATACATCATATTGGTTAATGTGATGGGAACTTACAGTATAAATTTCATATAAGTTTCACGAACCTACCTTCTCTATCCATAATGGCATATCAGGACTGTTTCACAACAATCATTCTTCCAAAGTATACTAGATCTAGGATCACTAATGTATTTGATAATTTTTCACACACTAATTAAAAATTAAAAAATTACTACTACTCTCTCTGTTCAGCGAGAACCCATTACTTATTTAAATCATGTGGATTTTTATCTATAGGACTGTTCCTCTATGCTCCAGTATACCGCTGTGGCCTATATGCATTAGGGGTGCGCATCTTCACTGGTCTCACGATTCGATTCGATTACGATTATCTGGTCAACGATTCGATTCCGCGATGCATCACGATGCATCACGATTATCGACGAGCTCCCACTTCCGCTTGGGCTGCCTAGGCGGCCCTTCTTCCCTGCAATCTTCTGGGACACATCACAGTTCCCAGAAGATTGCCCGGCTGTGCAGGACAGTGCAGTGAGACATGCGCACCCGGCTGTGAAGCTGCAAGCTGTCACAGCCGGATGTCCACAGTAGTATTGCCAGCGCCGTGGACAGGCAGGGGAGAGAATGGAGGGTTTAGGTGGCCACGTCGCTGGATTGTGGGACAGGTGAGTGTCTTTTTATTAAAAGTCAGAAGATACACTTTTTTTGTAGCTGCTGACTTTTAATAAACAAAAAATTTTCTAGGCGGCCCCTCCCTGCCAGCGATCTTCTGGGTCCCAGAAGATGGGCTGGCCAATGGCAGAGCGCAGTGCGGCTCGTGCAGTCTGCGCCCGGCTGTGAAGCCATAAGCTGTCACAGGCGGGTGTCACTGCCCACAGTAGATCTGACGGCGCAGAGGAGAGGGAGAGGAGCGAGGCTCCGTGCGGCCGCATCGATGGACCGTGGGACAGGTGAATGTCTAATTATTAAAAGTCAGCAGCTACACTTTTTGATCAAACACCGCATCAAGGACCCCCGAATCGCGATGCAGCGATTAAATTCCACACCCCTAATATGCATCCGTGGAGGGCATGGGTAGGTGAAGCCATATATACATAACAAAAACAAACAAACACCCTCCCCCCCTCGGTCCTTCCCCCCTCTTTGGGGAAGTACTACACATGTGATAAAAGTACCCAGAGAACAGCATTCCCCATCTACGAACACCCAAGTAAGCGCCATTTCCTCTGCAAACACCCCCTGCTCCTTGTTCTAAACTGACATCATCCCTTTGCATAGAAATCAACGACAACGCATCAGGTAGGTGATCAATGGATCATTTAACCTAAAAATAACTATTGGCATATATATATATATGGCAATTGATCAATTATATTTCTTTAATAAATTTAGATGAATTTCTCTTTTCAAACATTTCCCTGAAGAAGGATTGAAATAGAATACACCCCGAAACGCATCGGGCTTGAAAAGAACCCCATCATCTAAGTGTTATCTATTAACAGACATAGATACAGAATTTTCTTGAATCATGTGTATTACATAATATGTTTTCGTTGTTTGCAAATGTTTGCATTGTTTTTAATATGAAAAGTCTCCAAATGAATATAAACATTGTTTTATTCTATATATGAATGTGTACTTTCTCACTCTATATAAATTTTTGTGCAAGTGCCGGAAAAATCCAATTAGGGGAACCCTCTTTTTCTGAAATGGTTGAAATGATGAACGTAAACTAGTCGTTACAGGAACATGCGGCAAGCCCAACCTAAAGAAACACAATAAAGAGAAATGACAAACAAACAGACATGAGAACAATGCCCCTCTGGTCTACCTAAGTATGAGAACCTGAGCAGAAATGTCAAGACCACCATGCGTGAATGAACCTGATAGCCCCCCCCCCCTTCGTGTAAGTCAGGGGTCTCAAACTGGCGGCCCTCCAGCTGTTGTGAAACTACAAGTCCCATGAGGCATTGCAAGGCTGACAGTTACAAGCATGAATCCCACAGGCAGAGGCATGATGGGATTTGTAGTTCCGCAACAGCTGGAGGGCCGACAGTTACAAGCATGAATCCCACAGGCAGAGGCATGATGGGATTTGTAGTTCCGCAACAGCTGGAGGGCCACCAGTTTGAGACCCCTGGTGTAAGTGGTAAGTGAGCCTGAGTAACCTGCAGCGCAGAGACAGGTAATTAACTGAACACTCAGGAATGGTTTCCCCCCAGACCGTGGTGGGTGGTTGCACAGGTGTAATGATGAATGTGCATTGTATGACGTATGGTATATGGGCGAGAAGATTGTGGCCAACAATCATTTAACAAACGAAACCTCAGCCCGTATGGATCTGTAGACATGACAGATCCCGACATGTAAACCCTAGCTAACTAACCCAGGTACAAACATGAACAAAGATACGATGAGACATGACAACCAACGAAGATGAAAACAGCTACTAGAGTATATGCCGTGACTGCGTGGCACTGAAATGCTGTAACAGCCCACGCTGACAGAACCCCCCGCTAAAGGCAGAAACGCTGTGACCGAAACTGAGGCAGAAACGTAATGACCAAAATCGTGGGGCTATGACAGAAACGCTGAGACTGAAACGCAGAGGCAGAAATGTAATGACAGAATCCTGGGGCAGAAACGCTATGACAGAAATGCCGAGACAGAAATGCTGGGGCAGAACGCTATGACCGAAACGCTGAAGCGGAACGCTAAGGCAGAAACGTAATGACAGAACTCCTGGGGCAGAAACGCAAGGACAGCAACGCTATGACAGACACCAAACGTTATGACAGGAATGCTGAGACTGACCATGAGGAAGAAACGCACGACAGAATCCTGGGGTAGAAAGCTATGACAGACAACGCTGAGGCAGAAATGTAATGCCAGAAATCCTGGGGCAGAACGCTATGACAGAAACGCTGAGACTGAAACGCAGAGGCAGAAATGTAATGACAGAATCCTGGGGCAGAAACGCTATGACAGAAATGCCGAGACAGAAATGCTGGGGCAGAACGCTATGACCGAAATGCAGAAGCTGAACGCTGAGGCAACAACGTAATGACCGAACTCCTGGGGCATAAACGCAAGGACAGCAACGTGACCATGAGGCAGAAATGCAACGCCAGAAATCCTGGGGCAGAATGCTGAGACTGAAACGCAGAGGCAGAAATGTAATGACAGAAATGCTGGGGCAGAACGTTCCGACAGAAGACGCTACAACAGAAATGCTGGGGCAGAACGCTACGACAGAAGACGCTACAACAGAAATGCTGGGGCAGAACGCTACGACAGAAGACGCTACGACAGAAATAAAAAGAAAAAAACTGCGCTTGGAATGAAAACAAGAAGCTGTGGTTACAAGTGAGGCACACCAATACAAAACTAAAATACAAAAAACCGCACTAATATGTATTATAAACAATATATGATGAAGTTGGTCCCATACAAATAAATATAGTCCATGTGAAAAGGTCCAAAACAAAAAGAAAGAGAATCTGTCATAAGTGAATGGCGTGAATTTCCTTCAAATAAAATAAATGGTGAGATGGTGGGATAACATATAACTGGAACACTTCTATGTGGTATTAAGCTTAGCCAAATAAGGGCGAGTGGCTTAAACCCAGCCTGGGCCTTTGGAAGAAACTGATCCAGGTATCTTGAGATGTAATACACTTGTCCCGTATATCCAATCCACAAAGATGCGTCCGAAAATATATGATAAAAATATAGCGTAATACTAACAACGCAAACCACTCAAAAATAAATAAAGAGTGCAACACTCAACATAGACCCAAAATCATGTGTAATCATAAAAACATCCAGTGTCATTGCAGCAACTAGGATTGTTTTGTGATTGTCATGCAATCATGCAGGTGAAAAGAGGGTATGGAAAAAACACCCAGATAAAAGTATGAGAGATCCTTCTAGGTGCAACAAGCCACAAATGCAAACTGCTTACCAGATGGCAAACTTCAGTGAGCATACTCCATATAGCTAATAAACTGTCACCATGTGTAAAAACACCAGATGAATAACTGCAGCGAACCTTAGGGAAATCCTGCTTACCAGATATCAAGACAAAGTGGGCGGATGTAATGAAGCAACCAAACTAATCACTGACAGGAACGATGAAGATGCGTCCTGCTCTACTGGACCCAAGCTCAGCGGTACATATATGATAAAGAAGCAGCTGTGGCTGGTCAGGCTGCTGCCGCGGGCTTCTCTTGATGCTGCGGGTGTGAGGCTAGAACGGCCAAGTGAAACAGACAGAAATGCTGGGGCAGAACGATACGACAGAAGACGCTACAACAGAAATGCTGGGGCAGAACGCTACGAGAGAAGATGATACGGCAGAAATGCTGGGGCAGAACGCTACGACAGAAGACGGTACGGCAGGTGAACTGGCGGGTGAGTGGCTTCCCCCACCCCGATGGAGCAGGCATGAGAACTGGGCGGTGAGTGGCTCCCCCCTCCCCCTGATGCTCAGTGCGAGGACCAGAATAAGCGGGCAGGCGGCCTCCTCGATGATGCCCGGCGAGAGCTCCGGGTCAAGTAGGCAGGCAGGCGGGCACCCCCCCATGAGCACCGGGAGGGGGACCGCCACGAGACTCCAGCAGCCGACCTGCAACGCAACCTGGAAGTGACGCAGCCCCCTGCCAACCCGGAAATGACGTCAACCCTGAAAGAAAAGTCAGCACTGGACCCGACAGGGGAGGAGGATTATTTGGCCTTCATTAAGTAATCTTGTATGTTTCTTTTTCTTATTTCTTTTTTTCTTTTGTCTCTTGGTTTCTTATTGCATAGAGTGCACTGTAATACAATTGGAAGGCCACTGCAATTTCTGTTATTTCACTTATTTACCATTTCTCCTCTTTCATTCTTTATCTTTTCAATATAATTTAAGGTCTTCTTTTTACTTAAGATTTTTGCAACGTGCTTCCCTGACTTATTACCCCATTTGTATCTCTCCTGTGACACCCTGTTGAACTCCTTCCTAGTTTTCTGCTCCATCAGATCTTTTAGTTGATCTCTTTTTATAATTAGGGACCTATGGGTTTCCACTTCCGCTTGCTTTTTATGTTTTCGTTCAAGTTCATATATTTCTTTTACGATTTTCTCCATGGTGTTTTCTCTCTTTCTTTTTTCTTGCCCTAATGGAAATCAGTTTTACCCTTATAACAGTCTTGTGTGCTTCCCATATAGTTGCTTTTGTTAATTCTGGTGTCTCGTTCTTCCAAAAATATTGGTTGATCTCTTCTATTATTGTGTTTTCTGTTTCCTCATCATCCATTAAATCCTCATTTAGCATCCATGGGCCTTTCCCATAGGTTTCTCCTTGTAGTTTAATCATCTTTGTAACTGGGGCATGATCTGACACTGTTCTTATTCCTTTTGTTGCTTTCATCACTACTTCCAGGGCTCTATGCTCAACCAAGATGTAGTCCAGCCTCCAATACGTACCGTGCACTGCCGAGTGGAATGTATAATCTTTTGTAGTTGGATGCTGGATTCTCCAAATATCGACTAATTTATGTTCGTGTATTTTTTTTTTTAAATCATTCTTAATTGTTTGTATTCTCTGTCCGATGCAACTGACGTACTATCTAATTTATGATCCATGAAGAAATTGAGATCTTCGGCCAGTATTACATTGCCTTGTTTAAATTCCATCAAATCATTTAGTACTCTTATCAAATATTTTTTGGGGTTCTTATTGGGGCAATATACATTTGCGAGCGTGTATTTCATACCCTGTAAGGTAAACAAGAGAAAATCGTGCTAATTAAGTCCAGGTTGGTAAAGACATATATGGAAAATTCCAGATGCTTCAGCAGTCGAGATGAACTAGATATTCCTCACAGAAAAATCATAAGAAGTGCATGCTTACCAGAGTGTAAGCCAAAATAGATGAGTGGCTAATACCCCAGTCTGGGTTGGTGGTTGTACAGCATGAAGTGTAGACCTCGTGAACTCCTCAGCATGGGTTAGCATCAACTCCAGTGATATTTATTAGGTGTAAAACAAAAATTGTGTACATAGCGTGATACCGTCAAAATTATAAATTATATGTGTACAATAGATCTAGTGACATTCACATTATGAGCAACCAGACGTGAGCAAAATAAATTTTTAATAGTCACCCAGTGAATGAGATGTCAATAGGTGTACCATCACCAGACAGATTACCTCCTTACCAGATTTAAATGGCAAAAGGACATGAAGGATATAGCAAATAGAAAAACAAACATCCACCCAGTGGATAAATCAAATGGAATGGGACCGTCACCACATAGAGAGCCTCCTTACCAAACGTCAGATCGAACTGAGCAAATAACTGCACCAACAGAAAGCAGAACCATGGCTTAATCCAGGGAACGACTTGTGTGGTAGATGGATCAATCGCTCAGCATATAAAGAAAGTGGTCTGTTAACTCACTTTCCAGGAATCTTCCAGGATGGCTTACAGAGAGAGATAGGCTCCTCCTAACTTTTGCTCTCACAGACCAGTGTTGTCTGTGTTTCCCAGGCCGAGAGCTTTGCTGAAGCATCTGGAATTCTCCATATATGTCTTTACCAATGTGGACTTTATTAGCGCGATTTTCTCTTGTTTATTTGATTTGTGTTTATCCCACATTTATTGCAGCTTGGGGATTTGTCCACCCTATTGTTATATTGGATTAGCGCAGTTTTTTCTCTCTTTTTATTTATACCCTGTAAGGTCCCTTTCAGGAAAAGGAAGCGGCCCTCTGGATCAAATTTTCTCTTCTCTACTTCAAAATGAACTTTTTTCCCAAAGCCTATTGCTACTCCTTTTGCCCTCCTAATTGGAGAGTCTCCATAATACCATGTTGGAATATTCCTTGAATATAGCTTAACATTTGTATCCTGTGCAATATGTGTCTCTTGTAAAAACATGATTTCTGCAGCGTTTCTTTCTAGTTCTCGTAAAACCATATGCCTTTTCTCTGGGGAATTTAATCCTCGGATATTATATGTCAAAAATGTTATGTTACTCATATTTCTCTATTACTCTCCAGTTCCTCCGGGACTCCCTTCCGGGGCCCCATCCCACCCACCCCCAATGGGCGGGGGGCTTTCCAGACAGGGGGACACAGGGAGCACCTCGCATCATGGCCCAGAGGGCTGCAGCAAACCTACCTGAGTCTGGCAGACCCATTCCCTCCCTCACCCCCCCACTCCCCCCCCTCCCCAAACCTGTCCCCTTTATTGATGGTATTTGAACTCATGGTCGTAGAGCAGCTAATTAATCTTTGGGGGCCCTCTTGCCCCTCTGCTCTTTCTGGCCTGAGGTGGTGTTCTATTTGGCACTCTAGGGCCACCCCTCCTGCTGTTGAAGGGACAACCTTAAGGTGTGCCGCATGTCCAAGTCTCTGTCTCCCCATATCTTCTTCCATTCACCCTCCCCCACCAACCCCCATTCCACCCCTCCCACCCCCAGTCCAGACCCTTCTGTTTCTCTCCTGCCACACTTAATATTCAATCATTTTGTTATATTTACTCTAGTAATCTATTTCCAAGAGGTCACATGCCATTGTGCTTCATCCTGCGTCGTTCTTCCTTGTCTGGATGTTATGTCCCTGGCACTTTCTGGTCTTGGAATTTCCAATTATTTGCAAAAGTCATTGATTTCTTCTATAAACCTAAGTTTCCCAGTACCTCAACTTCTTATGGCAAACTTGTGGGGAAGCCCTAGTTATATTGAATTTCTTGTTCCTGTAAAATTTATATTAAGGGTTTTAATGCCCTTCTTCTTCTCAGGGTTTCTTGTGATAGATCTTGGAAAATTTGTATGGTCTTTTCTTCATATTCTTATTATTTCTGTTAAATTTTCTGTCTGAGTGAGTTCGGGGAGACCTCATATTCTTAGGTTTTTCTTTCGGTCCCTGTTTTCTTGATCTTCTCATCTATATGCTTGTTCCTGTTGATCTTTTTTTTAATGTTTTTATTTCTTCTTTTAGTTCTTTTATCATACTTGAGTGGGAATCCACCTTTTTCTCTACTTCCGCTACTCTTGAGAGCATATAGCCAGGGGCGTAACTAGAAATCACAGGGCCCCATAGCAAAATGTTGTATGGGCCCCCCCTGCAAACCGCCCCCGCACAAAAAAAGAACTAATGGCATTGAACAACAGATTACCGCACCCATGCACAGTACCCAGGCAACAGCTTATATGAATTTTGAACAACAAAGTATGCAGTATACTGTATGCAGCCCCTAAAGGACGCACATTTCTGACCTCCATGCCTTCTAACCAATTTCTGTTCTGTTATATAAAATGAAATAGTTCAACTCACCATAATGCAGAATCAGTGGGAGCCCTGACGTGTCACTTGCCACTGTCGCCTGCCACCAGATGCAACTTGTCACAGAATGTCACTTGCCACATCACCCGCCACACGTTGCGGATTGTCCACTTGCCACGTTGCCTGCCACCAGATGCAGATTGTCACTTGTCACATGTTGCAGAATGTCACCTGCCACATGTTGCCGATTGTCCACTTGCCACGTCCTGGATTGTCACTTGCCACGTCACCTGCCACACATTACTGATTGCCACTTCCCACGTCCCAGATTGTCATTTGCCACACATTACGGATTGTCACTTGCCACGTCCCAGATTGTCACTTGCCACACATTACGGATTGTCACTTGCCACGTCGCCTGCCACATGTTACGGATTGTCACTTGCCATGTCACCTGCCACACATTACGGATTGTCACTTGCCACGTCCAGGATTGTCACTTGCCACGTCATCTGCCACACATTACGGATTGTCACTTGCACGTCCCAGGTTGTCACTTGCCACACATTACGGATTGTCACTTGCCATGTCACTTGCCACACATTACAGATTGTCACTTGCCACGCCCCAGATTGTCACTTGCAACGTCACCTGCCACACATTACGGATTGTCACTTGCCATGTCCCAGATTGTCACTTGCCACTTCACCTGTCACACATTACAGATTGTCACTTGCTGTGTCACTTTTCTGCTGTGTCCCAGAGTCAGGCAGCAGATTATCAGTCAGGCAGCAGAGAGATAATGTCATCTCTCTGCTTCCCGAGGCTGCCTGCACAGTGAGGGGGGAACTGCACTGCAGGGATACTGGGAGGGCGCTGGGTGGTGAGAAATGATGTCATCTCTATGCACCCCCGCCTGCCAGCTCCCTGATTGGCTAGCCCACTCACACACAAGCCGCCCAGCTGTCTCACCAACTGAGCCACCTGACAGCCCTCGGAGCCGCCCACGCTCTCACCATGGACCCGTGAAGCCGCCCACTCTCACCCGCAGAGCCGCCTGTCCTCACCGGGCCCCAATCGCCTGCGGGCCCCATAGCGCCCGCGTGTGTCGCTATGATGGTAGTTCCGCCACTGCATATAGCCCAGATCTTTATGAATTAATGCCATATCTGTTTTTAAATCATTTTCCAGGGCCACAAACATTATTCCTTAATAGTTTTTGTTGGCAACTGAGCTGTCTTCTGTTGTTCCTCTTTTTTTTTTGCACGTATATCTAACTCATGGTCCTTATCTATTCTGGATTCAGAGAGTATACTAATTTCCAGCAAAGTCTTATTCTGGCCCTTTTTCTCCTTTTTTTCCTTATTCTCTGTTTGACGACCCTTAATACTTTGTTTTTCTGTTGTTTGTCTTTCTCCTTCCCCATCGCCTCCTTGGGTTATATATTTGTTCATAGGGCCAGAGCTAGGACTTAGGCTAGGGCGGGGTGATTTAGCCACTTCTCCACCACCTCTTGCCAGTTTACCCCTCATTTTATCAACTTACCCCAAAGGAAGGGATACACACAAAAAAATATTTAAAAAAAAACAATAAAAGGGGGGGCTGTCCATTTCCTCTCAATATTTGAGGCTTTTGCTATTGTTATGCAGTTATTACAAGGAGGGGCACAGCAAACAAAATTTTTTTTAAAAAGTTGCAGTTAGTACCTCCAATTGATTCCTGCAAAATGGGTGCAGATTGTCTCGACCAGCCCTGTACACTCAGTCCCTTAAGTCACTCAGTTATATGTAAATGATCATTCTCAGGCAGATATAAATGAATGTTAGGAATTATATTGTTTCTGCTTTAGATGTTTAGTATATAGGTACCGTTATTTATATCAGGTATCTTAGGCTACTTTCACACTGAGGCGTGCGGGCGCTGGGGGTACAGCGACGCTAAATATAGCGCCGTTTTAGCGGCGCTAGTGGGGCGGTTTTAACTCCCCACTAGCGGGCGAAAAAGGGTTAAAACCGCCTGCAAAACACCGCTGCAGCGGCGCTTTGCGGGCGGGTTTGCAGCGCTGCCCCATTGTTTTCAATGGGAAGGGGCGCTTTAGGAGCGGTAAAGACACCGCTCCTACAGCGCTCCAAAGATGTGGCTTGTAGGACTCTTTAGACCGCCCTGCAAGCGCACCCCTCAGGGCTTTCACATTGGAGTGCATTGAGCAGCTATTTCGGGGTGCTTCAGGCGCTATTTTTAGCACTTTAGCGCCTGCAAAGCACCTCAGTGTGAAAGGAGCCTTAAGGGAGCTCTTTCCGCTTTACCCTGCAAGCTCTCTCCTCTATTTCACCTTATAAGAACAGTTGAAGGAACTAATATATGTACCTTAATGTTCAGATAAAAAATAAATAAATAAAAAGGAAAACTTCAACTTATCTGGAGGGAGGGACCCATCCAGAACCCACTAAGGCTCTCTTAACGAGCAGTCTCTAGTCATGCCTCCCCTCGGCTCTTCTTTGCACCGCTCGGCTCTGTTCAGCTCTCCTAGGTAACCCTCGGCCTGCCGCGCGCTCTTCGGTTACTTCCTCCTGTCTCCTCCAAATAGCCGAGTGCCAATGCATGTGCATCTCCTCTTCTCCTCCTATCTCCCGGTCCTGCGAGATGTGCTCTCGCTCTCCGCCCCAGGCAACAGGTAGGTGGGGGAGGCAGGGAAGGGAGATCCGCCACTCTAAAGTTCGTCCTCCCTCAACAGCGGGCATGGGGGGCGGCGTAGGAGCAAAAAAGCGGCCGTAGCAATAGGGACACAGTTCTAACACGGCAAACTTTGTTTCACAATTAAAAAAAAAAAACACATCTTTAAAGTTGTGGGCATGTTCTGTAAATTAAATTATGCAAATCCTCAAACAATCCATGTTAATTCGAGGATGTGAGGCAACAAAATATGAAAAATACCAAGGGGGTGAATACTTTGGCAAGGCACTGTATTTTGGTCCTGTCCTGTAATCAGTGTCTACTGGACACAAGTACTCTCTGTGGTGAACGAGAAAGAAGGTGTCTCTATTGTTCCGTTCCAAAATTTATCTGCTGGTGCTGGTGGAGGAGCTTGTACCTAAGGTGGCGGAAAGGGCCCTGATTGACCGCCTACTATTTTATGCTAGGAAAACTATCACCTTATGTTGGAAGAAACAGGCTCTGCCTTCCCTCTCCCTTACAAAACAGCATGTCAACAATGTTTTGCCCCTCTATAAAGACACTTATCTACATAGAGGCTGCCCGAAAAAATATGACAGAGTGTGAGCTAAATAGCTGGCAGAATCTTCCACTGCAACGGCTGGCTAAGAGGTCCACCATGCATCCCCTATGCTCCCTTCTAGGTCAACTTTAGGTCAACCCTCACTGTGTTCATATTTTACCTGAGGGCTGACGCACAGACAGTTTATCTCTTGAGCACAAGCCATACTAGACATTCGTTTCACCTTGCCACAGCACCTGAGTAATCCTTCTGGTTTTTTTACACTGTTGTGCCTTCATGAAGCCCCTGCATTGGTCTATTGTCTGGAGCTGTGTCAAGTCTGTCTTTGAGTGAATGTACGTTTGTGCACCTTTTTATGTTTTCATACAAAAATAAAAAGATGTCTAAAAAAAATAAAATCAACAAGGGGTCCAAAGGTATTTATCTGTCAAGGACAGTGAATCAGTGTTTCCAAAGAGACAAAATAAGTGTAGCGCTAAGGGAAGGGATATAAAAAATGAAGTCTAAGAACTAGCAGTCCAAAGTTCGAGTGCTGAAAGAAACATCCTTGGAGAGAAGATGAAATAAAAAGTCCTCTGGAACGGGTCTCAACAAGGGTACAAATCCTCTGTAGAAGAAGCCCACACACCACCAATGAAAATGAAAAGGCTTACCAGACTTGGTGGACCCGACAAGGCATACGCCAGGTGGGGTCAATCAGGCTTAGGTGGTGTTGGGCTGGAGTAGGTCCAGAAGAGCAGGGATGGTGGTGTAACTTCCACGTGGCTGTGTTCCTCAAACGTGATCAGGCCAGAAGGTCGTGTCCTAGCAGCCACTGCTCCAACTTCACCTTCCTCCTCGGGCCTGATCACATTTGAGGAACACAGCCACGTGGAAGTTACTCCACCATCCCTGCTCTTCTGGACCTACTCCAGCCCAACACCACCTAAGCCTGATTGACCCCACCTGGCGTATGCCTTGTCGGGTCCACCAAGTCTGGTAAGCCTCTTCATTTTCATTGGTGGTGTGTGGGCTTCTTCTACAGAGGATTTGTACCCTTGTTGAGACCCGTTCCAGAGGACTTTTTATTTCATCTTCTCTCCAAGGATGTTTCTTTCAGCACTCGAACTTTGGACTGCTAGTTCTTAGACTTCATTTTTTATATCCCTTCCCTTAGCGCTACACTTATTTTGTCTCTTTGTTATTCTTTATACTTGTTGGTTGTGTTAGCTGCTTTCTATCCCCCCTTCTAGGTAGCGCAGAATTATTGTGTACATATAATCAGTGTTTCCAAGCTGTTGACCATTTACAGCAGGGTTTCTCAACCAGGATTCCGTGGAACCCTAAGGTTCCTCCAGAGGGGTTCCTTGAGCAATGAGAAATGTCTCCCTCTCAGATTAATTCCCATTGGCACCATTGATCCTTTTAGCTATCTGTAAGGTACGAATTCTTCCCAATGATCACACATGTAAGGAACATCCTTTCTCCTGACCATGACACTAAAATATCATGAGTTGTAGATGCAGTAATTTTTAGCAGGGGTTCCCTGCAACTGGAAAGTTACTTCAAGGGTTCCTCTGTGTTGAAAAGGTTGAGAAAGGCTGATTTACAGTATACTGCATGAAAGTTATTACATACACATTTTGAAACTTAACTACTGTTTCCAACAAGATATTGGCCTGTTGGTTCGCTTTGAAATATATTTCCTCTTATTTAGATATTATGTCTAAAAATGGACGAAAGGATATTGTTTTTTTTTTTTTTATGGCTGGTAATTCCTGTTTTTTTTTTATATGGCTGGTAATTCCTGTTGCCGATATATTTATATAAGCCTACATACCAAGACCAACCAACCCCCTGCCTTGGTCTTTGTCCCTCTCCCCTTCCAACCCTCCCTTTCTCATTTCAATCATTCTTCTTATAATCCTCTCATCATTTCTTTCTCCCTTTTATGATACATAGTTTTACAGATCACTGTAGGAAGATAATTCACGCTCAAGTTCAAATAGGCGGACTCCACATGTCTACTTGCATTGGTTTGCTTCTAATAATTTCTATGGCAAGGTCTACACTGAGTCTGGCACATCACTATGTCACTACTTTTCTTTGATTGTATGTCTTTTTATATGTATGCCATTTGGATGTATGTGAGATTGTACTTATATGTGCCATAGCTATTTGTGAGATGGGTATTTCAGTTTTGTAAACCACATTGTCTTTCTTTGAATAAACATTTATTAAACAAAAATATGCGTGCCAAGGTATTTGATAGATTGTGACGCCCAGTGAAATGGGAAACTAGGTTGAAGGGTCTTTATGATGTTATTCTCTAGTGAAATGTTTAAAGCTTCAGATTTTTGTAAATTTACCTTATAATTGGATAATGTGCGGAGTTCCAGTCACAGCGAAGGGAGGGATATAGTTGGATTAGTAATATAAAAAAATGAATACCTATGAACTTCTAATGGATCCACTCATAGAAATTATACATAAAATGCCACCTAATCCCTGCCAAAGTAATTGAATGTAAAGTGTATTTAAAGCCAAATATATGTACGGTATGTATTTATTCATCTGCTTGCTTATTTTGTATAACAAAGGTTAGCAGACCTGGCAGGTTTTTATTGCTGTCTGTACCCCTGCTTGGAAGATTCCCTCTGTGTGTCCTGGTAACTATTGTCACCAGAACTGAAAGTGAGGGAAATCCATATTTTTGATTTTTGAAGAACAGGAATAGAAGGGAAATCTTTCAATGGGGACCCTTTGTGGTGACAAACGAGGATTTCCCACTTCAAGACATTTACTCACACTGCCTGTTTTGTCTACAGGACAAAAAATAAAGGTTAATCTTTCCAGTGTAATGCAGATGGCAAAAAAAAATGCACAGGCACTTTAACCAGTCCTTTTTCTATCCAAAATTGAATTTGGATATATTTTAAGGCAATCAATTGAAGACAAGTTTCACTTTCCACATTTAGAAGGGAAACTGGGTGAAGTGTTATTAAAGTGGAGTTCCACCCTGAAATTTTTTTTTCTAAAAGTCAGCAGCTACAAACACTGTAGCTGCTGACTTTTAATAAGGACACTTACCTGTCCAGGGAGCTGGAGTGAAGCAAACTCTATACATCAAAGAACGAGAGAAAAAAACTGAAAAGCGTCTCTAAGTGCAGTATGTAAGGTAATTAAAAGTATAATCAAACAGACAAGGGGTCACTCACATAAAAAATAAAGAATAAGGCTCATCTGGTGGTGTTTATGCACATCAGTGGATCACACAAGTGCCCAGGGTCCACATGTCAGGGAGCCACGAGAAAGACTCAGAATGCCAGTGTTCTTCTTGCCGGCTCCGAGCAGACCTCATGGATGGAGCGCGGCGTGGACCGCCGCGCTGGTATGTGACGTCACCGGGAGAGGGAATAAAGCAACGCATTTAAGAGCATGCACGATGTAAGAAACAGACACGCGCACTCCTTTCTCAAGTTCAAATAAACTTGAGAAAGGAGCGTGCATGTTTGTTTCATACATCGTGCATGCTCTGAAACGCATTGTTTCATTCCCTCTCCCACTGACGTCACATGCCAGCTCTGTGGTCCACGCCGGGCTCTATCTATGAGGTCTGCTCGGAGGCGACACAAAAGAACGCCAGCATTCTGCATCTATCTCGCGGCTCCCTGCCATGCAGACTCTGGGCACTTGTGTGATTCACTGCCATGCATAACCACCACCAGATGAGCCTCATTTTTTATCTTTTATGTGAGTGACCCCTTGTCTGTGTGATTATACTTTTAATTACATACTGCACTTAGAGGCCCTTTTATGTTTTTTCTCTTCTTTTCTACAGTTTGACTTCTGTTTCCAGTATCTCACTTCTTTGTAATTTCCCTACAAAATGTCCATACTCTTAAAATATAACTAAAGGCAAAACTGTTCTTTTCATTTTTGAATAGAGTGGAGAGGCATTGGAACACCTTGTTAGGGAGAATAAACTTTTCTATTTATCCTGTGTATCATTATCACTGAAAGTGAAAGTAAAGGAAAATCCCAAATTGTGTGTTGCCACCAGAACAGGAATAGAGGGGAAACCTTCCTATGAATTTCCTCTTACTTCCTGCTTTGGCTATGGGATATGAAATTAAGGGAAATCTCCCCACTGGGAGACAAATGGAAAATAATAAACTGACAGGGAGTATAACTCTCCCTTACTCTATCCAAAGTGAAACAAAAAGTTTTGCCTTTAGTTGTACTTTAGGATGGCCATACACCATATGCTGTTTTTTGTTCAGCCAGCAAGCTTAATGAAAGAAAGCTAACAGATTCTTCCAACCACACAAATTAAGTGGATGGAAGAATCCCCCCCTTGAACAGCACATTTCATTCTGACAGCGTGATCTACCAAAGTCAGAATACACTAATCAGTGGCTGCAGCCGCCAGTCAAGAAAGACTTTCCAACATGTCCCCTCGACAGAAGTTGATCTCTCCTGAATAGGGATGAGCCGAACACCCCCCGGTTCGGTTCGCACCAGAACCTGCGAACAGACCGAAAGTTCGCACGAACGTTAGAACCCCATTGACGTCTATGGGACTCGAACGTTCGAAATCAAAAGTGCTCATTTTAAAGGCTAATTTGCATGGTATTGTCCTAAAAAGGGTTTGGGGACCCGGGTCCTACCCCAGGGGACATGTATCAATGCAAAAAAAACTTTTAAAATTGTCCGTTTTTTCGGGAGCAGTGATTTTAATGATGCTTAAAGTAAAAAAAAAAAAAGAAGTGAAATATTCCTTTAAATATCGTACCTGGGGGGTGTCTATAGTATGCCTGTAAAGTGGCATGTGTTTCCCGTGTTTAGAACAGTCCCTGCACCAAATGTCATTTTTAAAGGAAAAAATCTCATTTAAAACTGCTTGCGGGTTTAATGTAATGTCGGGTCCTGGCAATATGGATGAAAATCAGTGAGACAAACAGCATGGGTACCCCCCCAGTCCATTACCAGGCCCTTTGGGTCTTGTATGGATATTAAGGGGAACCCCGCACCCAAATTAAAATAAGGAAAGGTGTGGGGCCACCAGGCCCTATTTACTCTGAACAGCAGTATACAGGCAGTGCAAACAAGACAGGGACTGTAGGTTTGTTGTTAAGTAGAATCTGTTTGTCATTTTGAACGGGTATATTTTTAACGTGTTTAGCTCCAGCCAAAAAATCTTTTTTAAGCTTTTTGGAAAACATAGGGAAGGGTTATCACCCCCGTGACATTTGTTTTGCTGTCTTTCCTCCTCTTTAGAAGATTTCACCTCACTTTTTGTCCCAATGACAAATGTTTTTTGAGAATTTGGGGTTTTTTGTGGAACAAGGATTGGAAAGCATCAGTGGAAAGGAGAAATGTTTTTCCCATATTAACTCTTACAGGAGAGAATTTCCCTTCCTAGGGGTAGATTTCATCTCACTTCCTGTTGTCTCCTTCCGTTTGCAAGTAGGAGTCGTTTGTAAGTTAGATGTTTGAAAGTAGGGGCCTGCCCTATATACTCAGCAGAAATTTGGGCCTTAGGTGTTGTTGTGGCCACAACAACGTAAGCCCTCACAGGGCCCTGCTGTGAAATATTAGATCAAGAATTGTAATTACATGCCCCTGTTGAACAGGGGCAGAAAAACTGGGCCTTTGGTGGTGGTGGTGCTGGTGCCACAACACTGTAAGTCCTCACTCGCTCTCGGTGGGTGCAGAAATGGGCCCTGCTGTGAAATATTAGATCAAGAATTGTAATTACATGCCCCTGTTGAACAGGGGCAGAAAAATTGGACCTTTGGTGGTGGTGGTGGTGGTGCTGGTGCCACAACACTGCAACCCCTCACAGACACTCTAGTTGGAACGCAGGAACGAGCCCTGCTGCAAAGTATTGCATCAAAATTTGTAATTACACGCCCCTGTTAAACAGGGGCAGAAAAATTGGGCCTTAGGCACTGGTGCTGGTGCCACAACACTGCAACCCCTCACAGAAACTCTAGTTGGAACACAGGAACGAGCCCTGCTGCAAAGTATTGCATCAAAAATTGTAATTACACGCCCCTGTTAAACAGGGGCTGAAAATTGTGCCTTAGGCACTGGTGGTGGCGCCCAGAACCAAAAATGTTCTTACAAGCTATCAGCGTGATGATTGAGGAGGAAGAGGATAATTACTCAGTGATAGTCACTCAGCATCAGCATAGGCAGTCTTTGAAGGGATCTGAGATTTCAAAAAAATTATTCGGTTACATCAGCATCAGGTGCTTGGTAGCTGGTGGTGATCCAAGACTGATTCATTTTTATGAAGGTCAGTCGATCGACCGATTCGGTGGACAGACGCACCCTGTGATCGGTTACCACGCCTCCAGCAGCACTGAATGTGCGTTCCGAAAGAACGATGCAGGACAGGCCAGTAGCTCAATTGCATACTGTGCAAGCTCTGGCCAGTGATCCATCCTCAAGACCCAGTAACCCAGAGGATTTTCGGTGGGAAAGGTGTCCAAGTCTGATCTTGCCCCTAGGTATTCCTGCACCATGTAAAACAGACGCTGGCGATGGTTGCTGGAACCGATCATACCTTGGGGCTGCGGACCAAAAAATTGTCTGAACGCATCGGTCAGACGGCCACCTTCTCCACCGCTCCTTCTTTGACTGACCGAAGCCTCAGCAACATGTTGTCCAGAAACAGGAGTTTGTAACCTCCCAGTCTCTGGGAACGCGTTGCACAGACCTTTCTGCAAGGCCTCCCGAAGATGTTTCATCCTCTGCTCCCTCTGCGACGGCAAGATAAGGTCCGCAACCTTACCCTTGTAACGTGGATCAAGGAGGGTTGCCAGCCAGTATTGGTCCTTCTCCTTGATACCACGAATACGAGGATCCTTACGCAGGCTTTGCAGGATCAGGGAGGCCATGCAGCGTAGGTTTGCTGAGGCATTCGGTCCGGAGTCCTCTAGGTCACTAAGGACGACATGGTCCGCAGCCACCTCCTCCCAGCCACGTACAAGTCCATGTGTTTCTTGGGACTGATCCCTTAAAGACTGCTGCTGATGCTGAGTGCCAGGCTCCACCTCCATACTGACACAATCTTCCTCCTCCTCCTCGTCCTCTTCCTGTGTGATCGGCGGGCACGCAGGAACACTGTCTGGATAAAGGAGGCCTTGAGAGCTAAGGAAGTCCTCCTCCTCCTGCCTCTGTTCTGCCTCAAGTGCCCTGTCCATTATTCCACGCAGCGTGTGCTCCAACAGGTGGACAAGGGGGACAGTGTCACTGATGCATGCACTGTCACTGCTCACCATCCTCGTGGCCTCCTCAAATGGTGACAGGACAGTGCATGCATCCCTGATCATGGCCCACTGGCGTGGGGAAAAAAAACAAGCTCCCCTGACCCTGTCCTGGTGCCATAGTCGCACAGGTACTCATTGATGGCCCTCTGCTGCATGTGCAGCCGCTGCAGCATGGCCAATGTTGAGTTCCACCTGGTGGGCATGTCACAGATTAGGCGGTTCTTGGGCAGGTTAAACTCCTTTTGGAGGTCCGTCAGCCGAGCACTGGCATTATATGACCGGCGGAAATGCACACAGACTTTCCTGGCCTGCCTCAGGACATCCTGTAAGCCCGGGTACCTGCCCAAGAACCGCTGCACCACCAAGTTAAGGACGTGAGCCAAACAGGGCACATGGGTCATTTGTCCCTGTCGGAGGGCAGAGAGGAGGTTGGTGCCATTGTCGCAAACCACCATTCCTGCCTTAAGTTGGCGTGGCGTCAACCACCTCTGAACCTGCCTCTGCAGAGCTGACAGAACCTCTGCCCCAGTGTGGCTCCTGTCCCCCAAGCACACCAGCTCAAGCACCGCATGGCATCTTTTGGCCTGCGTACTTGCGTAGCCCCTTGAACGGCTACGGAGCACCGCTGGTTCCGAGGACAAAGCACAGGAAGAGGCCATGGAGGAAGAAGAAGAGGAGGGGGTGGAGGAGAGAGGTGTGTCACAATCATTAGCATTTTGGAGGCGTGGTGGCGGAACAACCTCCAACACTACTGCACCTTGTCCTGCATCCTTCCCAGCTGCCAGCAGAGTCACCCAATGCGCCGTGAAACTTAGGTAACGTCCCTGTCCATGCCTGCTGGACCATGAGTCAGCGGTAATATGCACCTTACCGCTGACCGCCCTGTCCAGCGAGGCATGGACATTGCCTTCCACATGCCGGTAGAGAGCCGGAATCGCCTTCCGTGAGAAAAAGTGACGTTTGGGTACCTGCCACTGAGGAACCGCACATTCCACAAACTCACGGAAGGGGGCAGAGTCTACCAACTGAAAAGGCAGCAGTTGAAGTGCTAGCAATTTTGCCAAGCTAGCATTCAACCGCTGCGCATGTGGATGGCTGGGAGCAAACTTCTTTCGGCGGTGCAGCAGCTGGGGCAGGGAAATTTGCTTGGTACAATCTGACGTTGGTGTACCAAAAGCAGATTGCCCACAAGTACTTGGCTGTGATACACCTAATTCTACACCTTCATTCCTCTCAGTGCAGGTCTCAGAGAGGACTGAAGGTATAGTGGGGTTGGAGATCTCAGCTGATGAGGAGCAAGGAGAGGTCCTCTTTGTTCTTTGGTGTGGGTCTTTTAGATACGCTTGCCAACGAACTGCATGGCAGGTCAACATATGTCTGGTCAAGCATGTGGTACCCAAGCGGGAGATGTTTTGGCCACGCGAGATACGCTTGAGACATATGTTGCAAATAGCAGCGGTGCGATCTGATGCACTCGTCTCAAAAAAGGCCCACGCCAAAGAACTTTTTGAATAACGCGCAGAGACTGCAGCGCCCTGCACATGTGGAGCTTTGGAGTGTGATGCAGTCAATGTGCTGCCCTTAGGCTGGCCCCTGGCCATCCTGCCTCGTTGGTGATGTGCCGCCTCCTCCTCCTCTTCCTCACTCCTATCAGGCACCCACGTTGAGTCAGTGACCTCATCATCCCCTCCCTCCTCATCACTGGAGCAAACCTGGCAGTATGCTGCAGCAGGGGGAGCATGACTGCCAGATTGCTGTCCTTCTTGGGCACCCCCTCTGTCCTTGCTCATGTTACTGCCTTCATCGAGCTCAGTATCATCATCAGAGCCTTCCAAACGCTGGGCATCCTCCTGGAGCATGTACCCAACACTGTGGTCAAACAGTTCGAGGGACTCCTCAGGAGGACATGGTGGGGCTAGGGAAGGAGTCACTGATGACATTGAGCCGAGGGAAGAGGCCGCTGCTTTGCCAGACAAAGTACCCTGGGCATGGGTGAGAGAGGATGAGGAGGATGAGGATGGCTTGGTCATCCACTCGACCAAGTCTTCTGCATGTTGCGGCTCAACACGGCCAGCTGCCGAAAAAAAGGCCAAGCGTGTCCCACGGCCACGTGCTGATGAGGATGCACCATCTCCACGACCAGCACTAGACACAGAGCCTGCTTACCCTCTCTTATTGGCTTGTGACTGTCTGCCTCTCCTTCTTGGCCTTCCAGACATACTAATGGCCTGTAGCTGCACTAAGCTGGGATATATATATATGTGTACTGATACTGCAGCTAGGAAAATCAACTGCCTGCCTGTAGTATGAGAACACCACCAACCTTCTACAGGTAGCTTTAGCTGAACACTGTGCAGAGCTCGCAAAAAACGAACCTGTAGGTTTAGCTGAACACTGTGAGGTGGATGCACCACACTAACTTGTAGTTTTAGCTGAACACTGTGAGCAGGACGCACTGCACTAACTTGTAGCTTTAGATGAACACTGTGCAGAGGTCTCACTACACCAACTTGTAGGTTTAGCTGAACACTGTGAGCAGGACGCACATCACTAACTTGTAGTTTTAGCTGAACACTGTGAGCAGGACGCACAGCACTAACTTGTAGTTTTAGCTGAACACTGTGAGCAGGACGCACTGCACTAACTTGTAGCTTGAGATGAACACTGTGCAGAGGTCTCACTACACCAACTTGTAGATTTAGCTGAACACTGAGCAGGACGCACAGCACTAACTTGTAGTTTTAGCTGAACACTGTGAGCAGGACACACTGAACTAACTTGTAGCTTTAGATGAACACTGTGCAGAGGTTTCACTACACCAACTTGTAGGTTTAGCTGAACACTGTGAGCAGGACGCACAGCACTAACTTGTAGTTTTAGCTGAACACTGTGAGCAGGACGCACAGCACTAACTTGTAGTTTTAGCTGAACACTGTGAGCAGGACGCACTGCACTAACTTGTAGCTTTAGATGAACACTGTGCAGAGGTCTCACTACACCAACTTGTAGGTTTAGCTGAACACTGTGAGCAGGACACAGTGCACTAACTGTAAATAGTCTAGTTGCCTGACTGTGGTACTAATAGGATCAAAAGAACACCAGCAATTTTATTCAGGTAGCTGTAAATACTGTAACAAGACAAGCCTGCTTGTCAGTAAGAAGATAACAGGAACGGATCTAGCTGAACACTGTGAGCAGGACGCACTGCACTAACTTGTAGCTTTAGATGAACACTGTGCAGAGGTCTCCCTACACCAATTTGTAGGTTTAGCTGAACACTGTGAGCAGGACGCACCCCACTAACTTGTAGGTTTAGCTGAACACTGTGAGCAGGACGCACCCCACTAACTTGTAGTTTTAGCTGAACACTGTGAGCAGGATGCACCGCACTAACTTGTAGGTTTAGCTGAACACTGTGAGGTGGACGCACCACACTAACTTGTAGGTTTAGCTGAACACTGTGAGCAGGACGCACCCCACTAACTTGTAGGTTTAGCTGAACACTGTGAGCAGGACGCACCCCACTAACTTGTAGGTTTAGCTGAACACTGTCAGCAACACTGTCAGCAGGACGCACTGCACTAACTGTAAATAGTCTAGCTGCCTGACTGTGGTACTAATAGGATCAAAAGAACACCAGTAATTTTCTTCAGGTAGCTGTATATACTGTAACAAGACAAGCCTGCCTGTCAGTAAGAAGATAACAGGAATGGATCTAGCTGAACACTGTGAGCAGGACGCACTGCACTAACTGTAAATAGTCTAGCTGCCTGACTGTGGTACTAATAGGATCAAAAGAACACCAGTAATTTTCTTCAGGTAGCTGTATATACTGTAACAAGACAAGCCTGCCTGTCAGTAGGAAGATAACAGGAACGGATCTAGCTGAACACTGTGAGCAGGACGCACTGCACTAACTGTAAATAGTCTAGCTGCCTGACTGTGGTACTAATAGGATCAAAAGAACACCAGTAATTTTCTTCAGGTAGCTGTAAATACTGTAACAAGACAAGCCTGCCTGTCAGTAGGAAGATAACAGGAACGGATCTAGCTAAACTGAATACAGTGTATATATATATATATATATATATGCAACACCTGGGATGCATATATATACACAATACACTGTAAGTGCAGCTAAACTGACTGACTGTTCTGCCTAATCTATCTAACTCAAATCAAATGTCACTGTCTGTCTGTCTCTCTCTCTCTCTCTCTCTCAATGAACGCTGGAACACACACTACACAGGGCCGCCGTGCAGGCGGCCTTATATAGTGTGGGGCGTGTACTAAATCCCCTGAGCCATAATTGGCCAAAGCCTTCTTGGCTTTGGCCAATTACAGCCCTCTGTTCAGGCGGCGCTGTGATTGGCCAAGCATGCGGGTCATAGTGCATGCTTGGCCAATCATCAGCCAGCAATGCACTGCGATGCCGCAGTGAATTATGGGCCGTGACGCGCCACACGAATTTGGCGCGAACGGCCCATATCGTTCGCAATTCGACGAACGATCGAACAGCCGAAGCTCATCCCTAGTCCTGAACCAGCTGAATTTAGATCAGTGTATGGTCAGCCTTAGTTTCTGTTTTAAAGGTGGTCCTGCCACCTTGTGGGGTCTCCTGGAGCCACACTGTAGCAACCATTTATGCATGTGCTCCCACCAAGAACTACAGCCTTCTGTGCACATAGACAGCAGTGGTTACTCTAATGGACAGGCTCTCATGTACTTTGAACTACAGCTGGCTGTGGCAGGACAGACCAGCACTATTAGGAGGGGCAGGGGTGTACCTAGAGCATTTGGCACCCGGGGCAGATCCTATATCTGGCAACCCCCCCATCTGGCACCCCCCCTTCACTGATCATGCCTGTGCGCACTCAGCCCCTTCGTCATACCTCTACGCACTCAGTCCCCTTCATACCTCTATGCATTCAGCCCCCCTCATACCTCTACGCACTCAGTCCCCCTCAAATCCCTAGGCACTCAGTCCCCCTTAAACCTCTATGCACTCAGTCCCCCTCACACCTCTACGCACTCAGTCCCCCTCACACCTCTACGCACTCAGTCCCCCTCACACCTCTACGCACTCAGTCCCCCTCACACCTCTACGCACTCAGTCCCCCTCACACCTCTATGCACTCAGTCCCCCTCACACCTCTACGCACTCAGCACCCCTCACACCCCTTCACACTCAGTCCCCCTCACACCTCTTCGCACCCAGCCCCCCTCACACCTCTACGCGCTCAGCACCCCTCACACCTATACGCACTCAGTCCCCCTCACACCTCTTCGCACCCAGCCCCCCTCACACCTCTATGCACTCAGCCCCCCTCACACCTCTATGCACTCAGCCCTCCTCACACCTCTACGCACTCAGCCCCCCTCACACCTCTACGCACCCAGCACCCCTCTTCGCACCCAGCCCCCCTCACACCTCTACGCACTCAGCCCCCCAACACACCTGTAGACATTCAGCTGCCCCCCACACCTGTACACACTCAGCTGCCCTCCCACACACACACACACACACACTCAGCTGCCCCCCCCCCCACACACACACACACACCTGTATATACTCAGCTGCCCCCCCCCCCACACACACCTGCAAACTCATCTGCCCCCCCCCACACACACCTGTACACACTCAGCTGCCCCCCACACACATATCTGTACACACTCAGCTGCCCCACACACACACACACACACACACACACCCTGTACACACTCAGCTGCCCCCTCACACACACATACACCTGTACACATTCAGCTGCCCCCCCCCCCAAACACACACACCCCAGTACACACTCAGCTGCCCCCCCCCCACACACACGCCTGTACACATTCAGCTGCCCCCCCCCACACACACCTGTACACACTCAGCTGCCCCCCCACACACACCTGTACACACTCAGCTGCCCCCCCAAAACACACCTGTACACATTCAGCTGCCCTCCCCACATACACCTGTACACACTCAGCTGCCCCCCCTACATACACCTGTACACACTCAGCTGCCCCCCCCACACACACCTACCCGTACACACTCAGCTGCCCCTCCCCCTCACACCTCTTCGCACCCAGCCCCCCTCACACCTCTACTCACTCAGCCCCCCAACACACCTGTAGACACTCAGCTGCCCCCCACACCTGTACACACTCAGCTGCCCACACACACACACACACACACACACACACACACACACCTGTACACACTCAGCTGCCCCCATACACACACCTGTACACACTCAGCTCCCCCCCCATACACACACACCTGTGCACATTCATCTGCCCCCCCACACACACCTGTACACAGTCAGCTGCCCCCCCCCACACACACACCTGTACACAGTCAGCTGCCCCCCCCCCACACACACCTGTACACAGTCAGCTGCCCCCCCACACACACACCTCTACGCACTCAGTCCCCCTCACACCTCTACGCACTCAGTCCCCCTCACACCTCTACGCACTCAGTCCCCCTCACACCTCTATGCACTCAGTCCCCCTCACACCTCTATGCACTCAGTCCCCCTCACACCTCTATGCACTCAGTCCCCCTCACACCTCTATGCACTCAGTCCCCCTCACACCTCTATGCACTCAGCACCCCTCACACCCCTTTGCACTCAGTCCCCCTCACACCTCTTCGCACCCAGCCCCCCTCACACCTCAACGCACTCAGCCCCCCTCACACCTCTACGCGCTCAGCGCCCCTCACACCTATACGCACTCAGTCCCCCTCACACCTCTTCGCACCCAGCCCCCTCACACCTCTACGCACTCAGCCCCCCTCACACCTCTACGCACTCAGCCCCCCTCACACCTCTACGCACTCAGCCCCCCTCACACCTCTACGCACTCAGCGCCCCTCACACCTCTACGCACCCAGTGCCCCTCACACCTCTACGCACCCAGCGCCCCTCCCACCTCTACGCACCCAGCGCCCCTCCCACCTCTACGCACCCAGCACCCCTCCCACCTCTTCGCACCCAGCCCCCTCACACCTCTATGCACTCAGCCCCCCAACACACCTGTAGACATTCAGCTGCCCCCCACACCTGTACACACTCAGCTGCCCTCCCACACACACACACACACACACACACACACACACACTCAGCTGCCCCCCCCCCACACACACACCTGTACATACTCAGCTGCCCCCCCCACACACACACCTGCAAACTCATCTGCCCCCCCACACACACACCTGTACACACTCAGCTGCCCCCCACACACATATCTGTACACACTCAGCTGCCCCACACACACACACACACACCTGTACACACTCAGCTGCCCCCTCACACACACACACACCTGTACACATTCAGCTGCCCCCCCAAACACACACACCCCAGTACACACTCAGCTGCCCCCCCCCACACACACACCTGTACACACTCAGCTGCCCCCCCACATACACCTGTACACACTCAGCTGCCCCCCCACACACACCTACCCGTACACACTCAGCTGCCCCTCCCCCTCACACCTCTTCGCACCCAGCCCCCCTCACACCTCTACACACTCAGCCCCCCAACACACCTGTAGACACTCAGCTGCCCCCCACACCTGTACACACTCAGCTGCCCTCCCACACACACACACACACCTGTACACACTCAGCTGCCCCCATACACACACCTGTACACACTCAGCTCCCCCCCCATACACACACACCTGTGCACACTCATCTGCCCCCCCCACACACACCTGTACACAGTCAGCTGCCCCCCCCCCCCCCACACACACACACCTGTACACAGTCAGCTGCCCCCCCCACACACACCTGTACACAGTCAGCTGCCCCCCCCCACACACACACCTGTACACAGTCAGCTGCCCCCCCCCACACACACCTCTACGCACTCAGTCCCTCTCACACCTCTTCGCACCCAGCCCCCCTCACACCTCTATGCACTCAGCCCCCCTCACACCTCTACGCACTCAGCCCCCCTCACACCTCTACGCACTCAGCCCCCCTCACACCTCTACGCACTCAGCCCCCCTCACACCTCTACGCACTCAGCCCCCCCTCACACCTCTACGCACTCAGCCCCCTCACACCTCTACGCACTCAGCGCCCCTCACACCTCTACGCACCCAGCGCCCCTCACACCTCTACGCACCCAGCACCCCTCACACCTCTTCGCACCCAGCCCCCCTCACACCTCTACACACTCAGCCCCCCAACACACCTGTAGACATTCAGCTGCCCCCCACACCTGTACACACTCAGCTGCCCCCCCCACACACACACACTGTACATACTCAGCTGCCCCCCCCCCCACACACACACCTGCAAACTCATCTGCCCCCCCCCACACACACCTGTACACACTCAGCTGCCCCCCACACACATATCTGTACACACTCAGCTGCCCCACACACACACACACACCTGTACACACTCAGCTGCCCCCCTCACACACACACACACACACCTGTACACATTTAGCTGCCCCCCCAAACACACACACACTCCAGTACACACTCAGCTGCCCCCCCACACACACGCCTGTACACATTCAGCTGCCCCCCCCACACACACACCTGTACACACTCAGCTGCCCCCACACACACCTGTACACACTCAGCTGCCCCCTCACACACACACACACACCTGTACACATTTAGCTGCCCCCCCCAAACACACACACTCCAGTACACACTCAGCTGCCCCCACACACACACGCCTGTACACATTCAGCTGCCCCCCCCCCACACACACACCTGTACACACTCAGCTGCCCCCCACACACACCTGTACACACTCAGCTGCCCCTCCAAAACACACCTGTACACATTCAGCTGCCCTCCCCACATACACCTGTACACACTCAGCTGCCCCCCCCACATACACCTGTACACACTCAGCTGCCCCTCCCCCTCACACCTCTTCGCACCCAGCCCCCTCACACCTCTACACACTCAGCCCCCAACACACCTGTAGACACTCAGCTGCCCCCCACACCTGTACACACTCAGCTGCCCTCCCACACACACACACACCTGTACACACTCAGCTGCCCCCATACACACACCTGTACACACTCAGCTCCCCCCCATACACACACACCTGTGCACACTCATCTGCCCCCCCCACACACACCTGTACACAGTCAGCTGCCCCCCCCCCCACACACACACCTGTACACAGTCAGCTGCCCCCCCACACACACACCTGTACAGTCAGCTGCCCCCCCCCACACACACCTGTACACACTCAGCTGCCCTCCCACACACACACACCTGTACACACTCAGCTGCCCCCCCACACACACCTGTACACACTCAGCTGCCCCCCCACACACACCTGTACACACTCAGCTGCCCCGCCCACACACACACACCTGTACACACTCAGCTGCCCTCCCACACACACACACCTGTACACACTCAGCTGCCCCCCCACACACACCTGTACACACTCAGCTGCCCCCCCACACACACCTGTACACACTCAGCTGCCCCCCACACACACACACCTGTACACACTCAGCTGTCCCCCCCACACACACACCTGTACACACTCAGCTCCCCCCTATACACACACACACACACACACACACACACCTGTACACACTCAGCTGCCCCCTACACACACACCTGTACACACTCAGCTGCCCCCCCACACACCTGTACACACTCAGCTGCCCCCACACACACCTGTACACACTCAGCTGCCCCCCCACACACACACACACCTGTACACACTCAGCTGCCCCCCCCCACACACACCTGTACACACTTATCTGCCCCCACACACACACCTGTACACACTCAGCTGCCCTCCCACACACACCTTGTACACACTCAGCTGCCCCCCCCCCACACACACACCTGTACACACTCAGCTCCCCCCCCCATACACACACACCTGTACACACTCAGCTGCCCCCCCACACACACACCTGTACACATTCAGCTGCCCCCCCCACACACACACCTGTACACATTCAGCTGCCCCCCCCACACACACACACACCTGTACACACTCAGCTGCCCCCCCCCACACACACCTGTATACACTCAGCTGCCCCCCCCCAAAACACACCTGTAGACATTCAGCTGCCCTCCCCACATACACCTGTACACACTCAGCTGCCCCCCCACACACACCTACCCGTACACACTCAGCTGCCCTTCCCCCTCACACCTCTTTGCACCCAGCCCCCCTCACACCTCTACGCACTCAGCCCCCCAGCACACCTGCAGACACTCAGCTGCCCCCCACACCTGTACACACTCAGCTGCCCTCCCACACACACACCTGTACACACTCAGCTGCCCCCCCATACACACACCTGTACACACTCAGCTGCCCCCCCACACGCCTGTGCACACTCATCTGCCCCCCCACACACACCTGTACACAGTCAGCTGCCCCCCCCACACACACCTGTACACACTCAGCTGCTCTCCCACACACACCTGTACACACTCAGCTGCCCCCCACACACACCTGTACACACTCAGCTGCCCTGCCCCCCCCCCCCCCACACACACACACCTGTACACACTCAGCTGCCCCCCCCCCCCACACACACACCTGTACACACTCAGCTGCCTCCCCCACACACACACCTGTACACACTCAGCTCCCCCCCCATACACACACACACTTGTACACACTCAGCTGCCCCCCACAAACACACACCTGTACACACTCAGCTGCCCGCACACACACACACACACCTGTACACACTCAGCTGCCTGCACACACACCTGTACACACTCAGCTGCCCCCCCACACACACCTGTACACACTCAGCTGCCCCCCCCACACACACACACACCTGTACACACTCAACTGTCCCCCCACACACACCTGTACACACTCAGCTGCCCCCCCACACAAACCTGTACACACTCATCTTCCCCCCCACACAAACCTGTACACACTCATCTGCCCCCCACACACACCTGTACACACTCAGCTGCCCTCCCCCACCTGTACACACTCAGCTCCCCCCCATACACACACATCTGTACACACTCAGCTGCCCCACACACACACCTGTACACACTCAGCTGCCCCCACACACACCTGTACACACTCAGCTGCCCCCCCCACACACACACACCTGTACACATTCAGCTGCCCCCCCCCCCACACACACACACACACACACACACACCTGTACACACTCAGCTGCCCTCCCACGTACACACTCAGCTGCCCCCCCCCCCCCACACACACACCTGTACACACTCAGCTGCCCCCCCCCCCACACACACACCTGTACACACTCAGCTGCCCCCCCCCCCCCCACACACACACACCTGTACACACTCAGCTCCCCCCCATACACACACACCTGTACACACTCAGCTGCCCCCCACACACACCTGTACACACTCAGCTGCCCCCACACACACCTGTACACACTCAGCTGCCCCCCCCCCCACACACACCTGTACACATTCAGCTGCCCCCCCCCACACACACAGCTGTACACATTCAGCTGCCCCCCCCCCCCCCACACACACACACACACACCTGTACACACTCAGCTGCCCCCCCCCCAAAACACACCTGTACACATTCAGCTGCCCCCCACATACACCTGTACACACTCAGCTGCCCTCCCCCCCCCCCACACACACACACACACACACACACACAAACACCTACCTGTACACACTCAGCTGCCTCCCCCCCTGTACACAAACAGCTTCCTCCCTTCACTTGTACTCACAGCCCCCACTTGTAAGGTGGTCTTCCTAGTCCCAGGTCCTGTTTCTACATGTTCCTGTGAGATGCAAGAGGAGCTACAATCCAAAATATAGTACTGGCAGTACACATGAAGGGTGCACATGCAAAAAGCAGCCAGAGATGACAGTAAAGAGCCTGACTGTGAGCTGAATAACCCAGGGCAGCAGCTGCTGACTTGCACAAATATAGAGAGCTAGCGCAGCTACAGAGCACCCGCCTTGCCTTGTCCCGTCCCTGATAGCTGGCCTTACACCCCCCCCAATGTGTGGCACCCGGGGCGGTTCGCCCCCTGACCCCCCTCCATAGGTACGCCACTGAGGAGGGGCATACATGTGCTTGGTATAAAGGGTCATGTGACATTTCTTTTATGTTATTGACTTCCTCAACTGGAAGTTCAGGGAAGGGGTGCTGAGAATGAAGATGCAAGCAGCCTTTATACTGAAAACATTGTGTTTGTGTACATATTTTGTAATGAAAGCTTTATTTGCACTTTTACCTTGGAGAAAGTAATACTTTTACTATAAAAACAAGAGAGCTTAAAGCGGGGGTTCACCCACACAGCCAAAAAAATAAAAAATATTAAAAGCCAGTAGCTACAAATACTGCAGCTGCTGACTTTTAATACATTGCCACTTACCTGTCCCAGGGTCCAGCGATGTCGGCAGGGGACGCCGAGAACCTGCTCGGTTCTCGGCAGCTGCCGCCACCATCCTAGGTGAGGGAATCAGCGTTGCGGCTTCACTTCCCGGTTCCCTACTGCGCATGCGCGAGTCGCGCTGCGCGTCCCTAGTGGTCCCCGCTCTCTCCTGGGAGCTGTATGTTCCCAGCAGACAGCGCGGTCGGGACGGGAAGAGGCATAGACTCCCATGGGAGTCTATGCCGGAAGTGGGTGCAAATACCTGTCTTAGACAGGTATCTGCACCCCCCTCCCCCCTGAAAGGTGCCAAATGTGACACCGGAGGGGGGGAGGGTTCCGAAAAGCGGAAGTTCCATTTTTGTGTGGAACTCCGCTTTAATACTACTTTAATATAGTTTAATGTCTGGTTTGGGACAGGCAGGTTTGAGGACCCTTAGGGCATTAGTAATAGTCAAACAAAGGTGTAGATCCTCTGTTTCTACGCAATAGGTGTGTGTTTCCCTATGGAGTTTATGGAGTGGCTGGTCTTTACTAGAGATCATTGCAAGGAGAAATGGATATCATTACATGGCACTGCCATACACATTGGTGACAGTTCATTAAGTGACAGACCACCGAAGCAACTTACCAAATAGTCCGACAATGTCATGTAGGTGGGACTTAAGGCACCCTAGTGGGGACACTGTGGAACTGCACTTGCTAATGTCTGCATCACAGGAAGGAGCTGCGGTCATGTGAAATCTGCATTAAAGTGATTGTAAAGGAAAAAATGTATTTAAAAAAACAAAAAAAAAGTCATACTTACCTACTCTGTACAGTGGTTTTGCACAGAGCAGCTCTGATCCTTTTCTCCTTCTCTTCTCGGGTCCCCAGCCGGCACTCTGGGCCCCCCCCCCTGCCGAGTGCCCCATAGCAAGCCGCTTGCTATGGGGACACTCATGCATGCTCGCTCCCGAGCCGGCTCTCTGTGTCCAAAAGACACAGAGAGCACGGCTCAGCCCTGCCCCCTGCTCCCGCCTCACTGGCTGTGATTGACAGCAGCAGGAGTCATTGGATTGCATCTCAGCCAATCAGGAGGGAGAGACCCGGGAGAGCCTTGGGTCTCGCGCACATGGCTGGATCAAGATTGGGCTTCAGTAAGTACTCACTCCCTGTGACTCGTCCCACTGTTGCTACTAAATACAGGAAACGCACTTATCCATAACTCCATGCTTGTTCTCCTTTTCAAGGCTCCCCTCTACATCTCTCTCCCTTGACTCCAGGCTGGGTCCCTATGTACTCGGTGCCATAGGATCGGTCCCAGTATATGGAGAACTGGCTGCTAGTGAAAGAGCCAAGCATACTAGCCATCATCTTTGCCATGTCACCTGTTTCCTAACCGGATGGCTGTTTTAGCAAGTGACACAAGTACAGTAGTCCTTAGCAATGGCAGCATAGTATACTCTGGACAGCCTTCTGCTTGTCTGTACTGTATCTTCTCTAACTACAGTCCCCAAGTTGTAAGCCCTGTTCTTTTAATATGTAGCACTTCCCCCGTAAGGGCTGCTGGATTTTTGTGTTTTCACTTATGCACACAGCCAGGCAACAGGAATTTTGCAGCTTTCATACAGACTCAAGAAATAATCCGGGGGATTTTTTTTTTGTTTATTTAGGGGATTAAACTTGGATGGGGAATGCAGAGAATCATGGGATGCCCAGAACTGTGGAACTTGAATGTAAGCTTAAGGGCTTGCTAATCTCTGACTGCTAGATATCAACATAAAAATGCTGTCCTCCTGTGGGACGGATGGCACAGCTAAACTGATAGCAAAAACTTCCAACTGATGAATGCAGGTGCTACTCCTTAGATAACTGCTGATGTACCTGGCTGCTTTGAAGCCAAGCTAGAGGTGTAAAATGGCTTTGATGGCTAGGAACTAGCATTGGATATGGGCATGTAAAAATTGCACCTTGCTGCCCCCCTCTATCCAGGCATGGGGTGTGATAAAAAGAAGTTACTCACTCAGTCCCTTTTTAGTGAATCCTGAGGTCCAAAAGGCTGCTGCACAGGCTTTCTGTTATACAGGTCCAGATCTTGAGTGTCAGGATGGCTTCAGCTACGCCTAGCTGAGGCTGGAACGGGTATGAGATTTTAGCTGCTCCTACTCTCATCCACTGGCTCTCTCCTGTCCTTCCTTCTGCCCAGGAGCAAAGCCCCCCAGCACAGGGATCCCCTCCAGGCAACAGGACCCTGGACTCTGCTCTCTCACTGCCAGGCTCCTGAAAATTTATGGCCTATTTCCCCACCTTCTGGGCCTTGCCTAACCAGGAATTGTTGGAGACTCCATAAATATAAGGCTTTAGCCTCTGTTCCTCCACCCTCTAAGTTCCAGAATTGTTCAATGCATCTTCTCTGTACACTTGAAGGCGCTACAGATACGCCCTGCATGCACCCCTTTAGAGACTTCAGACCAGGTAATTCAGAGGAGAAAATAAAGAACTTTTACTGATGTATTTTCAGGTAATAAGTAGCAGTCTCCAAAACATCTTCCATAACCCATGACTGGGCTCCAATCACCCCCCCCCCCAGGGGGTTATACACTCTGACAGAGTAACAGCTACATTTTGACCGGATTTCTCCAGCCTCTCTCTCATTGCACTTAGTGAGCCCTTTTTATATGGTATGACCTGCATGGGGGGGAGGGGGTGACCTAGCTAAAAAAAAGTGGGAAAAGGGTTAGCCCTTCCTGCCTGGACACCACCAGCTTGACAGGTTAGCCTAAGGACACAGTGCAACATTAAGGCTGAGTACACACGGGCCAAAAATCCATCGAAAATTGTTGGTTTGGCAGGAACTGGATTACTTTCTGTAATCCTATCTTGCAACCAGCTTCTGTCAAACAGGCATGCTGAAAAACCAGCATCCGACCGGCATCCGATTAGTAATGGCAGCCAATGCCTGCGAGAGCTGATCAGTGTGTTCTGGTGGGGGGAGTTCCCCTGTGAGAACATAATAGCACAGTGGGGGAGATCAGCGTACCAACATTGCTTGTGTTAGTAAAACGATCTGTCAGTTTTTTTTCCATTTAGCTTGCTGGGTTGAACAAAAAAAAACATCTCCTGTGTAACCTGCATTAGACATTGTAACAGTTTGCACCTGGCTGACCTAATTAACTGAAGGGTATGAGCACAGCAAGAGAAAAAAATGGTTATCTCTTTAGAACCTCTTGAAAACACCTGCTTACAGGCATTTTGTAAAAGTTTATGGCAGCTGGCAATTCATACAAGGTCGTACAGACAAAAGATTGAGACAGGCCATTTTCAGGATTATAACAGGCAGTGGCAGGAAATATTCAGGCAGAGTCATAACACAGGCAAATATTTGAAGAAAGTATAGTCGAAGAGCAAGAACCAGTAAAGCAGAGGCCCAGTAGCATGAGAAAGCATAAACAAGCCCAGGAGCAGGATGCAGAATCTAATACTCAGGAATAGGAACAGAAGGCGTGAAATTTAGAGCAGTGGTCATCAACCCTGTCCTCAGGGCCCACTAACAGGCCAGGTTTTATGTATTACTTTGGGGAGATGCAGACTAGAATACTGCAATTACCGAGCAGCAAATGGTATCACCTGTGATGTATTTCAGTTATCTTGCAAACCTGGCCTGTTAGTGGGCCCTGAGGAGAGGGTTGATGACCACTGATTTAGAGGATACAGAGAGTTGTAGAAAATCCCTCATAAAGCACCAACAATCCCTGAGTGTAGAAGTACTATAATGCCACTGGGGATGGATCACAGCAGCTACAGGTGGTACACAAACTGAGCATCAGATGCAAGATATAAGGTAACAGGCAAATGCAGGGATAACGGAAAATTTACTATCAAATACTTACCATAATTTTCCTTTCCTGATGGACTCCATGGCAGCCCTCACTCCTATCCCATAAATTTTCAGGCTGAGCAAGAGGCTGCGTTCGGTAACTAGCCTACTCATTAAATTATGGTAATTTTGGATGGGTGGGATGTCTGAAAAGTAGGGTTTCATTCATAGCCAACAGAATCCCTATGGTTAGATTTTAACAGCATAAAGAAGTTAGCTAGACCCCACAATGAGCCAGAACAGCTTTAATGGAAGACATGTCATCCTCCTACAACTTTTTCTGGCACCCTTTCACAGGGCGCCCACAAAGCCTACACACTCCTGGATGAGTGTGTGGTGACTGCTTCCATAGGAACCAAGCCGTAAGTAGGGATGAGCTTCGTGTTCAAGTCAAACCCATGTTCGACTTGAACATCGTCTGTTCGACCGTTGGTCGAATTGCGAACGATATGGGCCGTTCGCGCCAAATTCGTGTGGCGCGTAACGGCCCATAATTCACTGCGGCATCGCAGTGCATTGCTGGCTGATGATTGGCCAAGCATGCACTATGACCCACATGCTTGGCCAATCACAGCGCCGTCAGTAGAGAGAGCTGTAATTGGCCAAAGCCAAGGTGGCTTTGGCCAATTATGACTCAGGGGGTTTAGAACACGCCCCACACTATATAAGGCCGCCTTCACGGCGGCCCTGTGTAGTGTGTTCCGGCGTGCTGAGAGATACAGAGAGAGAGAGACAGTGTCATTTCATTTGAGTTACGGTAGATAGATTAGGCAGGACAGTCAGTCAGTTAGCTGCACTTACAGTGTATTGTGTATATATATATGCTTCCCAGGTGTTGTGTGTATATATACATATATATACACTGTATTCAGTTTAGCTAGATCCGTTCCTGTTATCTTCCTACTGACAGGCAGGCTTGTCTTGTTACAGTATTTACAGCTACCTGAAGAAAATTGCTGGTGTTCTTTTGATCCTATTAGTACCACAGTCAGGCAGCTAGACTATTTACAGTTAGTGTAGTGCGTCCTCCTCACAGTGTTCAGCTAAAGCTACAAGTTAGTTTAGTGTGACCTCTGCACAGTGTTCAGCTAAAACTACAAGTTAGTGTAGTGCGTCCTCCTCACAGTGTTCAGCTAAAGCTACAGGTTAGTTTAGTGTGACCTCTGCACAGTGTTCAGCTAAAGCTACAAGTTAGTGTAGTGCGTCCTCCTCACAGGGTTCAGCTAAAGCTACAAGATAGTGTAGTGCGTCCTCATCACAGTGTTCAGCTAAAACTACAAGTTAGTGTTGTGCGACCTCTGCATAGTGTTCAGCTAAAGCTACAAGTTATTTTAGTGCGACCTCTGCACAGTGTTCAGCTAAAGCTACAAGTTAGTGTAGTGCGTCCTCCTCACAGTGTTCAGCTAAAGCTACAAGTTAGTGTAGTGTGTCCTCCTCACAGTGTTCAGCTAAAGCTACAGGTTAGTTTAGTGTGACCTCTGCACAGTGTTCAGCTAAAGCTACAAGTTAGTGTAGTGCGTCCTCTTCACAGTGTTCAGCTAAAGCTACAAGATAGTGTAGTGCATCCTCCTCACAGTGTTCAGCTAAAACTACAAGTTAGTGTAGTGCGACCTCTGCACAGTGTTCAGCTAAAGCTACAAGTTATTTTAGTGCGACCTCTGCACAGTGTTCAGCTAAAGCTACAAGTTAGTGTAGTGCGTCCTTAGAACAGTGTTCATCTAAAGCTACAAGTTAGTGAAGTGCGTCCTCCTCACAGGGTTCAGCTAAAGCTACAAGTTAGTGTAGTGCGACCTCTGCACAGTGTTCAGCTAAAGCTACAAGTTAGTGTAGTGCATCCTCTGAACAGTGTTCAGCTAAAGCTAAGAGTTAGTGTAGTGCGACCTCTGCACAGTGTTCAGCTAAAGCTACAAATTAGTGTAGTGCGTGCTCTGAACAGTGTTCAGCTAAAGCTACAAGTTAGTGTAGTGCTTCCTCCTCACAGTGTTCAGCTAAAGCTACAAGTTAGTGTAGTGCGTCCTCCTCACAGTGTTCAGCTAAAGCTACAGGTTAGTTTAGTGTGACCTCTGCACAGTGTTCAGCTAAAGCTACAAGTTAGTGTAGTGCGTCCTCCTCACAGTGTTCAGCTAAAACTACAAGTTAGTGTAGTGCGACCTCTGCACAGTGTTCAGCTAAAGCTACAAGTTAATGTAGTGCGTCCTCTGAACAGTGTTCAGCTAAAGCTACAAGTTAGTGTAGTGCGACCTTTGCACAGTGTTCAGCTAAAGCTACCTGTAGAAGGTTGGTGGTGTTTTCCTGATCCTATCACTACCGCAGGCAGCTAAAGTATTTACACGTTAGTGTAGTGCGACCTCTGCACTGTTCAGCTAAAGCTACCTGTAGAAGGTTGGTGGTGTTTTCCTGATCCTATCACTACCGCAGGCAGCTAAATTATTTACACGTTAGTGTAGTGTGACCTCTGCACTGTTCAGCTAAAGCTACCTGTAGAAGGTTGGTGGTGTTTTCCTGATCCTATCACTACCACAGGCAGCTAAATTATTTACACGTTAGTGTAGTGCGACCTTTGCACTGTTCAGCTAAAGCTACCTGTAGAAGGTTGGTGGTGTTTTTCTGATCCTATCATTACCGCAGGCAGCTAAATTATTTACACGATAGTGTAGTGCGACCTCTGCACTGTTCAGCTAAAGCTACCTGTAGAAGGTTGGTGGTGTTTTCCTGATCCTATCACTACCGCAGGCAGCTAAATTATTTACACATTAGTGTAGTGCGACCTCTGCACAGTGTTCAGCTAAAGCTACCTGTAGAAGGTTGGTGGTGTTCTCATACTGTAGGCAGGCAGTTGATTTTGCTAGCTGCAGTATCAGTATATATATATATATATATATATATATATATATATATAAATCCCTGTTTAGTGCAGCTACAGGCCATTAATATGTCTGGAAGGCCAACAAGGAGAGGCAGACAGTCACAAGCCAATAAAAGAGGGCAAGCAGGCTCTGTGTCTAGAGGCAACGGTGCTGGTCATGGAGACGGTGCATCCTCATCAGCACGTGGCTGTGAGATACGCTTGGCCTTTTTTTCGGTAGCTGGCCGCGTTGAGCCGCAACATGCGGAAGACTTGGTCGAGTGGATGATCAAGCCGTCCTCATCCTCCTCATCCTCTCTCACCCATGCTCAGGGTACTTTGTCTGGCAAAGCAGCTGCCAACGCGGTCTCTTCCCTCGGCTCAATGACATCAGTGACTCCCCCTGCTGCAGCATACTGCCAGGTTTGCTCCAGTGATGAGGAGGGAGGGGATGAAGAGGTCACTGACTCAAGGGGGTGCCTGATAGGAGAGAGGAGGAGGAGGCACATCACCAACGAGGCAGGATGCCCTCCAGGGGCCAGCCTAAGGGCAGCACATTGACTGCATCACACCGCAAAGCTCCGCATGTGCAGGGCGCTGCTGTCTCTGTGCGTTATTCCAAAAGTTCTTTGGTTTGGGCCTTTTTTGAGATGAGTGCATCAGATCGCACCGCTGCTATTTGCAACATTTGTCTCAAGTGTATCTCGCGTGGCTAAAACATCTCCCGCTTGGGCACCACATGCTTGACCAGACATATGTTGACCTGCCATGCAGTTCGTTGGCAAGCATATCTAAAAGACCCACACCAAAGAACAGAGAGGACCTCTCCTTGCTCCTCATCAGCTGAGATCTCCAACCCCACTATACCTTCAGTCCTCTCTGAGACCTGCACTGAGAGGAATGAAGGTGTAGAATTAGGTGTGTCACAGCCAAGTACTTGTGGGCAATCTGCTTTCGACGTCAGATTGTATCAGGCAAATTTCCCTGCCCCAGCTGCTGCACCGCCGAAAGAAGTTCGCTTCCAGCCATCCACATGCCCAGCGGTTGAATGCTAGCTTGGCAAAATTGCTAGCACTTCAACTGCTACCTTTTCAGTTGGTAGAGTCTGCCCCCTTCCGTGAGTTTGTGGAATGTGCGGTTCCTCAGTGGAAGGTACCCAAACGTCACTTTTTCTTACGGAAGGCGATTCCGGCTCTCTACCTGCATGTGGAAGGCAATGTCTTGACCTCTCTGGACAGGGCGGTCAGCGGTAAGGTGCATATTACCGCTGACTCATGGTCCAGCAGGCATGGACAGGGACTTTACCTAAGTTTCACGGCGCATTGGGTCACTCTGCTGGCAGCTGGGAAGGATGCAGGACAAGGTGCAGTAGTGTTGGAGGTTGTTCCGCCACCACGCCTCCAAAATGCCACTACTAATGATTGTGACACACCTCTCTCCTCCACCCCCTCCTCTTCTTCTTCCTCCATGGCCTCTTCCTGTGCTTTGTCCTCGGAACCAGCGGTGCACCGTAGGCATTCAAGGGGCTACGCAAGTACGCAGGCCAAAAAATGCCATGCGGTGCTTGAGCTGGTGTGCTTGGGGGACAGGAGCCACACTGGGGCAGAGGTTCTGTCAGCTCCGCATGGGCAGGTTCAGAGGTGGTTGACGCCACGCCAACTTAAGGCAGGAATGGTGGTTTGCGACAATGGCACCAACCTCTTCTCTGCCCTCCGACAGGGACAACTGACCCATGTGCCCTGTTTGGCTCACATCCTTAACTTGGTGGTGCAGCGGTTCTTGGGCAGGTACCTGGGCTTACAGGATGTCCTGAGGCAGGCCAGGAAAGTCTGTGTGCATTTCCGCCAGTCATATAATGCCAGTGCTCGGCTGGCAGACCTCCAAAAGGAGTTTAACCTGCCCAAGAACTGCCTAATCTGTGACATGCCCACCAGGTGGAACTCAACGTTGGCCATGCTGCAGCGGCTGCCCACGCAGCAGAGGGCCGTCAATGAGTACCTGTGCGACTATGGCACCAGGAAAGGGTCCGGGGAGCTTGTTTTTTTTTCCCCCACACCAGTGGGCCATGATCAGGGATGCATGCACTGTCCTTTTACCATTTGAGGAGGCCATGAGGATAGTGAGCAGTGACAGTGCATGCATCAGTGACACTGTTCCCCTTGTCCACCTGTTGGAGCACAAGCTGCGTGCAATAATGGACAGGGCACTTGAGGCAGCACAGAGGCAGGAAGAGGAGAACTTCCTTAGCTCACAAGGCCCCCTTTATCCAGACAGTATTCCTGCGTGCCTGCCGATCACACAGGAAGAGGACGAGGAGGAGGAGGAGGAAGAGGAGGAGGATTGTGTCAGTATGGAGGTGGAGCCTGGCACTCAGCATCAGCAGCAGTCTTTAAGGGATCAGTCCCAAGAAACACATGGACTTGTACATGGCTGGGAGGAGGTGGTTGCGGACCATGCCATCCTTAGTGACCCAGAGAAAGGTCTGTGCAATGAGTTCCCAGAGACTGGGAGGTTACAAACTCCTGTTTCTGGACAACGTGTTGCTGAGGCTTCGGTCAGTCAAAGAAGGAGCGGTGGAGAAGGTGGCCGCCTGACAGATGCGTTCAGACAATTTTTTAGTCCGCAGCCCCAAGGTATGATCGGTTCCAGCAACCATCACCAGCGTCTGTTTTACATGGTGCAGGAATACCTAGGGGCAAGATCTGACTTGGACACCTTTCCCACCGAAAATTCTCTGGGTTACTGGGTCTTGAGGATGGATCACTGGCCAGAGCTTGCACAGTATGCAATTGAGCTACTGGCCTGTCCTGCATCCAGCGTTCTTTCGGAACGCACATTCAGTGCTGCTGGAGGCTTTGTAACCGATCATAGGGTGCGTCTGTCCACCGACTCGGTCGATCGACTGACCTTCATAAAAATGAATCAGTCTTGGATCACCACCAGCTACCAAGCACCTGATGCTGATATAACCGAATAATTTTTTTTTGAAATGTCAGATCCCTTCAAAGACTGCCTATGCTGATGCTGAGTGACTATCCTGTTATGCTGAGTAATTATCCTCTTCCTCCTCAATGATCATGCTGATAGCTTGTAAGAACATTTTTGGTTCTGGGCGCCGCCACCAGTGCCTAAGGCCCAATTTTTAAGCCCCTGTTTAACAAGGGCATGTAATTACAATTTTGATGCAATTCTTTGCAGCAGGGCTAGTTCCTGCGCTCCAACTAGAGTATCTGTGAGGGGTTGCAGTGTTGTGGCACCAGCACCAGTGCCTAAGGCCCAATTTTTCAGCCCCTGTTTAACAGTGGCGTGCATCTACAATTTTTGATGCAATTCTTTTGCAGCAGGGCTCGTTCCTGCGTTCCAACTAGAGTATCTGTGAGGGGTTGCAGTGTTGTGGCACCAGCACCAGTGCCTAAGGCCCAATTTTTCAGCCCCTGTTTAACAGGGGCGTGTAATTACAATTTTTGATGCAATACTTTGCAGCAGGGCTTGTTCCTGCGTTCCAACTAGAGTATCTGTGAGGGGTTGCAGTGTTGTGGCACCAGCACCAGTGCCTAAGGCACAATTTTTTAGCCCCTGTTTAACAGGGGCGTGTAATTACAATTTTTTCAATAGAGATATGTGGCGCTACTCCATCAATCAGTAAAAAATCCAAAAACGCAACTAAAATGAACTAGGCTGTAAGGATGAAATGAACAAAGTGGGCTCCACCTAATATAATACCAGAAACAATATTTAAAGCCTCAAAATATCACCATATATGAATATATCAAAGACAAAAATTCCTGCAATGCAAATAACCAGCAATCGAATGCTCAAAATAATAAATAGTCTCAGTGCTCAATAAATAAATAATGTCAACTACCCCTCATCAAGTGGCAAAAAATATTATACAAGTGAACCTGTAAATATAAAACGCTACCTTCCCAGACTAAAAAGCTCCAAAGACCAAACCACAAATGGCGTCCAATGTCTCACAGACAGTGGCTAGAGATCAAATCATTTCTAGTGCTAGATGACAAAATAAATAAATCATCAACATGAACTACAAAGTGAATGTGTTAGCATACAGTGCAAAAAAGAATATTTTAAGGTCAGCAAAAATTCCCATCTGATCTACAATGTGAAAATAAATCCCATAATAATGTTGCAATCATATCTAAAACTAATCCATAATTAATAATAATCGTTGAAAATGGTTGTGAAAACAATGAATAAAAATATCATAAATATTGGAATGAATAGGAATAAATAAACATCAAATGTAATAGGACAAGTAATCCCACAGAAGAGACACTGTCCCAAAAGGTGACAATAGTGCAATTAGTCCATATAGAAAGTGCAGTAGTGATGAGTGACTTCCAAAAAAACAGTCTTTAAATATAGTGCAAAAATGTGCAGTGACTGGTGTTTTTTCTTCTATGCACGTTCTAGTGCATCTCTCAAGTGTTTCCCCCAGCCTCTCACCTCCAGCGGCGGCCCCCAATGGGCCAAGTAGAGCGGATAAGTATTCTAGGAGAGGATGTATTTTCTGCAGTGTTTCTTTGGTAACAAATAAATCCGTCTCTCTGCAACTTTTCCCGCAGCTCCCAGCACTCACAGCAATCCCAGCAGTTTGTTTAGAAACAAAGGAGAGGTCTCATGGTGCAGTATGAAATAACGTTTATTCAAAAAATATAGCAACTTACATTAAAATAAGCAGCGATCAGTAGATGTGTATGGCTTCCGGGTTCGGCCGTCCCCGAGAAGCGTAGGCACCTGACTCCTCCTACCCTGACGCGTTGCGTCACACCACGTGACTTTATCAAAGGGATAATATTTTTTGCCACTTGATGAGGGGTAGTTGACATTATTTATTTATTGAGCACTGAGACTATTTATTATTTTGAGCATTCGATTGCTGGTTATTTGCATTGCAGGAATTTTTGTCTTTGATATATTCATATATGGTGATATTTTGAGGCTTTAAATATTGTTTCTGGTATTATATTAGGTGGAGCCCACTTTGTTCATTTCATCCTTACAGCCTAGTTCATTTTAGTTGCGTTTTTGGATTTTTTACTGATTGATGGAGTAGCGCCACATATCTCTATTGAATATCTTTTTTAGGGGAACTGAGTGAACCTATCTATGTTGGCAGCTCTCCATCGGGTATTTTACCGTCAGTTCCATTGCTCCCTGTATACATTGGGTTCTTGCGCACTGGTTCTTACACATTTAATTACAATTTTTGATGCAATTCTTTTGCAGCAGGGCTCGTTCGTGCGTTCCAACTAGAGTATCTGTAAGAGGTTGCAGTGTTGTGGCATCAGCACCAGTGCCTAAGGCCCAATTTTTCAGCCCCTGTTCAACAGGGACATGTAATTAGAATTCTTGATCTAATATTTCACAGCAGGGCCCGTTTCTGCGCCCACCAAGATTAAAGGGGTTGTAAAGATAAAAATGTTTTAACCTATTACCACTCACTGTTACATAATGTTTGTTAATAATTTGATGATTTCCTCCCAAAATATTTTATTACTTGTAAACTTTGTATGTAAAAATCGTCCTCCTCCTATCCTCCAGCGATTCTTTCCTCTGTTTCCGGGTTTGCGGTGCGCGTGCATTAAAGCGGCGTCACGGCAACCACGGAACTACATTTACCATTATGCTTAGCGGCATCGCGCATGCGCAGTTCCCTTTTTTCTATATTTCATCTAACGAGAACGAGCAATGAAACGCCCATTCCCACATCCTCAGCAAGGGGGCGGAGTCAAGGCGGGCAGTAAAGATTAGTGCAGATTACAAATAAGGCATGTGAGGTGGCGCTGCGGCGTCATAGATACGCCCACTAGCCCCCAGCTCCTGTGTCTCTGTGATACGTACAGAGCGTCTCCACGCAGGGCTGTAGTCCTAGGGAGGGGGCCAGCTCGTTCACTCATCACCAGCAGACAAAATTCTAGGATTTTTTCCGACGGATGTTGGCTCAAACTTGTCTTGCATACACACAGTCACACAAAGTTGTCGGAAAATCCGATCATTCTGAACGCGGTGACGTAAAACACATACATCGGGACTATAAACGGGGCAGTGGCCAATAGCTTTCATCTCTTTATTTATTCTGAGCATGCGTGGCACTTTGTCCGTCGGATTTGTGTACACACGATCGGAATTTCCGACAACAAATTTTGTTATCGGAAATTTTTATAGCCTGCTCTCAAACTTTGTGTGTCGGAAAATCCGATGGAAAATGTGTGATGGAGCCTACACACGGTCGGAATTTCCGACAACAGGGTCCTATCACACATTTTCCGTCGGAAAATCCGACCGTGTGTACGGGGCATTAGAGTGCATGTCTTCATAGCTAAGTCTTTACCCAAGCTGGACTGCAAAAGGATCCCATCTGGAGCCGACAAGGAAGTCCAGGACAAGTAGTAAACCCTGCCTAGAGAATCTTGGCTCTCCTTTGAGTCTCGGGTGCAGATTTCCATCAAAGTTTTGGATGAGTAAGGGATAGTCTACCAATGAGACATTGGATATGACAGGGACTGCAGAGATCTGCCCTCTAAGATAGCTTTAGGATCACCTGACCAGAGAACTGAAGCAAAGAAAACAAAACAGTCCAAACTGAAAAAAATCTACTCAAATCCTTTTGTAGGATTTAAAAATTGCCATGGTCTTTAGCAATAGACACCCCAAAAAAACTGTATATGGATCGAAGTGACAAGCATATGGCTTGTGAGACCTTTCCTGATCTGACACAGCATCCGCACCCAGGGCCCAGGCCCCTAGGGAACAGTTTTCCAGCTTGTAACAGTAAGGAGATGCTACCAGATCTAAATCTGAATTCTTGTCCGGAGATAAAATCCGCTTGGAGGGACCTGGATGTAGGAACCACTTATTGCCCAATAGGGCCACAGAATATGGCTTCTTCCCAGAAATTCTATGTAGACTCAAAAGAGATAAGGAAGATTCTACTCCACCAAGATCACAGTCATCTCTACGTCTTCTCAGTGGACTGACCCTGCAGGTTCTGACCTTTCCCCTGATGTAGAACACCACTGTGATGTTGTTCAGCCTCAATGGATACTAAAAAGCCTGCTGTCAGGTGACAAAAGGTGAAGGGAGCATGAAAGAACTGGTCAGAAAACCAGAGTGTTCAAACTTACTTCCCAACCGGGCAGTTCTACTAGCAAAACAACTTCCCAACAGGAGAGTTCCACTGGCAATAACTCTGCATCACAGAAGATTTAATACTGTTCCAGCACCCATGGCTTCATCTGCCTGTTTGCAAGACATGAATAGTTGAGTGCATGATCAACATTGGAGAAAAAAACCTTTTCAGGACAGGAGGCAATTTCTATTGAGCACACCTCAAAGACCAAAGACCAATCTCCTTACACCACTCACTGAATTCATTTCAATGCACACCTTGAAAACCAAAAACTTTCTGGTACTTGGGGACTTCAACCTCTGGGAAAACTCTACCCAAGACCCTATTGCGACCGCCTGCATCAACCAACTAGAAGAACTGGGTCTCCAACAGCTGATAAATACTCCCACGCATGGCTCAGGACACACTCTAGACCTCATCTTCAAACAGAATATGGACATCAACATATTCTACAACACACCACTACCATGGACGTACCACCACAACATCAAATTTAAAATCACCACTAACACCACCCTCCAAAAACAGAAACATGCAACAACAACACACTGGAACAGATCTCAGAAGAAACTGCACTCCGAACTCTTCAAAACCACATTGTCAAGAAAAATACAATCGCTAAACTCAAACCTCTCAACAGAACAAACACTCAACTCCCTAAACAAGGCATTACTACAAACAGCAGACTCAGTAGCGCCAAAACACAGAACAGTCATCCGCAAAAAAAACTCGAGATGGTTTAATGCCACGCTCACCCTACTCAAGCAAGAACGTAGAAGAGCTGAAAGAGCGTGGAGAAGAAACCCTACCAAGGAAAACCACACAAACTACAAAGTACTCACTGGGAAATACCACAAAGCAATCTTCAAAGCCAAAAAAGAACATTTCTCGAACACCATCTCAACTGCCTTAAACCGGCCACGGGAACTTTTCAAAATAGTCGCCCAGTCAATGAACCCAACCTGCTTAGAATCCTTAGCAAACGATACTCAAGAATTCTGCAATGAGTTATCAAATTTCTTCATTGACAAAATCGACAACATTCGGAAATCAATTCAACAGAAAAAAACAACCAACTTTACCCAATCAAAGCAAAAAGAGGATATCAACACAAACATCACACAACCACCGGACTTCTTCCTGACCCCAATCACCACTGACACGACTAAAGACATTATGAGAAGCCTTCGAGACAGCACATCAACAAATAACATCATTCCCACGAAACTCCTGAAAGAATGCTCCGACATCCTGGCTCCCACTATAACACACCTCATAAATCAATCGTTCAAAGAAGGGATTGTGCCAACCACCCTCAAGCAAGGCATCGTCAAACCCCTGCTAAAGAAACCTAATCTCGACCCTAAGGACCCTAACTACCGCAGACCGATAACAAGCCTTAACACCATCTCCAAGATTATGGAGAAAGCGGTAGTACAACAGCTACAACGCCACCTGGACACACATCAACTTCTGGACACTCTACAATCAGGCTTCCGCCCTGGCCATGGCACAGAAACTGCACTTCTAAAAATATGGGACGATGCCTTTGAAGCAGCAGATGATGGAGAATCATGCCTCTTGGTACTGTTATAGGGCGCACACATGGTCGGACTTTGTTCGGACATTCCGACAACAAAATCCTAGGTTTTTTTCCGACGGATGTTGGCTCAAACTTGTTTTACCTACACACGGTCGCACAAAGTTGTCGGAATTTCCGATCCCCAACCACGCGGTCACGTACACCACGTACAACGAGACTAGAAAAGGCCAGTTCAGAACCAAGCGTGGCACCCTTTGGGCTCCTTTTGCTAATCTCGTGTTAGTAAAAGTTTGGTGAGAGACGATTCGCGCTTTTTCAGACACGTGGCTTTCAGATCGTTTTCTACCGTTCAGTTTGTGCTTGTGGGTTTGTATCTGCTCTTCAGTGCGTGCAGTCAGTTCGTATCAGAGTTTTCTGTGTGATCTTGCCTGCTCGTTGCTGTTTTTCAGGTCGCTCTTCACAGGCCTTGCTGTTCTTCAGTGCGTTCTGTTACTTCGTTCTGAGCAGCCGACCTTTTTCTAGCCATGTTTCGTATGCGTACTCCTCGTAGAGTTCGTGCTGTGCGGGGGCTTGGTGTTGGGGTCCTGACCTTGACACAAGTCCAGTCCATGAACAGGGTGGGGAGGAGTTCATGGACCAAGAATTGGTTGCTTCAGCGTGACCAGTTCTCTCATATGCCTTTGCTCCGTGAGATCCGTGAGAATAATCCTGATGATTTCAGGAACTTTCTCAGGATGACGGACCCTGTATTTCACCGTTTGTTGGCTTCGCTGACCCCCTATATCAGCAGGCAGGATACCTGCATGAGGCAAGCCATCACTCCGGAGCAGAGGTTGGTTGCTACCTTGCGGTATTTGGCCACAGGGAGAAGTCTGCAGGACTTGAAGTTCTCGACAGGCATCTCCCCCCAGGCTCTGGGGATCATTATCCCAGAGACCTGTTCTGCCATCATACAGGTCCTGCAGAAGGAATATATGAAGGTAAGATTTTTATCCTTTTATATCCTATTTTAGTGTATTTAATGTTTGCTAATATATTGTATTTCTTTCCTCATTCCCTAATTACCGTGATTGTAATATGCTGTGAATGTCCCCTTTGTCCTCATGCATGCTGGATTTTTATGTAATTATTATTTTATGTCCTTCATACATATTTTCCCTTCAATAACCTCCCCAGCATGGTGTCTCTTGGCCCTATATTCACCTCATGTAGTCACTTAACAATGTATTTTATCTGCTCCATAGTAGTGCTTTACCCCAAACACCCCTAAAATGTTTGGTAATGTTATTTTTGATTTAAATTCAGGCAGAGTGCCAGAGGCTTTTTTTTGTGGTGTCCCCAAATAATTTTTAGTAACCCTCCCTCCCCCAACTGCTAAGTCAGCTGATCCCAATTCTCTATCCTCAATCATCTATCTGCTGACTTTGCCAAACCCATACACACTATACCCACCTCTTTAGTGCTCAGATTTATGAATGAATTCCCCAAAGCATGTAGTGCAAGGGCCTTCCTGTATACTTTCAAATTGTACTGTTTAAAGTTTTTGTATCCTATTATTATCTTGATAGGTAATAGCAGAATGTCCAAATGTGTACAGTGTGTATTTATATCTTTGTATTATGACACTTCTTACCTGTCCAGTGGGCTGCCAATAGTGTAACTAAGGAGAGGCTGGCCAAAGTAATACCCATTATTTAGGCATTCATCTCTCAATGAAGTGAAGAGGGTTACCTGTCCAAGAGTTCCCCCCTATAATGTTAGAAATGGCCCATGAGAGGGGGGAGGGGGAATATGATAGGTGTACCTTATACTTTGGCCTTGTTAAATTCCCCTTAATAAATGCTATCTGAAGGTTGCCCCAGAATGTTTGTGTCTAATCTGCTTGCCTTGTTTCTGTGAAAAAATCGTAATGTTTATTGTTTTTTCCTCAACAGTTTCCTTCCACGCCACAGGAATGGCTGACTGTGGCCTCCCACTTTGCCGAGCGGTGGGACTTTCCTAACTGCGGAGGGGCAATTGATGGGAAACACGTCCACATCGTCCCACCACCTAACTCGGAGTCGTACTATTATAATTACAAGGGGTTTATTAGTATAGTGATGTTGGCGGTGGTGTCGGCTAATTACGACTTCTTGTATGTGGACGTGGGGAAGAATGGCCGGATGTCCGATGGTGGAGTCATTGCCCAGACGGAGTTCTACAGGCGTCTGCAGAATGGCAGCTTGGACTTGCCAGCTCCAGAGGACAATGTGGAAGGTCTCCCATTTGTGTTCGTTGCTGATGAAGCGTTTGCGCTGGGGGACCACCTGATGCGGCCATTCCCGATGACGACCCTCACCCCGGAACAGAGGGTTTTTAATTACCGGCTGGCCAGAGCCCGAAGAGTGGTGGAGAACACATTTGGAATCCTGGCCAGCCGGTTCCGACTATTTCTGACACCCATCCATATGGCGGAGTATAAACTGAACCATATAATACTTGCGTGCTGTGTTCTCCATAATTTTTTAAGAAAACATTCTGCCAACTATGCTGGCTCAGTTGGGCCTGAGGCCGGAATCCTACATCCAACAACACTGACGGCGCTTGAAAGTGGCCGTCCTGGCTTGCCCTCCCTGAGTGCCCGTGATGTCCGGTTACGATACCTGGAGTTCTTTGCGGGTAGGGGGGCTATCAATATGCCAGACAATATGTGAAGCCTTTTTCAAATAAAAAAAAAAATTCTTTGTGGACATTTACTGCTTGTGTTTGTTTTAGCTGACCCTGACAGAAATGTTTTGAGTGCAGAAAATGTCGTGATTGGGTAACCTTATACAAAGCACTGTTGGCTGGTATTTCCTAAATGCAAAAACACATTTCACTACAAGTGCACTTGCAACTGCACTGAACCTGCACTTGTAGTGCAAAGTGGATTTGCCCTTAGGAAATAAACCCCATTTTTGCCTAAAACAGCTATTACATCACCCCAAAAGTGTTGTAGTGTTGAGACAATAATCCACACATTCTTGAGTAAGCCACTTTTTTATACCTGCACAATCACATGTGCATTTACCAAAGGTTTTTTAAAACAAACCAACATGTTTGTTGTATAACAATTTTTGCAGTAGCATTATCAAAAATCGAAATATCCATTTCAGATAAAACAGGCCTGTGTAAAACCAACAAGAAAGACAAAAAAATTGAACTTACAAAGTTCACATTAGGTAAAACCTGAAGGCTATATCAGACATCAAGATTAAGGAACTGGGTTTGATATAGCGTTCAGATGGGGGGAAATCACCCCTGGAAAAGCCAAATTTGGAAGATGCACACCAATTTACGAATGTCAACAAGTGCTATCTGCCATCAGAGGGGAGCCAAGGGACGTGTTTTGGGGGAGCAAGCCCTTCCTCAACGCGACTTTATAATTGAGGAAGGGGTTGCACCCCCAAAACGCATCCATTGATCTCCCGTGATGGCAGATAGCACATGTTGACACACTGTGTGCATCCTCCAAATTTGGCTTTTCAAAACATTGCAAAAAAATTTAAAAGATTGAACCACAATACAAAAAGTGATTTTGTGGGGTTTAAATTCGCCCCAAAACATCAATGATGTTATTATTTTTTTTAATAACATCATGGATTTTTTGCTGGATGTTTTGCAGTTCGGCATTATACCCCATGATCTCCCCGATCGGGATCTTTGCACTTTCTGAAGTAAAGCGTTGGGGATCCACAACCTCACGATCACCTAAAAAGAGATAAATTTTAAAAAAAAGGTCTCAAAAATCTGCCACCATCCATCTCTTTTACCTGAGTGTGTGGTCGCAGACACTCACCTGTTGTGGTGCCAATCTCCACCACATCTTCTTCTTCCTCCTGCTCAGCTTCGTTTGGGGGTATTTTACCTTCTTCCATAGGTGGGGGGTCTGTGGTCTCCTCGGATGAGGGGTGTCCTCCGAGTCTTTTCTCCCCTATGTAAAACAAAAATGGTATAATTAGCACACAGATATTTGATGGCAGAACTAGAAATAGGAAACATTGCTTGGAAGTGGGGTACAATTGTCTATTTTAGCAGAGTTCCAAGATGTATATTTTTTATTGCCCTTTGTCAAGCTGCAATACTTTACCTGTTTTGTACAAGCTTCACAGATGTAGCCCCCCCTATAGTATACACTGGAGCACCTGTGTGCCCCCCCTAATAAAAATGGTGTTCTTGTGTCCCACACTAGTGCTCCAGTGTCCAGATGTGAAAACAGCTGCTCAGTGTCCTCTCCTTACACACAATCTAGTTGGCATTTCATTCTAGTAACAAACCCATCTACACAAACAAATATTTGGCATCCAAGTAGGCCCAAAAAAAATGTGTGAAAATGCATATGGCCTAAACAATGGTGTTCTAGAGGCCGAAAGAAAAATGTTTGATACGAACGAATAATGGGCCCATGAACATTAAAGTTGCCCTTTTAAACGTTACAATTAATAAAAGCATATGGAGCAGAACGAACGGAATAAAGACAGAAAGAATAGGAACACAGCACAACTACTAACTTTTTTGCAGCACTCTCCAGATCTTTCGGTACTGCTCTGGCTCTCTCAACTTCAGGTCCGACCACCGCTTCCTGAGCTGATCTTTAGATCTTCGTTCCCCGAAATTCCTGTGAAGGCTTTTGACCACTTTAGCAATGATTTTGGCCTTTCGGATGTTGGGGTGGGGGTAAGGCCCATACTTTCCCTCATAGTCGGACTTCCTCATGATGTCGACCATCTCCAACATCTCCCCAAAGGACATATTTGTGGCCTTAAAACGTCTCCTTCTGGATCGGGACGTGCCTGGATCCGGGCTTTCCTCCTCCTCCTCGTTGCTATAATTAGCACACACCTGCTCTAAATCCGCCATCATGCTCTTCACCCACTGCGCCGAACGAAAAGGGGCGGGGAATAGACTAGAAAGAACGTCAGGGGCGGGCGGAGTTACACGCATGCGCAGTGTGTATAAAGCGTAACACGCGTGCGTATTACGTACGATCTGTGAGCGGAGGAAGGAGCATTGGACACGCTGATCGTAAGAACGAAGGTAAGAGACAAACTTGTGCCTATACTGCTTCTAGATTGAGGCCTATATTGTAACAAGATTAGGAGAGTTTTGTCTGACATTAAGCTTTGTCTTGTGTTGTGTCTTGCAGTGAACATGGATATACTACTCAAAGATAATGACTTCATGTCAGTATTCCTAGAGATGCTAAGGGAGCTGCCCTGTCTGTGGGAGATTAACCACCCCCATTTCAAGAACCAAGCAAAGAGGAAGGCAGCACTGGAGCAATTGTGTTAAATTGTGAAGCAGGTGATCCCCACGGCAGACATCACTTATTTAAAGATATTAATTGGTTGCCTGAGGAGCACATATCTGAGGGAGCGCAAGTAAGTCCTGGATTCACAGAGATCCGGAGCAGCAGATGACATCTATGTCCCCAGGATGTTGTACTACGACAGGCTGCACTTTCTAGCAGGCCAGACTGAACCCAGGCCATCCCTCTCCAGTCTTCCTTCCACGCTTCCTTCCCCCCCGGCTGAGGCTTCTGACGCCCAACCTGGGCCTTCCAGGCGATATGTGGAGGAGCCCAGATTGAGCCAGGTATAGCATTCCTCTAAATATTTCTGCTTGTACAATCAATGATGTTAACTAGATGTTAGTTGGGAGTACTAATTTAGGATTGTGATTGATGATGCAAAAACTAAAACCATGTCCCTTTTTCATACACAGGGAAGTCTCAGCCAGGAGGTGGCCGGGCCGAGCCGGCTGACTGATCTGCAGGTCCCTCCACCCCTCCTAGAAAGAGAAAGTGGCTGTAGGAGGAGTGCCCTAGAGGAGGCTGCTATAGGATTCTTTTGGAGGGCTACAGAGGTCCTGGGAGCACCCCACACCATGGAGGAGAACATTGCTGCCTTCATTGCATATAAAATGCAGAGGATGGAGGAGGGCCAACAAGCCATGTGTGAGGCCCTCATATTGGAGGCTCTGGAGAAAGGTATGAGGGGCCAAATTACACCTCAGACACACCTTCGCGATGGTCCTCCTCCTCCTCCTGCAGGTCCTCCTCCTCCCTCTCCTCCAGGTCCCCACAGTCCTCCTCCAGGTCCTCCCAGTCCTCCTCCTCCTCCAGGTCCTACTCCTCCTCCTGCCACATCTCCAACTGCACAGCCACAGCCCGGAAGGAAGCGTGGAAGGAAGACCAGACAGTGATTGCCCTGGATCCAGTCTGGTCGGCCAAAAAATGCAGCCTCTTGTGGTACCACAGCCTGGGGACACACATGTCATCTGCTGCTTTCCGGATCTCTGCGAATTCTGGACCAGACTGCCCTCCCTTACATATGGACTCCTCAGGCCACCAATTTTGATGTTGAAGAATTGATGTCTGCCGTGGGGGTCCCAGGCTTCGCTAATTTCTCATGTTGATCCAGTGTTGCCTTCCTCTTTGTTTGGTTCTGATCCCTTAATAAAGGATTTTTGTTTTGAATTATACTCTCCTATGTGTTTTACTTCAAAAAGGACAGTTGGTTTGTGAGGATTCAGGTACATTGCAAATATACAATGTGAAATGAACAAGGGACACCAACACCAAACAATCTCCTGGAGATTAAATAATAAAAGATATCAATGGTGTTGGGGTAACTTGACACACAAAACACACACAAAAATATTCTGGAGTAAAAATAAAAATAACATTGAACAAAGATCAGCCTTGGAAAAAATCCAAACATTAAAGAAAAAAAAAGGCTGAAAATCAAAAAAATAAAATAAATAAAAAATATATAAAACTGTCAGATGTGACAACTAATAACAATATATTCAGGGAATCCCACTAAAAAAACACAAATAAAAGTTTGTGAGAAGTGTGTGTGAATATGAGCAGCAAAACTACTTAATTCTTGTCACATTATAAAGAAGAAGAGAGTGCGCTGCATTAAACCATTTTTAACATTGCAGCGTGACGAAAGTGCTGTATCCATTGCGAACGCTAAGTTTACCAGAACGAGCTGTCCTGTCTCGGAATTTCTTCTGAGCATGCGTGGCACTTTGTGCGTCGGAACAGGCCACACACGGTCGGAATTGACGCGATCGGATTTTGTTGTCGGAAAATTTTATCTCCAGCTGTCCAACTTTGTGTGTCGGAAAATGTCCGATGGAGCCCACACACGGTCGGAATTTCCGACAACACGCTCCGATCGGACATTTTCCATTGGAAAATCCGACCGTGTGTACGGGGCATTAGACCTCAGTGCAGCCTTTGATACAGTGGACCACAATACTCTACTTGTCCGCCTCACAGAAGTAGCAGGAGCCACAGATTCTAGTCTAAAATGGTTTGCATCCTTCTTAGAGAATCGGTCTCAGACAGTGAAACTAGGAGCATTCACCTCTGAAACCCGAACAATCTCCTGTGGAGTCCCTCAGGGTTCACCCCTGTTGCCAGTGTTATTCAACATCTACATCCGCCCACTCCTCAAAATCATCAAAAAATCAGACCTCTGCTTCCACTCATACGCTGACGACACCCAAATCTACTTTCGCATCACCGGGCAAAAAGACCACCACCAGCAATTAGAGAAATGCCTCACTTTGATAGATGACTGGATGACCATTAGTTCCCTCAAACTCAAACGGGTCAAAAACAGAACTTCTTCTCCTACACACTAACCAAAATGCCAAAACCAAGACTCCGTGGATTCCTCCCACCATCTTAGGACAAACAATCTCTCCGCGCACCAAAGCCAAGAGTCTTGGAGTTATCTTTGACGCAGAAATGACAATGGATGCACAAATAGGATCAGTAGTTAGCGGATCTCACCATCTCCTCCGCCTGTTGCGCAGACTCATCCCCTTCATCCCAGAAGAGGACAAAGCAGCAGTAGTTGGAACAATCATCAATTCCCGACTCGACTACGCAAACTCACTCTACATAGGATTACCCCAATATCAGCTAGCGCGCCTACAGGCCATCCAATAAACAAGTTATTTGGGGGGCACACCCTAAAAGATGCATTAAAGCTGGTGCAGCCATAAGACCATACAGCAGAGCAAAATATTATAGCGCACACATGCAAAAAATGCAAAAAAGACATTTACCTCCAACTTATTGTTGCTGGAGCAAAGGATTCCTCCTGGCACAGTCAGAGGCTCGAAGGTGACTGATTTACCCACATGGCCTGAAGTGCTTGACCTGAGAGTCCAACCGTCCAAGACCAAAGCTGTATCTTCCTATCAGAAGAGCAGCAACCAGGTACCCAAAAGATACATATGGGTGCCAAAAATCTAAAAAAGGCCAGTAAGCAATCTCTCCCCCAGAAGTGAAGCTCTTTGCCGACTACTTGGTTGATGACTTTCTCTCTTTATTTTTTCTTGACTCCAGGCCGGAACTGCAGGAGCAAACCCTTTGAAATTAAACACTGACTCTTGAATCGCTGTCCTCTTTCATTCAGCAGACATGTACTCTGAGGCAGGAGGCCAGACCAAACACTGCTCTTAGCTGTCAAATGAAGCTAGCCCTTGAAGGGGACTGCTTAGACTCTCACAATGCAGACAAGATTGTTCCACTTGTAGAATTATTCCCATCTATTTGCTATCTAATGAAGCTACCCCTTGAAGGGGACTGCTAGACTCTCATAATGCAGACATGATTGTCCCACTTGTAGAATTATTCCCAGCAATTTGTTATCAAATTAAACTAGCCCTTTAACCACTAGAGGACCAGCCGCCGCAGTTACACTGCGCCAGGTTGGCTCTCCTGGGCAAATCGCCATAGCTATACATCAGCCGCTTTAAAACACTTAAGGGGCACACGTGCACCGACGGAGCCGATGGAGCCAATGCGCATACCCAGCGGCTGCGATGTCAGCCGGGCACCACCGCCGATCGCTCCTGAGAGAGACAGAATGAAGATCTGTCAACGTAAACAGACAGATATCCATTCTGTCAGGGCAGAGGAGACAGATCTGTTATTCATACTAAGTATTAACAGCGATTGGTCTCCTCCTCCAGGCAGTCCCATACCCCCCACAGTTAGAATCTCTCCCTAGGACACACATTTAATGCCTTGATCAACCCCTAGTGTTAACCCCTTCCCTGACAGTTACATTTATACAGTAATCAGTGACTATTTATAGCACTGATCGCTGTATAAATGTCAGTGGTCCCAAAAAAGTGTCAAAAGTGTCCGATCTGTTCGCCGTAATGTCGCAGTCCCATTAAAAATCAGATCGCCACCATTACTAGTAAAAAAATAAATAAAAATGTCATGAATATATCCCCTATTTTGTAGATAATTTTGTGTAAACCAATCAATACACGCTTATTGCGATTTTTTTACCAAAAATATGTAGAAGAATACATAGTGGCCTAAACTGAGGAAGAAATTTGTTCTCGCAATGCAGACAAAATTGTTCTACTTGTTGAATCATCTCCAGCTATTTGCCATCCAGATAAAGCAAGCCTTTGAAGGGGGCAGTTTAAGCTCTTGAAATGCAGACCGGATTGTCCCACTTGTCAGAATTATTCTTTAGGATAGAATATTCTTCATCCCAACTTCCATTGCATTGAAAGAGAGGCAAGGGTTAAGGCAGACTCCCAGGCTGCAACTGCAGACAGATATAGCCCTTAGGGACAAGTCCAACACAAGGCTACCACCAGAAGACGCTACACTCCCCAAGGACCCACCAAATCATCCTGATTGAGTATACCCCTGAGGGACAGAGCCAGGGCTGATCCTAGGGTCACAGATGCCTGGGTGCAGAAATATTTCTGGCGCCCCCACATGGGCGTGGTCATCTTACAAACTCCTCCCCTTTACACATGTTTCTATGGCAATGACTCAAGCACAGATATGCTCCCCTAAGAAGTCTTCTAGGATCCTCCCATGATCTTCTAACAATAAAAAAAAAAACAGGACGAGCTTACACTAATGAGTCTCTCTGATGCACACAGAGAGGGCTTCTGTTAGAAAGAGCCCCCAGACATAGTACAGGAGACGGTCAGAGACTGCAGACATGATACAAGAGACGGTCAGAGACTGCAGACTTAGTACAGGAGATGGTCAGAGACTGTAGATATAATACAGGAGACAGTCAGAGAGTGCAGACATATTACAGGAGATGGTCAGAGATTGCAGACATATTACAGAAGGCGGTCAGAGACTGCACACATATTGCAGGAGATGGTCAGAGACTGCAGACATAGCACCAGTAGTGTATTTAGGTTTTGTGCTGCCCTAGGCCTGACTAAACTCGTGCACCCCCTAATTTAAATATGACCCACCCCTTCCTGTCAAGGCCACAACCCTTGCTGTTTAAGATCCGTCCTGAAATTTTCGCATTTGAACACTAGTTCTGGGGGCGGGGGGGGGGGGGGGGGCAATGGATTCTCTTAATTTGCACAGATTTCCTCTCACTTCCTGTTTGACTATAGGGCAGGAAGAGAAGGAAAGTCTCTGCAATGGGACAGGGATGATAAAAAATAAACAGCCAGGGGCTATAACCCTCCCTTATTCTATCCGAAATAAAAAAAAAAGTGTTGCCTATAGTTCTACTTTAAGCACAAATTTCTGATAATTTTATGGAGAGGACTGAGAAGATATAACCATGCCAATTGTTGGCGGAATTCCAGCCGCCCTCATACCGGAAGCAGTGAGGCGCTAGACTAATTTGCCTCTGAGCCCAGTCCGCTCCATAAGACTGGTGCTACACTAACAGCACAGCGCAAGCCGGCGCAGACTCTTTCCGTGCTGCCCCCCTGCAAAGTGCTGCCCTAGGCCTGGGCCTTGTTGGCCTAGGCCAGGATACAGCGTTGCATAGCACAGGAGATGGTCTGAGACTGCAGACATAGTACAGGAGACGGTCAGAGAGTGCAGACATAGCACAGGAGACGGTCAGAGAGTGAAGACATATTACAGGAGACGGTCAGAGAGTGCAGATATAATACAGGAGATGGTCAAAAGACTTCAGACATACTACAGTAGATAATGGCCGATCGTTCTCTCACCTGACCCAGCAACGGTTCCTCTGATCAGGAGTCAGCTCACTCTGAATTGCCCGTGGCGACTCCGCTGGGTAGAGCCCAGATCTGCATTCTGGCAATGACTCCATTCCTTTCTCCGCAGGGCAGCGGGGTTCTCTCTCTGATGGTGTTCCCTCAGCACTGTCCTCTCCCTCTGGAGTCCTGGGTGCACTTCCCTGAAAGCTTTCCTGGGCTCTTGGCTCTTTCTCTCTCCCATTCAGCTGGGCATGCTGTGTGGGCTGCAGTTTCCGTGTTACAGTGGGGCTGCCAGTCCTCGGGACTACATGTCCCACAATCCTCTTCTCTGATTATATTTTTATTCTATTTCTTCCCTGGCTGATATGAAGGCGTGGGAAGAAACATAGTGGAGCAGCTGTGCTGGCAAGCGCTGCTCACTAGTACAGCAGCGCGAGGAGAGGGAGGGGGGAAAGAAGAGCCCATGGCTGCAGTGACGTCACTAGGGTTGGTGTCACCCAGTGCGGTAAAACATGGTGTCACCCCCGTCTCCACCAACTATAGTCACCCCTCAGTACAGACTCGCTCCATTAAGTATAGACCCCCTCCGTCAGTGCAGACGCCCCACTAAGTATAAACCCCTCCCTCAGTACAGACCCCCCTTCATTAGTACAGACCCCCAGGACAAACCACCCCCCTCCATTAGTACAGACCCCCCGACAAACCACCCCCCTCCATTAGTACAGACCGCCCCATAAACCACCCCCCATTAGTACAGACCCCCCTCAGGGCAAACTACCCCCCTCTATTAGTACAGACCCCCCTCCATTAGTACAGACCCCCCCACAAACCACCCCCCATTAGTACAGACCCCCCACACAAACCACACCCCTCCATTAGTACAGACTCCCCCATAAACCACCCCCCCCCTCCCTTAGTACAGACCCACCCATAAACCACCCACCATTAGTACAGACCCCACTCAGGACAAACTACCCCCTCTCCATTAGTACAGACTCCCCCATAAACCACCCCCCATTAGTACAGACCCCCTCAGGACAAACTACCCCCCCTTCATTAGTACAGACCCCCCACAAACCACCCTCCCCTCCATTAGTACAGACCCCCACACAAACCACCCCCCTCCATTAGTACAAACCCCCCCCACAAACCACACCCCTCCATTAGTATAGACTCCCCACACAAACCACCCCTCCTCCATTAGTACAGACCCCCCCTCAGGACAAACCTCCCCCCTCCATTAGTACAGACCTCCCGACAAACCACCCCCCCATTAGTACAGACCCCCCTCAGGACAAACTACCCCCCTCCATTAGTACAGACTCCCCACACAAACCACCTCCTCCATTAGTACAGACTCCCCCCACAAACCACCCCACCTCCATTAGTACAGACTCCCCCCACAAACCACCCCCCCTCCATTAGTACAGACCCCCCATTAACCACCCCCCCCATTAGTACAGACCCCCCTCAGGACAAACTACCCCCCCTCCATTAGTACAGACCCCCATAAACCACCCCCATTAGTACAGACCCCCTCAGGACAAACTACCCCCCCTCCATTAGTACAGACCCCCCACACAAACCACTCCCTCCATTAGTACAGACCCCCCACACAAACCACCCCTGCCTCCATTAGTACAGACCCCCCCACCAACCACCCCCCGTCCATTAGTACAGAGTAGACCCCCCACAAACCACCCCCCCTCCATTAGTACAGATCCCCCCTCTATTAGTATAGACTCCCCCCCACAAGCCCCCCTCCATTAGTACAGACCCCCCTCCATAAGTACAGACCCCCGATAAACTAACCCCCCCATTAGTACAGACCCCCTTCAGGACAAACCATCCCCCTCCATTAGCACAGACCCCCCTCAGGACAAACTCCCCCCCCTCCTTTAGTACAGACTCCCCCCCACAAACCCCCCCTTCTCTATTAGTACAGACTCCCCCTACAAGCCACCCCCCCTCCATTAGTACAGATTCCCCGAGCCCCCCCACAGACCCCCCCTCGGGACAAACGGCAGCTGGAGAGGACAGTGTGCAGCCGCGCCACCCGGGTGGAGAAGATCATGACCGAGAGGAGAAAAACAAATGACAGGCACTGTACGCTGCACGGCACGGACCACCCCGCCTCCCAATGACGTCACTGCGCGGGTCTCTCTCCGAACAGAGACAGCCGCTCCGATCTCTGCTGACAGGAGAATGGAGCGGGGACGGACTTGGGCAGAAAACACAGCCGCAGCAGAGAGAGCGGCCTGTGGACACCAACAAGGAGAGGAGGAGGGAGGGGAGCACTCTGGCGCTTGAGCGCCCCCACCTCTGTGGCGCCTGGGTGAACTGCACCCCGTGCACCCGCCTAGGATCGGCCCTGGACACAGAATCCTCCAATGACAACTCCATGTATACGGCTAAGCTGAGCAACCCAGTACTGCAAGGTGCTGACCACTAAGGCATTCTGCTGCTCTGTCCTTCTGTTCAATTTGCACCCCTCTTCAAGAATGAGCTTCTACCTTAAACATCACAGGAAAAAAGACAACGCACTCCTTTGGAAGTGCTAAAATACTTGCATTGCAGGTACCTCTGCCATTTTAGGCATCCTAGCAGCCTTACAAAAGGAGGTACAAAAACCTGCTCAAAGATCTTCCTCATCTGTATATCCTATTTAGGAATTGTTTGAAGAGGGTTAAATTGGCCAGTTGGCTGGTCCTGCACGGAAAAGCTTGACATTGTCAGAGTAGAGAATCCTTGCACAGGGAGAATTGTAACAGACTCCTTTAGAGTGTGTTGACTACCAGTGCAACCTTTTGGTCGCTGTCATCTTCCTCCCCGGATGCCTGGACAAAGCAGGAAATTCATACAGGGTTTTACCAGCCACGGCATGAGCAGCAAAGGCCTAGTGTACAGTGTGCATAATACATGTATATCTGGAGATATATCAAGTGCCCATTAGTCAACTTTCCATACACCTGCTTTACGAGGCCTGCAGAAGGGCTGACCATCCAGGAACAGTATCAGTAAGATAGACACTGCCCCCCCTCCAGCTATAACCTGCATAGAGGAGACAAGGCATAGAGGTATTAGGCTGCAGGGCACAGGGACTTGTTGCAAAATAAACAAATCTCAGTAAATTTAAGGGAGAACTCCACATTGTTAAAGCGGAGTTCCACCCTGAAATTTTTTTTTTCTGAATCGGACTCCTCTAAACCTATTGTAAACCTATTGTAGCACTTACACCCGAAGGAGCTGCTGATATTTGATTGGGCCTGTACTCTGCTTTAACACCCCCAATGGCTTGACTCAATCTCCTTGACACAGCTGTGATGCAGTGTTATGCCCCGTAAACACGATCGGACATTGATCGGACATTCCGACAACAAAATACATCTATTTTTTCCAATGGATGTTGGCTCAAACTTGTTTTGCATACACACAGTCGCAAAAAGCTGTCGGAATTTCCGCTCGCTAAGAAAGCGGTGACGTATACCACGTACGACGAGACTAGAAAAGGCCATTTGAGAACCAAGCGCGGCACCCTTTGGGCTCCTTTTGCTAATCTCGTGTTAGTAAAAGTTTGGTGAGAGACGATTCACGCTTTTTCAGACTTGTGGTTTTCAGATCGTTTTCTGCTGTTCAGTTTGTGCTTGTGGGTTTGTATCTGCTCTTCAGTGCGTGCAAGCAAGCTACGCGTGACTTTGTCATTGTGTTCTTGTTCGTTCGTTACTGTTTTTCAGGTCGCTCTTCACAGACCTTGCTGTTCTTTGGGGTCCTGACCTTGACACAAGTCCAGTCCATGAACAGGGTGGTGAGGAGTTCATGGACCAAGAATTGGTTGCTTCAGCGTGACCAGTTCTCTCATATGCCTTTGCTCCGTGAGATCCGTGAGAATAATCCTGATGATTTCAGGAACTTTCTCCGGATGACGGACCCCGTATTTCACCGTTTGTTGGCTTTGCTGACCCCCTATATTAGCAGGCAGGATACCTGCATGAGGCAAGCCATCACTCCGGAGCAGAGGCTCATCGCCACCCTGCGGTACTTGGCGAAGGGGAGAAGCCTGCAGGACCTCAAGTTCTCGACAGGCATCTCCCCCCAGGCTCTGTGGATCACTATGCCAGAGACCTGTTCTTCCATCATCCAGGTCCTGCAGAAGGAGTATATTAAGGTAAGATTTTTATCCTTTAATATCACATTTTATTGTATATAATGTTTGATAATATATTGTATTTCTTTCCTCATTCCCTAATTACCATGATTGTAATATGCTGTGAATGTCCCCTTTGTCCTCATGCATGCTGGATTTTTATGTAATTTTTTTTTTTGCTCCTTCATGCATATTTGCCTTCACTTACCTCCCCAGCATGCTCTCCTGGCCCTATATTCACCTCATGTAGTCACTTAACAATGTATTTTATCAGCTCCATAGTAGTGCTTTACCCCAAACACCCCTAAAATGTTTTGAAATGTGATTAGTGCTTCAAATTCAGGCAGAGTGCCAGAGGTTTTTTTGGGGGGTCCCCAAATCATTTTGAACCCTCCCCCCAATTGTCAGTCAGCTGATACCAATTCTCTATCTATTCTCAATCATCTATCTGCTGACTTTGCCAAACCCATACACACTATACCCATCTCTTCTGTGCTCAGATTTATGGATGAATTCCCCAAAGCATGTAGTGCAAGAGCCTCCTGTATACTTTCAAATGGTACTGTTTAAAGTTTTTGTATCCTATTATTATCTTGATAGGTAATAGAAGAATGTCCAAATGTGCTAAAATGTGTACAATGTCTATTTATATCTTTGTATTATGACACTTCTTACCTGTCCAGTGGGCTGTCAATAGTGTAACTAGGGAGGGTCTGTTCAAAGTAATACACATTATATAGGCATTCATCTCTCAATGAAGTAGAGAGGGTTACCTGTCCAAGAGTCCCCCCCCCCCCCATAATGTTAGAAATGGCCCATGAGAGGGGGGGGGGGAACTGATAGGTGTACCTTATACTTTGGTCTTTAAAAATTCCCATAAATAAATGGTATCTTGATGTTGGCCAAGAATTGAGTAAAAAATATATGGAAGGGAGGAAAAATCAGAAGCACCACATCCCGAAATATATAATTTGAAATGGAAAGGGACATTGAGGCCTTGGATTGACCCCAGGGACTTTAAACGGTGCTAGGATCAATAAGATAGAGAGCATAGAATAAAATAAATTTTATTTAACAATCTTTAAAAACAGACATTGGCCAAAGACAACATACAAAACTAATGAAGTAATTCATCAATACAGAAATTAATACCACTCTCTCAACATGTTTCGCTTTCCTAAGCTTCTTCAGGAGATATGTTGTGATATTATGGTCAACTATGAAAATAGAAAGAATATATATGTAAACAAATGTCTGCTTGTAAATTGCGATCATGAATATATATTGATTTAATCATAAAGAGAAAATATGAAAAATACAAAAAAAATATATATATATATACATACATCAAGAAAAAGGAAAATAAATATACAACATACATGTATCAAAATATGTGTACAAAAAAAAACACCCCAACCCAGTCAATCAACCACCACGTCACAATTTGCTTTGATTAGTCTTACCTATAGAAAAATTATGATTAAAAGAATAGAGATTAGTGCGATGGCAGATATTTTGCTCCTCAGACCCCACCTCACTGAAAAGGCATGCAGAGAGGGATAAAAATTCTAGAAGTACTCTAAAGAGGAGAAAAATCAAATATATGGGTATTATAGTCATATCAATATAAATAAAGTTGACTGGTGATGGTATTGTGGGAATAAAATCCAGAATAGAAATATAAAAATGTACCTCTAATAGAATCAATTGATAGGTAGCAAGGGGTTACATCCAGAAAGATGGCAAAGAGCTAAATTGCTGTGTATATGGACGGACGGTTCTTATGCTGTAGTAGGATAGCAGTCGAAAAGTGGGCAGTATACAGGGCCGGGACGCCCACAAACTGGTGGGTGAACCAGACCTGAAGATACGTCTGCAAACTAACCACAAAGAACCTAGAGATATAGACATAAGAAGTGTACTAAATTTGAGATATGTATACAAAGGTAGATGGTTGCTAAAGAAGAATGGGTAAAAAACTTACTGCTATTGGGACAAGTTCTGAAACAGCATTTCCATAAGGAGCGTCCGTCTGCCCAGGATATCAGCAGGGGGAATGACAGAGGCTGGCGGGGAAAGCCCCGCTTTTAATGCCTCTCCAGCGTGACGACGTCTGACTCATCGTCACGCTGCGGACCAAAAAATGACAAACGCGCATGCGCACGCCTCCCGACCCGTCAATCAAAATAGACGTCAACCGCGTCAAATGTACAAGGCTGACCCGCGGCCATCTTGGAAAGTCCTGTGCCCTCAATCTGGCACTACGGAGGTTCACAACGTTCAAAATAGGGATTGTACTATAGATGTAGGTAAAGCGAACGGCATAGGCGCCGTCTAGTATGGCGTAACTGATCTGCAGCCATCTTTAAGGATTCGGTATCCTGAAATGGCACTAAGGAAAACTCGGGGCTGAAATCTAGATATTAAGGCATAATTATACCGTATATATAACGGGAGGGAGAGAAGCAGCACTGGATGTCAGCTAAAGGGCAGCAGAGCAATCAAGACATTGATTAGGAAAAGATTAGCTAAGTGCCCCGGGTGTCCGTGCATACCACAACAATAGAGAGAAAAGGGGACTGAAAGAAAAAATAGGAGCAAAAGCTCATATCGCACATCAAATCAAGATATATGAATAATTAACATACAGAATAACAAATGTAGTCAATTAATCAATAGTGTCAATCAACCAATTGTATATATATGAAAATATATATAAAAAAAAAAAAAAAATATATATATATATATATATATATATATAAAATACACATATATATATATATAAAAACGTAGGTGGTGGTGAGGGAAAAAAAAAAAAATTTGAAAAATTGAAAATTGAAATAAAATATATAAATAAAATTACAAAAAAGGTTTGTAACTCAAGGCATCATTGAGACCTGGATGTTTCAAAGCATTAAGAGTGACAATCCATCTAGTCTCGCGTTGTAATAAGATCTTATCATAATCCCCCCCTCTTTCATTTGGGGGAACATGCTCCAGGGCGTAAAAGTGCATTTTGCTGTCGTCAAATTGATGGTAAAGACCCATATGTCGGCTTATGGGAGTCTCCATCTTTTTTTTGAGCACTAGAGAGACATGGTCTCTAATCCGATGGAAAAAGGGACGTTTGGTTTTCCCTACGTAGAATGAATTGCATTCGCATATCATTATATAAACTACGCCGATGGATTGACAAGTGGCTTGAAAGTTGGGATTATAAAGCTGGCCATTTGGAAGGATGATATTGCGAGATGCGTAAATGTATCTGCAAAAATCACATTTGTGACAGGGTTTGGTGCCCTTATTTTTGGTAGTATAAGTTGTAGACATTGGGGCATAGTGACTATGGACTATACGATCCCTGATTGATAGAGATCGTCGATAAGTGATCTCGGGATAATTTTTTAGATGTTTAGACACCTTCGGATCACCCATCAACAAATACCGGTGCTTTTGTAGCATTTCACGCATCTGCTGATGTTGTCCGGAAAAAGTTGTAATCACCCTTAAGGCTGGGCCTGATCTTGGTTTAGTGTGCCCATGAATTAATTGATTGTGATTAATTTTCTTGGCCTGATAGTAGGCTCTTTTTAATCATTTATTGCTGTAGCCACGTGCCTTGAGACGTTCTCTCAGTGCCCTGGCCTCGGATTCGAAGTGAGCATTCTCACTGCAATTTCTCCTTAATCTTAGATACTGTCCGTAGGGAACATTGTTGATAAGTGGCAGAGGGTGGGAACTGGTGGCATGCAGGAGTGAGTTTCCTGCTGATGCTTTACGAAAAAGGGTGGTTCCTATGGTTCTATCAGAATTGATAAAGAGGGTGACGTCCAGAAATGTTAAGGTGGTTTGATTGGCTTCCATGGTGAAAGTTAAGTTATAAGGATTGGTTTTTAAACCCTCAAAGAAAAGGGAGAGATCTTCTCTACTACCAGTCCAAATTAGGAACACATCATCAATATATCGTTTCCATATCGGTATATTTTCCACCAGGATTTGCATATCTTCTCTAAAGAAGAGTTTTTGCTCCCATTCCCCCAGGTACAGGTTTGCATAAGTGGGGGCGCATCTGGTCCCCATAGCAACCCCCTGCACCTGGAGGTAATGGGAGCCAGCAAACAAAAAAATGTTATTCGTGAGGATAAACATCAAAGGATCCAAAATGAATCCCTTATATGTCTGAGGGACATCACCATCGTGAGAAATGAAGCCCTCTACAACTGCCGCCCCCAATTTGTGGGGGATGGAGTTGTAGAGGGCTTCCACATCCAAAGCCACCAGCCATGCTCCCTCCGGAACGGTCAAACCATCCAGAGTTCTAAGGAGTTCACTGGTATCTTGTAAGTAAGATGTCAGGCCTTCTACATGGGGTCTGAAAAATTCATCTATCAATTGGCTGGCATTTTCAGTGAGAGATCCGTTTCCGGACACTATCGGTCTGCCAGGAGGGTTATTTAGGTCTTTATGTACCTTGGGCAGGGCTTACAGTGTGGGAATCCGAGGACAGGGCACATTGAGAAACTCCCATGTTGGTTTGGTAATCAAACCCCGATGGTAGGCGGTTCCAATTAATTTTCTATAGAGTGTAATCATGTTAGTAACATGTGTTTCTGAGACTTTCTTGTACCAGTCTCGATTTTGTAACAGGTGTAAAACCATAGATTCATATTGTTCGGTGGTCATCACTACCAGATTGCCTCCCTTGTCTGAGGGCTTGATTACCAGACGAGAATCCAACTGTAGGGACTTTGAAGCTATTTTTTGTTGGTTCGTGAGGTTTGATTGTCTTGTGCCCTTCCATTTGGTCCTACAGATGTCCTCTGTGACCAATCTCGATCTTATCTCTTAGAAATTTCTTTTCTTTTGTTTTTAAAATTTCCGCTACATAGGTCTCTATATGCGCTTTGAGCGTTCCCTCACGGCTAGAAAAGAGTTCACTTGAAACAATTGAACTATTTTCAGCATATAGTTTTTCTATCTCCTTAGAGCTTTGGGACGAAGGCCACATAGATGAGACAGACCTTTTGGAAGCCCATACCCTTGATGGTGATGGCTCTCCCAATTATAAACCCTGTGCACCCCACCCAGTAGTCCCTTTTACTCCTAGGGAATATAAACCGAAATCCAAAACTTTCCCTACACCACAGGGCAACCCTAACGTTTGGGCGTTCATCCACCAGGTCACAGAGGACATCTGTAGGACCAAATGGAAGGGCACAAGACAATCAAACCTCACGAACCAACAAAAAATAGCTTTAAAGTCCCTACAGTTGGATTTTCGTCTGGTAATCAAGCCCTCAGATAAGGGAGGCAATCTGGTAGTGATGACCACCGAACAATATGAATCTATGGTTTTACGCTTGTTACAAAATCAAGACTGGTATAAGAAAGTCTCAGAAACACATGTTACTAACATGATTACACGCTATAGAAAATTAATTGGAACCGCCTACCATCGGGGTTTGATTACCAAACCAACTTGGGAGTTTCTCAATGTTCCCTGTCCTCGGATTCCCACACTGTACGCCCTGTCCAAGGTACATAAGGACCTAAATAACTCTCCTGGCAGACCGATAGTGTCCGGAAACGGATCTCTCACTGAAAATGCCAGCCAATTGATAGATGAATTTCTCAGACCCCATGTAGAAGGCCTGACATCTTACTTACAAGATACCAGTGAACTCCTTAGAACTCTGGATGGTTTGACCGTTCCGGAGGGAGCATGGCTGGTGGCTTTGGATGTGGAAGCCCTCTACAACTCCATCCCCCACAAATTGGGGGTGGCGGTTGTAGAGGGCTTCATTTCTCACGATGGTGATGTCCCTCAGACATATAAGGGATTCATTTTGGATCTTTTGATGTTTATCCTCACGAATAACATTTTTTTGTTTGCTGGCTCCCATTACCTCCAGGTGCAGGGGGTTGCTATGGGGACCAGATGCGCCCCCACTTATGCAAACCTGTACCTGGGGGAATGGGAGCAAAAACTCTTCTTTAGAGAAGATATGCAAATCCTGGTGGAAAATATACCGATATGGAAACGATATATTGATGATGTGTTCCTAATTTGGACCGGTAGTAGAGAAGATCTCTCCCTTTTCTTTGAGGGTTTAAAAACCAATCCTTATAACTTAACTTTCACCATGGAAGCCAATCAAACCACCTTAACATTTCTGGACGTCACCCTCTTTATCAATTCTGATAGAACCATAGGAACCACCCTTTTTCGTAAAGCATCAGCAGGAAACTCACTCCTGCATGCCACCAGTTCCCACCCTCTGCCACTTATCAACAATGTTCCCTACGGACAGTATCTAAGATTAAGGAGAAATTGCAGTGAGAATGCTCACTTCGAATCCGAGGCCAGGGCACTGAGAGAACGTCTCAAGGCACGTGGCTACAGCAATAAATGTTTAAAAAGAGCCTACTATCGAGCCAAGAAAATTAATCGCAATCAATTAATTCATGAGCACACTAAACCAAGATCAGACCCAGCCTTAAGGGTGATTACAACTTTTTCCGGACAACATCAGCAGATGCATGAAATGCTACAAAAGCACTGGTATTTGTTGATGGGTGATCCGAAAGTGTCTAAACATCTAAAAAATTATCCCGAGATCACTTATCGACGATCTCGATCAATCAGGGATCGTATAGTCCATAGTCACTATGCCCCAATGTCTACAACTTATACTACCAAAAATAAGGGCATCAAACCCTGTCACAAATGTGATTTTTCCAGATACATTTACGCATCTCGCAATATCATCCTTCCAAATGGCCAGCTTTATAATCCCAACTTTCAAGCCACTTGTCAATCCATCGGCGTAGTTTATATAATGATATGCGAATGCAATTCATTCTACGTAGGGAAAACCAAACGTCCCTTTTTCCATCGGATTAGAGACCATGTCTCTCTAGTGCTCAAAAAAAAAGATGGAGACTCCCATAAGCCGACATATGGGTCTTTACCATCAATTTGACGACAGCAAAATGCACTTTTACGCCCTGGAGCATGTTCCCCCAAATGAAAGAGGGGGGGATTATGATAAGATCTTATTACAACGCGAGACTAGATGGATTGTCACTCTTAATGCTTTGAAACATCCAGGTCTCAATGATGCCTTGAGTTACAAACCTTTTTTGTAATTTTATTTATATATTTTATTTCAATTTTCAATTTTTCAATTTTTTTTTTTCCCCTCACCACCACCTACGTTTTTATATATATACATATATATATATGTATATATATATATATGTATATATATATATATATATATATATATATATATATATATATATATATATTTTTTTTTTTATATATATTTTCATATATATACAATTGGTTGATTGACACTATTGATTAATTGACTACATTTGTTATTCTGTATGTTAATTATTCATATATCTTGATTTGATGTGCGATATGAGCTTTTGCTCCTATTTTTTCTTTCAGTCCCCTTTTCTCTCTATTTTTGTGGTATGCACGGACACCCGGGGCACTTAGCTAATCTTTTCCTAATCAATGTCTTGATTGCTCTGCTGCCCTTTAGCTGACATCCAGTGCTGCTTCTCTCCCTCCCGTTATATATACGGTATAATTATGCCTTAATATCTAGATTTCAGCCCCGAGTTTTCCTTAGTGCCATTTCAGGATACCGAATCCTTAAAGATGGCTGCAGATCAGTTACGCCATACTAGACGGCGCCTATGCCGTTCGCTTTACCTACATCTATAGTACAATCCCTATTTTGAACCTTGTGAACCTCCGTAGTGCCAGATTGAGGGCACAGGACTTTCCAAGATGGCCGCGGGTCAGCCTTGTACATTTGACGCGGTTGACGTCTATTTTGATTGACGGGTCGGGAGGCGTGCGCATGCGCGTTTGTCATTTTTTGGTCCGCAGCGTGACGATGGGTCAGGCGTCGTCACGCTGGAGAGGCATTAAAAGCGGGGCTTTCCCCGCCAGCCTCTGTCATTCCCCCTGATAATATCCTGGGCAGACGGACGCTCCTTATGGAAATGCTGTTTAAAAACTTGTCCCAATAGCAGTAAGTTTTTTACCCATTCTTCTTTAGCAACCATCTACCTTTGTATACATATCTCAAACTTAGTACACTTCTTATGTCTATATCTCTAGGTTCTTTGTGGTTAGTTTGCAGACGTATCTTCAGGTCTGGTTCACCCACCAGCTGTTTGTGGGCGTCCCGGCCCTGTATACTGCCCACTTTTCGACTGCTATCCTACTACAGCATAAGAACCGTCCGTCCATATACACAGCAATTAAGCTCTTTACCATCTTTCTGGATGTAACCCCTTGCTACCTATCAATTGATTCTATTAGAGGTACATTTTTATATTTCTATTCTGGATTTTATTCCCACAATACCATCACCAGTCAACTTTATTTATATTGATATGACTATAATACCCATATATTTGATTTTTCTCCTCTTTAGTGTACTTCTAGAATTTTTATCCCTCTCTGCATGCCTTTTCAGTGAGGTGGGGTCTCAGGAGCAAAATATCTGCCATCGCACTAATCTCTATTCTTTTAATCATAATTTTTCTATAGGTAAGACTAATCAAAGCAAATTGTGACGTGGTGGTTGATTGACTGGGTTGGAGTGTTTTTTTTTGTACACATATTTTGATACATGTATGTTGTATATTTATTTTCCTTTTTCTTGATGTATGTATATATATATATTTTTTTTTATATTTTTCATATTTTTTCTTTATGATTAAATCAATATATATTCATGATCGCAATTTACAAGCAGACATTTGTTTACATATATATTCTTTCTATTTTCATAGTTGACCATAATATCACAACATATCTCCTGAAGAAGCTTAGGAAAGCGAAACATGTTGAGAGAGTGGTATTAATTTCTGTATTGATGAATTACTTCATTAGTTTTGTAAGTTGTCTTTGGCCAATGTCTGTTTTTAAAGATTGTTAAATAAAATTTATTTTATTCTATGCTCTCTACCTTATTGATCCTAGCACCGTTTAAAGTCCCTGGGGTCAATCCAAGGCCTCAATGTCCCTTTCCATTTCAAAGTTGGCCAAGAATGTTTGTGTCTAATCTGCTTTCCATGTTTACGTGCAAAAAGACTTTTTTTTTGTTTTACTCCACAGTTTCCTTCCACGCCACAGGAATGGCAGACTGTGGCCTCCCACTTTGCCCAGCGGTGGGACTTTCCTAACTGCGGAGGGGCAATTGATGGGAAACACGTCCACATCGTCCCCCCACCCAACTCTGGGTCGTACTATTAAAATTATAAGGGGTTCAATAGTATTGTGATGTTGGCGGTGGTGTCGGCTACTTATGAATTTCTGTATGTGGACGTGGGGAAGAATGGCCGGATGTCCAATGGTGAAGTCATCGCCCAGATGGAGCCAGAATGGCAGCTTGGACTTGCCACCTCCAGAGGACAATGTGGAAGGACTCCCATTCGTCTTAGTTGCGGATGAAGCATTTGCGCTGGGGGACCATCTTATGCGGCCATTCTCGATGAGGACCCTCACCCCGGACCAGAGTGTTTTTAATTAATGGCTGGCCAGAGCCAGAAGAGTGGTGGAGAACACGTTTAGAATCATGGCCAGCCGGTTCCGACTATTTCTTACACCCATACATATGGCGGAGTACAAACTGAATCACATTATCCTGGCGTGCTGTGCTCTACACAACATTCTGCCACCTATGCTGGCTCAGTTGGGCCTGAGGCCGGAATTCAAAATGAACCAACCCTGATGGCACTTGAAAGTGGCCGTCCTGGCTTGCCCCCCTGAGTGCCCGTGAGGTCCGGCTAAGATACCTTAAATTCTTTGCAGGTAGGGGGGCTATCAATATGCCAGACAATGTGTAAAACCTTTTTCAAATAAAAAAAAAATAAGCAAATCTTTGGTGACATTTACTGCTTGTGTTTGTTTTAGCTGACCCTGACAGAAATGTGGTGAGTCCTGAAAATGGCGTGATTGTGTAACCTTACAAAGCACTGTTGGGTGTTATTTACTAAAGGCAAAGACACTTTGCACTACAAGTGCACTTGAAACTGCACTTGTAGTGCAAAGTGGATTTGCCCTTAGGAAATAACCCCCATTGTCACAGAAAACACCAATTAGAGCACCACAAAAGTGTTGTAGTGTTGAGACAATAATCCACACAATCTTGATTAACAATCTTTTTAATAACAGCACAATCACATGTGCATTTATCAAAGGTTTTTAAAACAAACCAACATGTTTGTTGTATAACAATTTTTGGGGTCACATTAGAAAAAGTAGAAATGTCCATTTAAGATAAAACAGGCATGTTTAAAACCAACAAGAAAGACACAAATCTTGAACTTACAAAGTTCACATTTGGTAGAACTTGAAGGCAATATCAGACATGAGTATTTACAAACTGTGTTTGATATTGCATTCAGATGGCGTGAAGTCACCCGAGGAAAAGCCAAATTTTAAAGATGCACACAAATTTACGAATGTCAACATGCCATCGCAGGGGATCAAGGGACGTGTTTTGGGAGTGAAACCCCTTCCTCACAGCTACTTTATTATTGAGGAAGGGGTTGCACCCCCAAAAAGCGTCCATTGATCTCTCGTGATGGCAAATAGCACATGTTGACACACTGTGTGCCTCTTCAAAATTTGGCTTTTCTCCAATTTGTCAAAAAATTTCAAAAATTTGTAGCACACAAAAAAACAAAGGGATTTGGAGGGGTTTTAAACTCTCCCTAAAACATCAATGATGTTCTTAATTTTTTGAAGAACATCATTGATGTTTTTCTTGATGTTTTCCAAGTCCCTATTACACCCCATGATCTCCCCGATCAGGATCTGTGCACTTTCCGAGGTGAAAGGATCTGGATCCACAACATCACGATCACCTAAAAAGATAGAAACCAAAAAACACCATGTATTATAAATATGCCGGCATCCATCTCTTACCTGAGCCTGTGGTCGCAGACACTCACCTGTTGTGGTGCCAATTTCCACCACGTCTTCCTCCTCCTGCTCTGCTTGTCATGGGTGGATTTCCCCTTCTTCCGGAGGTTGGGGGGTCTGTGGTCTCCTCGGATGAGGGGTGCCCTCCGAGTCTTTTCTCCCCTATGTAAAAAAAAATTGGTATACTTAGCACACAGATATTTGATGGCAGAACTATAAATATGAAACATTGCTTGGAAGTGGGGTACAATTGTCTGTTTTGGCAGAGTTCCAAGATGTAGAATTTTTAGTGTCCTTTGTCAAGCTTCAATACTTTACCTGTTTTGTCCAAGCTTCACAGATGGAGACACCCCTATAGTATCCACTGGAGCACCTGTGTGGGACCCCTAATAAAAAGGGTGTTCTTGTGTCCCACACTAGTGCTCCAGCGTCCAGATGTGTAACCAGCTGCTGAGTGTCCTCTCCTTACACAGAATCTAGTTTGCATTTCATTCTAGTAACAAACACATCTACACAACCAAATTAGTTTCAGACAAGTAGGCCCTAAAAAATGTGGGCAAATGCATATGGCCAAAACAATGGTGTTTTCTAGGCCGCACGAAAAATGTTTGATACGAACGAATAATGTGCCCATGAACATGAAAGTTGACATTTAGAAATGAATAACAGTTAAGAAAAGCACATGGAGCAGCACGAACGTAATAAACATAAAAAGAATCGGAACACAGCACAACTACTTACTTTTTTGCAGCACTCTCCGGACCTTTCTGTACTGCTCATGCTCTCTTAATTTGAGGTCTGACCACCATTTCCTGAGCTGATCTTTTGATCGTTGTACCCCAAAATTCCGGTGCAGGCTCTTGACCACTTTCGCCATGATCTTGGCCTTTCTGACATTGGGGTTGGGGTAAGGTCCATACTTCCCGCCATAGTCGGCCCTTTTCATTATGTCGACCATCTCCAACATCTCCCCAAAGGACATATTTGATGCCTTATATCGTCTCCTTCTGGATCGGGATGTTTCTGCCTCCGGGCTTTCCTCCTCCTCCTCCTCGTTGGTGTAATTATCAGACACCTGCTGTGTCTCCACCATGTGCTCTTCCCCACTGCGACGAATGAGAAGGGGTGGGGAATAGAAAAGAAAGAACGTCAGGGGCGGGCGGAGTTTTACGCATGCGCAGTGTCTATAAAGCGTAACACGCATGCGTAGTACGTACGATCTGTGAGGAAGGGGTAACGGAGGCGCAGATCGTGATAGTGAAGGTAAGATTTAACATTGGGCCTATACTGCTTCTAGATTGAGGCCTGTATTTGGACAAGTTTAGAAGACTTTAGGCTGACATTAGGGTTTGTCTTGTGTTGTGTCTTGCAGTGAAAATGGATATCTTGAAAGATAAGGACTTTATGCCAATCTTCATTGATATGTTCAGGGAGCTGCCTTGTCTATGGCAGATAAACCACCCTGAATATAAGAACCAAACAAAGAGGAAGGCAGCGCTGGATAATTTGTTTGGATTTGGGAAGCAGGTGATCCCCACGGCAGACATCACCTATTTGAAGGTTCTAATTGGTGGCCTGAGGAGCACTTATCTAAGGGAGCACAAGAAGGTCCAGGATTCCCAGAGATCCGGAGCTGCAGATGACATTTATGTCCCCAGGCTGTGGTACTATGACAGGCTACATTTTCTGGCAGGTCAGACTGAACCCAGGCCAGCACTCTCCACTCTTCCTTCCACGCTCCCTTCTCCCCCAGCTGAGGCTTCTGACGCCCAACCTGGGCCTTCCAGGCAGCAACATGTGGAGGAGTCCAGATTGAGCCAGGTATAGCATTCCTCTAAATATTTATGGTTGTCCAATCAATGATGTTAACTAGATGTTAGGAGTATTAATTTATGATTGTGATTTATGAAGCAAAAACTAAAACCATGTCCCTTTTTCATACACAGGGAAGTCTCAGCCAGGAGGTGGCCGGGCCAAGCAGGCTGCCTGATATCCAGGTCCCTGCCCTACACCTGCAAAGACAAAGTGCCAGGAAGAGGAGTAACCTGGAGGAGGCTGCCATAGGCCTCTTTTGGAAGGCTACAGAGGCCCTGAGAACACCCCACACTGTGGAGGAGGACTTTGCTGACATAACTGCCTGCAAAATGATGCAGATGGAGGAGGGCCAACGACTCCTGTGTGAGTTCCTAATTTTCAAAGCTCTCAATAAGGGGTTGAGGGGCCAAATAACATGTGCTACCCACATTTGTGACCTCACACATGGTTCTCCTCCTCCTCCTCCTCCAGGTCCTACTCCTCCTCCTCCAGGTCCTACTCCTCCTCCTGCCACATCTCCAACACCAGAGCCACAGCGTGGAAGGAAGCGTGGAAGGAAGACCAGAGAGTGATGACCTGGGTTCAGTATGATCTGGCAAAATATGCAGCCTCTTGTAGTACTACAGCCTGGGAACATACATGTCATCTGCTGCTTTCCGGATCTCTGGGACTTCTGGACCAGACTGCACTCCCTTAGATAAGGACTCCTGAGGCCACCAATTTTGCTGGAAAAGAATTGATGTGTGCCCTGGGGGTCAAAGGCTTCGCCAATTTCAGCTGTTTCTCCATCGTTGCCTCCCTCTATCTTTGGTTATGAGCCCTTAATAAAGGAATTTTTGTTTCAATTATACTTGCCTATGTGTGTTTTCCTTCAAAAAGGACAGTTTGTTTGTGAGGAGGCAGGTACATTTCAAATATACAATGTGAAATTAACAAGAGACACCAACACCAAACAATCTCCTTGAGATTAAATAATACAATATATCAATGGTGTTGTGGTAACTTGACACACAAAACACACACAAAAATATTATGTAGTAAAACACAAAAAAATAACAATAAAAACACAGCCTTGAAAAAATACAAACCCAAAAAAAAAAACAGCCTTGAAAAAAATACAAACCCAAAAAACAAAAACAAAAAAAACAGCCTTGAAAAAAATACAAACCCAAAAAACAAAAACAAAAACAGCCTTGAAAAAAATACAAACCCCCAAAAAAAAAAAAAAACAGCCTTGAAAAAAATAAAAACCCAAAAAAAAGACAAAAACAGCCTTGAAAAAAATACAAACCCAAAAAAAAGACAAAAACAGCCTTGAAAAAAAAAATAATAATTTAAAAACAACCAAAAAGAAATTTGGTCAGATGTGACAAATCAAAATATATTAAGGGAATCCTGATAAAGAAAGAAGTTTGTGAGAAGTCTGTGTGAATATGAGCAGCAAAACTACCGTATTTATCGGCGTATAACACGCACTTTTTTCCCCTTAAAATCAGGGGAAAATCGCGGGTGCGTGTTATACGCCGATCCCCTGCGATCCCCCGCTGACTGATCTTCAAATTCGCCGACCGGTTCTCGGCTCTTCTCGGCCACTTTCGGCTTCACTCGAGCGCCGCCCGAACCTAGCCGAGTGTACTCGGCTAGGTTCGCATAGCTCCGCTCACAGTCACACCCCGGGACTACGTGTGGAGCCGAAAGTGAACGAGAAGAGTCGAGGACCGGCTCTGTGTATTTCGGTGCCGGGGGCGCCATTTTCAAACTGCAGTGACAATGAAAAGTCACTGCAGTTTAACTGCAGCCTAAGCAAGGCTGCAAATGGACACAGAAAGCTGCAGATCATCACTGTAAAAGCTACAAGGCATCATATGGACACCGATAAGGCTGCAAATGACACAAAGGATGCTGACTGCAAGGCTGCAAATGACACTGGACAAGCATGCAGATGGACGCTGTGCAAGGCTGCATTGAAGGGCATTTAAATGTAAGTTTTTTTCCTTAAAAATTTTTTTCCTTATAATTCCCTCCTAAACTTGGGGTGCGTGTTATACGGTACTTCATTCTTCTCACATTATAAAGATGAACAGAGTGCGCTGTATTAAACTATTTAAAACATTGCAGCGTGCCGAAAGTGCTGTATCCATTCCGAACGCTCATTTTACCAGACCGAGCTGTTCCGTCTCGGAATTTCTTCTGAGCATGCGTGGCACTTTGTGCGTCGGAACTGGCCACACACGGTCGGAATTGACGCGATCGGATTTTGTTGTCGGAAAATTTTATAGCCTGCTCTCAAACTTTGTGTGTCGGAAAATCCGATGGAAAATGTCCGATGGAGCCCACACACGGTCGGAATGTCCGACAACACGCTCCGATCGCACATTTTTCGTCGGAAAATCCAACCATGTGTACGGGGCATTAGTGTGAAACTAATAATGAAGGATAACCCCACAACGTACAATATAATAACAGTACACCTTTGTTATTACCTGCAAATGGAAGAAAGGGGACTTTGGACTTTGTAGGCACAGTAACAAGTATTTATATAGCAAAAATAATTTATTGAAAAAAAACATATAAATAGAACACTAATTAAAAACCACAGATCACATGTATACATCAAGATTTTTAGTGAAACGGTTGCTATACAAAACCATCTAGATACGTAATAAATCGGACATGGGGATAACCATGCAGAGTAGCAACAGGTCCGAGAAGATATCTGGATAGCAGATCAACCCACGATTAATTCATATCACACAAATGCTCAACATGTTGCGCGTGTCTTCATGCTTCTTCAGGAGCAGAAAATGTGTTGTGGCTATCAAAATACATAACGTATAATTAGTATATAAAACCATACAATCCGACATACAAGACAATGCAGAATACTACGGTTCAAAAAATCCGTGCTGGTCGGACAAATGCGGCAAAGGATAGGACACCAAAGGGGGCAGTGAAAAGTCACCACGGGGGCGTGCAGAACATAGTACTATACTATACTGTATCTGTGTGTCACGGTAGAGAAATTTATAGTCCATCTACGGACCAAATATAGAGACAAAAACAGAGGATATAGGAAAAGAAAAGGCGAAGGGGAAGGAAGGGGGGGAGAGGGGGGGAAGGGGGGGGAGAGAAGGGAAATGGGGGAGGGGAAAAGAGATAAAGAGGGGGAGAACAAATTAAGTACTTACTGGGTAGATAAGTCTATGATCATATAAGCTAAAATAACCCACAGATGTAAGAGAAAACGGACGGTACAGTTTAGCACCACAAGTATGGTTGAATGAGGGTGTATGGATTAGTAATGTAACCTACAAAGAGATATAAAACTAAATTCAATAAACAATGATAGACAAGTCTTTTTAGATTGTAGGAGTATGGCATAGCTAAATCACCAACAACTGGATTGTTTAAAGAGATATATAAACCAGATGAACAGTAAATCCTCGCAGGGCTCATATAAGTAAGTCTAGATATATACGAAAGGCTCAAAAATCACAAGCATTTGTGTAGGTACCAAAGCCAAGGTATCAAAGGGAATAATCCTAAAGTGAAGACTGCATACACCTAAAATACAGAAGGGGGAGGGGAGGGGAACCAGCAATGAAGGAATATGCCTAAATAAATAGGTGGCCACTAACCTAGTGAGGTCAGTGCCTAAATCAGGATAAAGGTACCTGGAGCCCATGGGGGTAGAGGTGACAGTGTGTGGTGCCGTCCGTCTGCTGGAGCGGGTTGTACACAGTGACAAGACACAGTCCTATTTGTGTGCACATCCCGCCCGTAGTCAACCAATCGGCGAAGCCGACGTGACGCCATCCGGACCGGCCGAAAGCTCCCAGTGCGCATGCAATTAAGTACTTAATTTGCCCTTCCCCCTCTTTATCTCTTTTCCCCTACCCCATTTCCCTTCTCTTCCCCCCCCTTCCTTCCCCTTCGCCTGCAGAACTATGTTCTGCACGCCCCCGTGGTGACTTTTCACTGCCCCCTTTGGTGTCCTATCCTTTGCCACATTGGTCCGACCAGCACGGATTTTTTGAACAGTAGTATTCTGCATTGTTTTGTATGTCGGATTGTATGGTTTTATATACTAATTATACGTTATGTATTTTGAGAGCACACAACACATTTTCTGCTCCTGAAGAAGCGTGAAGACACGCGCTACATGTTGAGCATTTGTGTGATATGAATTAACCGTGGGTTGATCTGCTATCCAGCCATCTTCTCGGACCTGTTGCTACTCTGGATGGTTACCCCCATGTCCGTTTTATTACATATCTAGATGGTTTTGTATAGCAACCGTTTCACTAAAAATCTTGATGTATACATGTGATCTGTGGTTTTTAATTGGTGTTCTATTTATATGTTTTTTTTAATAAATTATTTTTGCTATATATAATTGTTGTTCCTGTGCCTACAAAGTCCAAAGTCCCCTTTCTTCCATTTGCTAATATAGTTATAGGACGTGGCCAGACCGAGCTGTTCCGTCTCGGAATTTCTTCTGAGCATGCGTGGCACTTTGTGCGTCGGAACTGGCCACACACGGTCGGAATTGACGCGATCGGATTTTGTTGTCGGAAAATTTTATAGCCTGCTCTCAAACTTTGTGTGTCGGCAAATCCGATGGAAAATGTCCGATGGAGCCCACACACGGTCGGAATGTCTGACAACACGCTCCGATCGCACATTTTTCGTCGGAAAATCCAACCATGTGTACGGGGTATTAGTGTGAAACTAATAATGAAGGATAACCCCACAACGTACAATATAATAACAGTACACCTTTGTTATTACCTGCAAATGGAAGAAAGGGGACTTTGGACTTTGTATCCACAGTAACAACAAGTATATATATAGCAAAAATAATTTATTGAAAAAAACATATAAATAGAACACTAATTAAAAACCACAGATCACATGTATACGTCAAGATTTTTAGTGAAACGGTTGCTATACAAAACCATCTAGATACGTAATAAATCGGACATGGGGATAACCATGCAGAGTAGCAACAGGTCCGAGAAGATATCTGGATAGCAGATCAACCCACGATTAATTCATATCACACAAATGCTCAACATGTTGCGCGTGTCTTCACGCTTCTTCAGGAGCAGAAAATGTGTTGTGGCTATCAAAATACATAACGTATAATTAGTATATAAAACCATACAATCCGACATACAAGACAATGCAGAATACTACGGTTCAAAAAATTCGTGCTGGTCGGACCAATGCGGCAAAGGATGGGACACCAAAGGGGGCAGTGAAAAGTCACCATGGGGCGTGCAGAACATAGTACTATACTATACTGTATCTGTGTGTCATGGTAGAGAAATTTATAGTCCATCTATGGACCAAATATAGAGACAAAAACAGAGGTTATAGGAAAAGAAAAGGCGAAGGGGAAGGAAGGGTGGGAGGGGGGGAGGGAAGAGAAGGGAAATGGGGGAGGGGAAAAGAAATAAAGAGGGGGGAGAGCAAATGAAGTACTTACTGGGTAGATAAGTCTATGATCATATAAGCTAAAATAACCCGCAGATGTAAGAGAAAACAAACGGTACAGTTTAGCACCACACGTATGGTTGAATGAGGGTGTATGGATTAGTAATGTAACCTACAAAGAGATATAAAACTAAATTCAATAAACAATGATAGACAAGTCTTTTTAGATTGTAGGAGTATGGCATAACTAACTTACCAACAACTGGGTTGTTTAAAGAGATATAAAACCAGATGAACAGTAAATCCTCGCAGGACTCATATAAGTAAGTCTGGATATATACGAAAGGCTCAAAAATCACAAGCATTTGTGTAGGTACCAAAGCCAAGGTATCAAAGGGAATAATCCTAAAGTGAAGGCTGCATACACCTAAAATACAGAAGGGGGAGGGGAGGGGAACCAGCAATGAAGGAATATGCCTAAATAAATAGGTGGCCACTAACCTAGTGAGGCCAGTGCCTAAATTAGGATAAAGGTACCTGGAGCCCATGGGGTTAGAGGTGACAGCGTGTGGTGCCGTCCATCTGCTGGAGCGGGTTGTACACAGTGACAGGACACAGTCCTATTTGTGTGCACATCCCGCCCGTAGTCAACCAATCGCGAAGCCGACGTGATGTCATCCGGACCGGCATAACATGACATCACGTCGGCTTCGCCGATTGGTTGACTACGGGCGGGATGTGCACACAAATAGGACTGTGTCCTGTCACTGTGTACAACCCGCTCCAGCAGATGGACGGCACCACACGCTGTCACCTCTAACCCCATGGGCTCCTAATCCCAGTGCGCATGCAATTAAGTACTTAATTTGCCCTTCCCCCTCTTTATCTCTTTTCCTATCCCCCGTTTCCCTTCTCTTCCCCTCCCCCCCTTCCTTCCCCTTCGCCTGCAGAACTATGTTCTGCACGCCCCCGTGGTGACTTTTCACTGCCCCCTTTGGTGTCCTATCCTTTGCCACATTGGTCTGACCAGCACGGATTTTTTGAACAGTAGTATTCTGTATTGTCTTGTATGTCGGATTGTATGGTTTTATATACTAATTATACGTTATGTATTTTGATAGCCACAACACATTTTCTGCTCCTGAAGAAGCGTGAAGACACGCGCTACATGTTGAGCATTTGTGTGATGTGAATTAACCGTGGGTTGATCTGCTATCCAGCCATCTTCTCGGGCCTGTTGCTACTCTGGATGGTTACCCCCATGTCCGTTTTATTACGTATCTAGATGGTTTTGTATAGCAACCGTTTCACTAAAAATCTTGATGTATACATGTGATCTGTGGTTTTTAATTGGTGTTCTATTTATATGTTTTTTTCAATAAATTATTTTTGTTATATATACTTGTTGTTCCTGTGCCTACAAAGTCCAAAGTCCCCTTTCTTCCATTTGCTAATATAGTTATAGGACGTGGCACTTTTATATTGTTTATGTATCCACAGCACCACTCTGTGTTATGATACATTTCCATTTTTGCATCCTTTGTTATTGCCTGGGTATCCGATGTTCCACCTGCTAGAGAAAGGAACAACACTCCACACAAGTTGTACTTAACCAGGAACGTAACTTTTACTGGAATCAGTATAAAAGTAGTATTACAATATTTGGTCTGTCACACAAACATAGTGCAACAGCCCAATAAGTACACACAATAATGGGTACACATAAAGTTGTATTAAATGGTCTTTGGAAGTGTGTCTCCAAGTGTGACTAATGCCAGAATGGAAAATACCTTTGTTCTGGGCACCTTCCACCACCTACCGAGGTATGCTGAAATTATGTGGGACATTAATCGACAGGTGTGTCCAAGCCCAGTGAAGCCTGAAGCACAATGCCAGAAGCCAGAGGGAATCTTCGGAGGGCTCTGGTGAAGGAGCCAACCGGGTGCCCATCTACGGTAGCTGGCTCAAAACCAATGACATGAAGAGACAGCAGCGAAAGTCCAAACCCTTGCAGAGGGCCCCCCGTTGCTGCCTCCAAGCAACCCAGTGTCCCGTTTCCTTTGACACATGCTGCCTGGTGTCGGAGAGTCAATGCACACCAGACTCCCAGAACTTAGTGCCGACTTACGCCCGATCAGAATCTCCGCAGAGAGGAGCGCGGATACAAATCACCGAACAGGCCAGGGCCACCACTTCCTCCATGCTCCCTGACAAGTTGGTGGAACCTTCTCCTGTTGTTCCCATCCAAGTAAAGGGAGTCTACACCAAGGCCCTTCTGGATACTGGAGCTTAAGTGACCATCCTCTACAGAGACTTCTATGACAGGCACCTCAAGCACCTGCCTTTGCAGAAGTTGGAAGACCTGCAGATATGGGGCATTGTGACTCAGAACTACCCCTATGATGGCTATATACCGGTCAAGCTGACATTCAATCCCTCCATGGCTGGGAAAGCCGAGACTTTTGAAACTCAGGCAGTGGTCTGTCCTCCACCAGGGGCCAGTAAGAGTTCTCTTATCATAGGGACCAATACTGATCTTGTCAACAGGCTGTTGACACCTCTTGTTCTGGAGCGGGGCATTTTAACAACAAGTGTGCACCCCATGCTGAGACAAGCCTACCAGCGCTTGGACCAGTGTGAGAAGGTGTTACAGCCTGGTAAAGTGGCCTATTTATCTGTCAAGCTAAATTGGAAGCAACCAGGCCTTTCATTGTCCTTGAATCAGACGGACAGAGAGAAAACATGGCAGTGGAGATAATTCCCGAGGTGGTTTCAACCAAAGGGTTGCGAAGAAGTCACGGGAAGATCTTGGTTAGTGTCCACAACATAACAGCCTCGCCAGTGAAGATGCTCAGATGTTGCTGGGACAAGTGAATCTGGCCACCCCAGTCTCGCCGTCTGATTTGGTGGGGGGAGCAAAGGATGGGATCTCTGTGGAGGAGCTCTATCCGAAGAATACTCCCCTTTTGCCTGAATGGAAAGAAAGGGCCAAGACTCAGCTCCTGAGATGGCAGGCTGCATTCTCCAAGAGTGAATTTGATGTGGGGTGTGCAAAAAGTGCCCAATACCGGATCCATCTCTTTGAGTGCATAAGCCGGTCAGGGAAAGATTTTGATGGATTCGTTTAGGGGACTTGGAGGATCTGCATGAACAACTGACAGAGTTGAAGAGGGCAGGTATAATCCTAGAGTCCCAGAGTCTATACGCTTCCCCAATTCTGGTGGTACAGAAGAAGAATGGGTCGCTGGGTATTGACTACCGGACGCTGAACAGAACCATTCCCGACCAATATACCACCCCAGGAATAGAAGATGCCTTGCAGAGCCTGTTAGGAGCGAAGTGGTTCAGCATGCTGGATTTAAAGAGTGGGTATTACCAAATCCCCATGCACCCTGAGGATCAGGAGAAGACCATTTTCATTACCCCGGAGGGGATCTTTGGATTTGACTGTATGCATCAAGGCCTGTCTGGTGCCTCAGCCACCTTCCAAAGGCTAATGGAGAAGACTGTGGGTGACATGAAACTGATCGAGGTGTTGGTGTACTTAGACGGCATCGTCGTTTTCAGCAAGACCCTGGAAGAGCACAAACAGCGTCTGCAGAAGGTCCTGAAGAGACTCCATTATGAGGGGGTTGAAGCTGTCTCTGGAAAAGTGCCAGTTTTATCAACCCTCGGTCAACTACCTTGGTCACATTGTGTCTGCTGATGAAGTGGCCACCGACCTCCAGAAGCTGGAAGCTGTCACCTCCTGGCCGAGGCCTACCAACGTGACTGAGCTTAGGTCATTTCTGGGATTCTGCTCTTATTACAGAAGATTTGTCAAGGTATTCGCTAAGACGCTGACCCTGAGCCTGTCAGACCAGCTGGAGGGCCCAGAAAACCCAGAGAGTCCATTCAGGAACAATGGACTCCGAAGTGTGAAGAGGTTTTAGGCAGCTGAAGTGAAGCCTAACAACTGCTCCAGTCGTGGCCTATGCAGATCCAACCAAGCCATACGAGCTAAACTTTGACGCCAGTCGAGATGGGTTAGGTGGGGTGCTATGTCAAGAGGATGAATGCCATCTACGGTCTGTTGCCTACGTTAGTTGGAGCTTGGCCCCCGCTGAGAAGAACTATCCCATGCACAAACTTGAGTTCCTGGCCTTGAAGTGGGCGGTGGTGGATAAGCTGAAGGATTACCTGTATGGAGCGGAGTTCGTGATCAAGACCGACAACAATGCTCTCACCTACATCCTCACTACCACCAAGTTGGACACCACGGGTCAAAGATGGTTGGTTGCTCTATCAGGGTTTATTTTCAGCCTGAAGTATCGACCAGGGGGCGGGAAACAAGACGCGGATGCTTTGTCAAGAAGGCCCCATTGTTCCAGAGACCCTCCAGAAGAATAGGCCCAGCTGACACCTGAAGGGTACGAGCCTTATGTCAAGGAGCAGAACATCAACCTGGAGTAGGATCCAGGCCTTAAGAGGTTGGAGTGTCAGCCACTGGTGTCCCCAGATGTTATTGCAATGTCACCCAAGTCGGGGATGAAGGTCTGCCCAAGCTTTCAAAGACCTGCAGAGGGACCAGTTGGAGGACCTCCGCAGGTTCTCCCTGGTCCCTGTAGCTTGACATTGAAGAGAGAGCCAATGCCCTGACTTGCTCCTCACTGATTCCCCAAAGGAAACCCATCTGCTGCACCGAGAGTGGGATCAGTTTCAGGTGCACAGAGGGTTGGTCTACCGTAGGGGCCCCTCTGACAATTCTGAAGAAAAATGGCAGCTATTCCTACCTGAAAAACATACGGAGACAGTATTAACTGCCCTACACGACAACCATGGCCACCTAGGGCCCAAAAGGACTTTTCACCTGGTGAGGGACCGGTTCTACTGGCCCTGCATGCAGGCTGAAGTTGATGACTATTGCCACCCCTGCATCAGATGTACCCAAAGGAAGACTTTGCCTCACCGGGTTGCCCCAATGGACCATCTTTAGTGTCAGGGACCCATGGAGCTGGTGTGCATTGACATTCTGTGCTTGGAGCCTGATCTGAGTGGGCAGGGAAATATGCTGGTAGTGACTGACCATTTCACTCGGTATGCCCTGGCATTTTCCACGAGGGACTAACACGCATCCATGGTGGCCAAGATCTTCGCAGAGAAATTTTTTGTGCACTATGGTTTGCTCACAAGGCATCCACTCTGATCAAGGGAGAGATTTCAAGTCCCATCAAGAGACTTTTAGACCTGTTGGGCATCAGGAAGTCTAAAACCACCCCGTATCATCCTCAAGGAGATCCTCAACCAGAGAGATTCAACCAAACCCTCCTGGATATGCTTGGAACTCTAAATTCAGAACAAAAGCAGCACTGGAGCAAGCATATAGTGGCTTTTGGAGAATATAGTAATGGACCCGCGCAGTGGAAATGGGGAAAGGTAACTAAAATAAACCTCAAATGAGCTGGAACTGCTGCCCCCCAGAATGAAGTCCCCACAAAGTGGAGAACGGCTAGATTAAAAATTCAGGTATGGGTGTGGCGCTGTTCTTATTAGGCTTAGAGTGATCTGTGATGTCTTACTGTGTTCACCTCTACTACCACGCCCATGGCCTAATCTGTGTCTCACAAACAACATAGGATTGCTGACGGTTAACCTGGAAAAAAAATTTCTTGCACATTATGTACTATTAAAATGTGAGTACCACTCTGTTTACTAGTAAATAAACTCTTTTAAAACGGTTTTACACTATGGGCATCCCTTCTCTTTTTATGTGAAATACCATCATGATCCTGAGACTGCCAGGGGCTGCCGCACAGTGGCATAGACTGTAACTGCTTGATATCCCAGTAGGGGTGAAAATAGCTGGTGAGTGTTTGCACATTAATGCCCCGTACACACGATCGGACATTGATCGGACATTCCGACAACAAAATCCTAGGATTTTTTCCGACGGATGTTGGCTCGAACTTGTCTTGCATACACATGGTCACACAAAGTTGTCGGAAAATCCGATCGTTCTGAACGCGGTGACGTAAAACACGTACGTCGGGACTATAAACGGGGCAGTAGCCAATAGCTTTCGTTTCTTAATTTATTCTGAGCATGCGTGGCACTTTGTGCGTCGGATTTGTGTACACACGATCGGAATTTCCGACAACGGCTTTTGTTGTCGGAAAATTTTATAGCAAGCTCTCAAACTTTGTGTGTCGGAAATTCCTATGGAAAATGTGTGACGGAGCCTACACACGGTCGGAATTTCCGACAACAAGGTCCTATCACACATTTTCCATCGGAAAATCCTATCGTGTGTACAGGGCATAAGAGTACAAGATTCAAATAGCACCTTCACCAATGAAATTAAGGATATTATCACCAAGGAAACAAAAATAACGCAGACTGCACTGGAAATTAATGTGTGATGAGAGGACTTTAATGCCAATTTTTTGCACATGTGCACTTTAATTGTATAAATTCCTACACAAATGTTGTTTATTTAAGTAATTTATTTTCTGCTATCAGCACACTGCACCCACACCTCCTCCGTTCCCTTCACCCACACCTTCTTCCCCCCCCCTCCCCACCCCCTCCTGATTCAACACGTTTGAGAACCACAAGCACTTTAAACACATGACAAGTCTAGCCACATAAGTGTGGCTTTGTTTGTTTTATATATTTTACTATGTAAGAGAATTTTGTTTTCCTTCCAATCACTATTATTATTTATTTCACCCTAGTAGGGGTGAACACAGTAAGACATCACAGATCACTCTAATGCCCCGTACACACGGTTGGATTTTCCGATGGAAAATGTCCGATCGGAGCGTGTTGTCAGAAATTCCGACCGTGTGTGGGCTCCATCGGACATTTTCCATCGGATTTTCCGACACACAAAGTTGGACAGCAGGAGATAAAATTTTCCGACAACAAAATCCGATCGCGTCAATTCCGACCGTGTGTGGCATGTTCCGACGCACAAAGTGCCACGCATGCTCAGAAGAAATTCCGACACGGGACAGCTCGTTCTGGTAAACTTAGCGTTCGCAATGGATACACCACTTTCGTCACGCTGCAATGTTCAAAATGGTTTAATACAGCGCACTCTCTTCTTCTTTATAATGTGACAAGAATTAAGTCGTTTTGCTGCTCATATTCACACACACTTCTCACAAAGTTTTATTTGTGTTTTTTTAGTGGGATTCCCTCAATATATTGTTATTAGTTGTCACATCTGACAGTTTTATATTTTTTATGTTTTTTTTTTTTGTTTTTGAGCCTTTTTTTTTCTTTAATGTTTGGATTTTTTCCAAGGCTGATCTTTGTTCAGTGTTATTTTTATTTTTACTCCAGAATATTTTTGTGTGTGTTTTGTGTGGCAAGTTACCCCAACACCATTGATATCTTTTATTATTTAATCTCCATGAGATTTTTTGTTGTTGGTGTCCCTTGTTCATTTCACATTGTATATTTGAAATGTACCTGAATCCTCACAAACCAACTGTCATTTTTGAAGTAAAACACATAGGAGAGTATAATTCAAAACAAAAATCCTTTATTAAGGTATCAGAACCAAACAAAGAGGAAGGCAACACTGGATCAACAGGAGAAATTAGTGAAGCCTGGGACCCCCACGGCAGACATCAATTCTTAAACCTCAAAATTGGTGGCCTGAGGAGTCCATATATAAGGGAGGGCAGTCTGGTCCGGGATTCACAGAGACTTGGATAGCAGCAGATGACATCAGTGTCCCCAGGCTGTGGTACCACAAGAGGCTGCATCTTTTGGCCGACCAGACTGGATCCAGGGCAATCACTCTCTGGTCTTCCTTTCACACTTCCTTCCGGGCTGTGGCTGTGCAGTTGGAGATGTGGCAGGAGGAGGAGTAGGACCTGGAGGAGGAGTAGGACCTGCAGGAGGAGGAGGAGGACCATCCCAAAGCTGTGTGTGAGGTGTAAGTTGGCCCCTCACACCTTTCGCCAGAGCCTCTGATATGAGGGCCTCACACATGGCTTTTTGGCCCTCCTCCATCCTCTGCATTTTATAGGCAATGAATGCCGCAAGGTTCTCCTGCCTGGTGTGTGGTGCTCCCAGGACCTCTGTAGCCCTACAAAAAAATCTTATAGCCGCCTCCTCTAGGCTACTCCTCCTCCTGCCACTTTCTGTTTCCAGGGGGGGGTGGAGGGACCTGCAGATCAGCCACCTCCTGGCTGAGACTTCCCTGTGTATGAAAAAGGGACATGGTTTTAGTTTTTGCATCATCAATCACAATCCTAAATTAGTACTCCCAACTAACATCTAGGTAACATCATTGATTGTACAAGCAGAAATTTTTAGAGGAATGCTATACCTGGCTCAATCTGGGCTCCTCCACATGCGGCATGGAAGGCCCAGGTTGGGCGTCAGAAGTCTCAGCCGGGGGGGAAGGAAGCGTGGAAGGAAGACTTGAGAGGGATGGCCTGGGTTCAGTCTGGCCTGCCAGAAAGTGCAGCCTGTCGTAGTACAACATCCTGGGGACATAGATGTCACCTGCTGCTCCGGATCTCTGCGAATCAAGGACTTTCTGCCCTCAGATATGTGCTCCTCAGGCCACCAATGAAAATCTTTAAATAGAGGATGTCTGCCGTGGGGATCACCTGCTTCATAATTTCACACAATTGCTCCAGTGCTGCCTTCCTCTTTATTTGGTTCTTGTAATGGGGGTGTTTAATCTCCCACAGACAGGGCAGCTCCCTTAGCATATCAATGAAGACTGAAATGAAGTCCTGATCTTCCAGTACCATATCCATGTTCACTGCAAGACAACACAAGACAAAGCCTAATGTCACACCAAACTCTCCTAATCTTGTTACAATATAGGCCTCAATCTATAGAAGTAGTATAGGCCCAAGTTTGTCTCTTACCTTCGTTCTTACGATCGCCGCGTTCAATGCTCCTTCCTCCGCTCACAGATCAAACGTAATACGCACGCGTGTTACGCTTTATATACACTGCGCATGCGTGTAACTCCGCCCGCCCCTGACATTCTTTCTAGTGTATTCCCCGCCCCTTTTCGTTCGGCGCAGTGGGGGAAGAGCATGATGGCGGACATACAGCAGGTGCAGGCTAATTGTAGCAACGAGGAGGAGGAGGAGGAAAGGGCGGATCCAGGCACGTCCCGATCCAGAAGGAGACATTTTAAGGCCACAAATATGTCGTTTGGGGAGATGTTGGAGATGGTAGACATCATGAAGAAGTCCGACTATGACGGAAAATATGGGCCTTACCCCCACCCCAACATCCGAAAGGCCAAAATCATGGCGAAAGTGGTCAGGAGTCTCGAGCGGAATTTCGGGGTACGAAGGTCTAAAGATCAGCTCAGGAAGCGGTAGTCGGACCTGAAGTTGAGAGAGCCAGAGCAGTACCGAAAGATCCGGAGAGTGCTGCAAAAAAGTAAGTAGTTGTGCTGTGTTCCTATTCTTTCTGTCTTTATTACGTTCGTTCTGCTCCATATACTTTGATTAGTTGTAACGTTTCCAAAGGTCAACTTTAATGTTCATGGGCACATTATTCGTTCGTATCAAACATTTTTCTTTCGGCCTCTAGAACACCATTGTTTAGGCCATATGCATTTTCACACATTTTTGGGGGCCTACTTGGATGCCAAATATTTGTTTGTGTAGATGGGTTTGTTACTAGAATGAAATGCAAACTAGATTGTGTGTAAGGAGAGGACACTGAGCAGCTGTTTTCATATCTGGACACTGGAGCACTAGTGTGGGACACAAGAACACCATTTTTATTAGGGGGCCACACAGGTGCTCCAGTGTATACTATGGGGGGGTCTCCATCTGTGAAGCTTGTACCAAACAGGTAAAGTATTGCAGCTTGACAAAGGGCAATAAAAAATATACATCTTGGAATTCGGCTAAAATAGACAATTGTACCCCACTTCCAAGCAATGTTTCCTATTTCTATAGTTCTGCCATCAAATATCTGTGTGCTAAGTATACCATTTTTGTTTTACATAGGGGAGAAAAGACTCGGGGGACACCCCTCATCCCAGGAGAACAGAGACCCCCCCCCCTGGAAGAAGTTGAAATACCACCAACCCAAGAAGCTGAGCAGGAGGAAGAAGAAGACGTGGTGGAGATTGGCACCACAACAGGTGAGTGTCTGCGACCACAGGCTCAGGTAAAAGAGATGGCTGGTGGCAGATTTTTGAGACCTTTTTTTTTGTTCTTTATCTCTTTTTATGTGATCGTGATGTGAGGGATCCAGAAGGCTTTACTTCTGAAAGTGCCCAGATACTGATAGGGGAGATCATGGAATGCAATCTCCAATTGCAAAACATCCAGCAACAAATCAGTGATGTTATTAAAAAAATAATAACATCATTGATGTTTTGGGGCGAATTTAAACCCAACAAAATCACCTGTTTTATGGTCCCAAACTTTTTTCTATGTTTAGTTAGAAAAGCCAAATTTGGAGGATGCACACAGTGTGCCAACATGTGCTATCTGCCATCACGGGAGCTCAATGGACGCGTTTTGGGGGGGCAACCCCTTCCTCAATTATAAAGTAGCGTTGAGGAAGGGCTTGCTCCCCCCAAACACGTCCCTTGATCCCCCCTGATGGCAGATAGCACATGTGGACATTTGTAAATTGGTGTGCATCTTCCAAATTTGGCTTTTCCAGGGGTGATTTCCCCCCATCTGAACGCTATATCAAACCCAGTTCCTAAATACTGATGTCTGATATAGCCTTCAGGTTTTACCTAATGTGAACTTTGTAAGTTCTAGTTTTTTGGCTTTCTTGTTGGTTTTACACAGGCCTGTTTTATCTGAAATGGATATTTAGATTTTTCATAATGCTACTGCAAACATTTTATACAACAAACATGTTGATTTGTTTTAAAACCTTTGGTAAATGCGCATGTGATTGTGCAGGTATAAAAAAGTGCCTTACTCAAGAATGTGTGGATTATTGTCTCAACACTACAACACTTTTGGGGTGATGTAATTGTTGTTTTATGCACAAATGGGGGTTATTTCCTAAGGGCAAATCCTCTTTGCACTACAAGTGCAGGTTCAGTGCAGTTGCAAGTGCACTTGTAGTGAAATGTGTTTTTGCATTTAGGAAGTACCAGCCAACACTGTTTTTTATAAGGTTACCCAATCACGACATTTTCTGCACTCAACACATTTCTGTCAGGGTCAGCTAAAACAAACACAAGCAGTAAATGTCCACCAAGAATTTCTTTTGGTTGTTTTTTATTTGAAAAAGGTGTCACATATTGTCTGGCATATTGATAGCCCCCCTACCCGCAAAGAACTCCAGGTATCGTAACCGGACATCACGGGCATTCAGGGAGGGCAAGCCAGGACGGCCGCTTTCAAGTGCCGTCATTGTTGAAGTATTTGGGATTCCGGCCTTAGGCCCAACTGAGCCAGCATAGTTGGCTGAATGTTTTCGTAGAAAATTATGGAGAACACAGCAGGCAAGTATTATATGGTTCAGTTTATACTCCGCCATATGGATGGGTGTCATAAATAATCGGAACCGGCTGGCCAGGATTCCAAATGTGTTCTCCACCACTCTTTGGGCTCTGGCCAGCCAGTAATTAAAAACCCTCTGTTCCGGGGTGAGGGTCCTCATCGGGAATGGCCGCATCAGGTGGTCCCCCAGCGCAAATGCTTCATCAGCAACGAACACAAATGGGAGACCTTCAACATTGTCCTCTGGAGGTGGCAAGTCCAAGCTGCCATTCTGGAGACGCCTGTAGAACTCCGTCTGGGCGATCACTCCACCATCGGACAACCGGCCATTCTTCCCCACGTCCACATACAAGAAGTCGTAATTAGCCGACACCACCGCCAACATCACTATACTATTAAACCCCTTGTAATTATAATAGTATGACCCCGAGTTGGGTGGTGGGACGATGTGGACGTGTTTCCCATCAATTGCCCCTCCGCAGTTAGGAAAGTCCCACCGCTGGGCAAAGTGGGAGGCCACAGTCTGCCATTCCTGTGGCGTGGAAGGAAACTGTTGAGGAAAAAACAATAAACATTACTATTTTTGCACAGAAACCTGGCAAGCAGATTAGACATGGCGATCGGAAATTCCGACAACTTTGTGCGACCGTGTGTAGGCAAAACAAGTTTGAGCCAACATCCGTAGGAAAAAATCCGAGGATTTTGTTGTCGGAATGTCCGATCAATGTCCGACCGTGTGTACGGGGCATAAGCCTAATAAGAACAGCGCCACACCCATACCTGAATTTTTAATATAGTGGCTTTTGTGCATGCTTATAACAGCACCGCCAATGATGCCACATTGTTTGGCATCCTATAGTTTGATATTCGGACCGTAGGCCCAGCTGCCAGTAGACTTGGCCTTCGGCACATCCCTCGACCATACCTCAGCAACTTCCCACAGAATGTATGTGGATCGCCTGCAGAGACGTCTGAAAACCGCCTATGATAAGGCTCAAGCTGCCTCATATGCCCGAGGACAGAGGAACAAAATAAACTTTGACATCAGGGTATGAGTGCAGGACCTACAGCCGGATGACAAGGTACTGCTGAGAAACCTGGAAAGCACAAGTTGGCTAACCGCTGAAAGTCGCAGCCCTATGTCGTTTGCAAGCATCTGCCAGGACACCCAGTATATCAAATCCGGCCAGAGGGAAGCACAGGCCCACTGAAGACTTGGCATCACAATCATCTGTTGCCTCTGTCAGAAGCAGTTCATGTGCCACCACAGCCAGATTTACAGTCCACACCCACGGCCCCTCAAAGATCTCGGACAGTGACTAGATCTCATTCAGTACCCCTTGCTGAAGATGAAAACAGCGAGGATGAAGAGAAAGATTGTCTGTGGCCATCTCAAATGCCAGGGCCTGCCACCCCCCCTTTCTTCTCCTCCCAAGGTGACTGAGGTGACTCTCAGGCCAGAGGCTCCTGAGTTTGTAGCTCAAAGTCCACCTTTTGAAGAGTTGGAAGAACCTCAATCTTCCCTGCTGACAACAGACCCCTAAGACTTTCCATCCTTCATTGAGGAAGCTGCAGCTGATATGCAGGAAGAAGAAGAGACCAGTGTGCCTGTAACCCCAGGACCTAAAGAACAGCGAGAGCGAAGGGTTATGATACTTTGGGTGAAATCTCAGAGGAGGTCGTGCTCATTGCAAAAAAGACTCTTGAAGTAACTGATCCTTCCAGGGCAGATTTGGTGGTGGACAATCCCAACTGGCTGGGCTCAGCCCTTCCTTCTCTAAGCTGGCCGCTCAGCTGTCGGCTAATTGCCAGTTCCTATCTCTCCACAGTTACTCAGCTGTTGATTATATCCTGCTCGTCAGTCTAGCCTACTTAAGCCGTCCAGTCCAGAGGATTTCTGCCTTCGCCTTGGTCAACATCACAGAAAAAATCTCCTGCGATCCTGTTCAAGACTTGCTTTGCTGACATCCCTTCTGGCTCCAGTTTCTGCTTGCTGATCCACTACATTGATCCCTGACTTCTGGCTTGGCTGACTATCCGTTCCGGTTACTGAACTTTGGCTATGTTTCGACTACGTTTGTTCTTTTTACTTTTATTATTAAACAAGTGTGAAGAACCTCAATCTTCCCTGCTGACAACAGACCCCTAAGACTTTCCATCCTTCATTGAGGAAGCTGCAGCTGATATGCAGGAAGAAGAAGAGACCAGTGTGCCTGTAACCCCAGGACCTAAAGAACAGCGAGAGTGAAGGGTTATTCACCTGCCCAAAAGACTAACATATGATACTTTGGGTGAAATATCAGAGGAGGTCGTGCTCATTGCAAAAAGGACTCTTGAAGTAACTGATCCTTCCACCGCAGATTTGGTGGTGAACAATCCCAACTCACTGTCAGGGCTGGGCTCAGCCCTTCCTTCTCTAAGCTGGCCGCTCAGCTGTCGGCTAATTGCCAGTTCCTATCTCTCCACAGTTACTCAGCTGTTGATGATATCCTGCTCGTCAGTCTAGCCTACTTAAGCCGTCCAGTCCAGAGGATTTCTGCCTTCGCCTTTGGTCAACATCACAGAAAAAATCTCCTGCGATCCTGTTCAAGACTTGCTTTGCTGACATCCCTTCTGGCTCCAGATTCTGCTTGCTGATCCACTACATTGATCCCTGACTTCTGGCTTGGCTGACTATCCATTCCGGTTACTGAACTTTGGCTATGTTTCAACTACGTTTGTTCTTTTTACTTTTATTATTAAACAAGTGTGATTTAACTGTACTTCTGTCTTGGCCTGATTTCTTGGTCTCTGACACTCACCCCATTGGCATATCTAGCTGGGCCATTCCAGTTAAGGTGGCCTGTAGGCAGGAAGACCTCCCCTCCTATGCTAATTGTTGGGATGTTCCTCTGCCAGGGTTTTATGCAGATGTAAATTGTATAGTTTCCTGTGCTCACTAACCGTTTTTTTTTTCAGTGTGTATATCAAAAGCATGTAACAGGTCATATACTCTTTACCTCCTTTAGCGGACCAAAGGTTCTTTGGTGGGGGGAGTGTGTAGCGGGGCTACTCTATCACCTGTGGTCCCGCACCTCCCACCATTCCTGCCAGCGACCGCCGGACTGAATAGACACTGGCACAGGCACTCACTGAAGAAGAGCGCGCCTGTCAGTCCCTGTGGGGGATTTCTCCCCCTCCCTCTCCTCTTCCTGTGTCCCTATTGGCAGGGAGAGGCAGCCAATTAAGCAGCAGCAGAGGACCACGGGACTTGAAGTCTCATCACAATAAAGCCCCACTGATTTCTACAGGGGGTGGAACTACCAAGCCCAGCCTGCTTTGCAAGAAGGGAGGGCTAGCTAAAGACTTAAGCTTGTTGGTCTGAGGAGAGATCACCATGAGGCAGGGAGGTGAACGAAGGTGTGAGGAGAGACTACAGGCACCCGCTGAAGAACCATCCAAAGATGGTTCCAGAGACCATCCAGAGACGGTTGAAGATGGATGTACCTTCTGTACCACCTAATATCTCTATTTTTATATGGAATATCTCTGAAATTATGTGAGATCTAAAGTTAAAACCACTTGATCTTACCAGATCTAGCAAATATCTATTAGCCTGAATGATTTTTGGCCAGAAAATTTGATAAGGGGGGGGCAGCCCCCCTCATTAATCACTTAATAAGTCTCTAATTATGTGAGATCTAACGTTAAAACCACTTGATCTTACCGGCTCTAATGAATATCTATTAGCCTGAATGATTTTTGACCAGAAAGTTTGTTAAGGGGGGTAGCCCGTCCATATGTACCACCTAATATCTCTATTAGATGTGGAATATCTCTGAAATGATGTGAGATCTAACTTTAAAACTACTTGATGTTACTGGATCTAACGAAAATCTATTAGCCTGAATGATTTTTGGCCAGAAAATTTGATAAGGGGGGGCTAACCCGTCCATATGTACCACCTAATATCTCTATTTTGATGTGGAATATCTCTGAAATGATGTGAGATCTAACGTTAAAACCACTTGATCTTACCGGATCTAACGAATATCTATTAGTCTGAATGATTTTTGGCCAGAAAATTGGATAGGGGGGGTCCAGCCCGTCCATATGTACCACCTAATATCTCTATTTTGATGTGGAATATCTCTGAAATGATGTGAGATTTAACGTTAAAACCACTTGATCTTACCGGATCTAACGAATATCTATTAGCCTGAATGATTTTTGGCCAGAAAATTTGATAAGGGGGGGCCAGCCCGTCCATATGTACAACCTAATATCTCTATTTTGATGTGGAATATCTCTGAAATGATGTGAGATCTAACGTTAAAACCACTTGATCTTACCGGATCTAATGAATATCTATTAGCCTGAATGATTTTTGTCCAGAAAATTTGATAAGGGGGGCCAGCCCGTCCATATGTACCACCTAATATCTCTATTTTGATGTGGAATATCTCTGAAATGATGTGAGATCTAACGCTAAAACCACTTGATTTTACCGGATCTAACGAAAATCTATTAGCCTGGATGATTTTTGGCCAGAAAATCTGATAGGGGGGCTAACCCGTCCATATGTACCACCTATTATCTTTATTTTGATGTAGAATATATCTGAAATTATGTGAGATCTAACGTTAAAACCACTTGATCTTACCAGATCTAACGAATATCTATTAGCCTGAATGATTTTTGGCCAAAAAATTTGACAAGGGGGGCCAGCCCCCCCCTCATTAATCACTTAATAAGTCTCTAACTATGTGAGATCTAACGTTAAAACCACTTGATCTTACCGGATCTAACAAATTGCTTCCAAAATTGCTAACTGTTTGGTCAATTTTTTGGTAGGGGGGGCTGATGACGGGTTAGCACCCCCCCAGGAAATAACTGTTAATATTGCTTCTTCTGTGTGAGATCTAACGCAAACAACGGTTGATCTAACCAGATCTAACAAAGATCTAACAAACTGCATAAGATTTTTTCAATTTTGATATGGGGGGGCTAACCCGGTAGAAGTATTTATTTCTCTTTTTTAACATAAGTAGAGTTACTCCCTAGCAGCCTACATGGTGTCTTGTCTCTTCTGCTGACCTCATGCCAAACATACTCACATATCCTGGACCTCTTCCACAGGGAAATCGATGCATCCGCAGGTTGACTCAGATTCCTGGAACAGCAAGCACACCGTCATGCTGGGCACACTTTAGAGGTCACCCGCTGTTGGCAGGGCATCCGACTTGGCGCAACTGCTCGCCATTGGCAGAGCTTCCGATATTACAGGTGTTGATCTTCTGTGCATGTGTGCCATTCACCACCCTGCTGTTAGCCAGGTACTTGGTGACTACTGGAGCAATCCTGGGAACTTCTGGACACCCCCAATATCTGCACGGCTGTCCCACATGAGACCCCAGTCACCACATCCAAAACTTAAAGTACCGTATTTATCGGCGTATAACACACGCCGGCGTATAACATGCACCCCAAGTTTAGGAGGGAATTATAAGGAAAAAATGTTTTAAGGAAAAAAACTTACATTTAAATGCCCATCAATGCAGCCTTGCACAGCATCCATCTGCATGCTTGTCCAGTGTCATTTGCAGCCTTGGTGTCATTTGCAGCCTTGCAGTCATTTGCAGCCTTGCAGTCATTTGCAGCCTTGCAGTCAGCAGCCTTGGTGTCATTTGCAGCCTTATCAGTGTCCATTTGCAGTCTTGCAGCTTTGTCAGTGCCGATCTGCAGCTTTTCTGTGTCCATTGGAGCCTTGCCCAGACTGCAGTTAAACTGCAATGACTTGTCAGTGTCACTGCAGTTTGAAAATGGCGACGCCGGCGCCGAAATACACAGAGTCGGTTCTCGGCTCTTCTCGGCTGCTCTCGGTCACTTACGGCTCCACTTGTAGTCCCGCCCGGGATGGGCGTGACTGTGAACAGAGCTAGCTGAACCTAGCCGAGTACACTCGACTATCTGTATATGGGCAGCGCTCGAGTGGAGCCGAAAGTGGCTGAGAAGAGCCCCAGCAAAGCATGATCCGATTAGCCACAGCAGGGGAAGAAATTCCTTCCTGATCCCCCGAGAGGCCATCGGATATTCCCTGGACCAAATTTACCTATAAATGTTAGTACCCAGTTACAGTGTCTTGAAAAAGTATTCACATCCCTTGACATTTCCACATCTTGTTACCAGTGGCAGTTTTTTTTTGGGGGGGGGGACAAACAACCCCCCGCCGCCGGTGGAGCAGCACTAGCACAACCGCCAGCTACCCCCCCGTATCGTGGCACGGCACTAACACCCCCCTCCACCACCACTGTCCTTACCGTGGATGCGGGCGGTGACAGCAGCGGTCGGAACTGGCCATCTCCCAGCATGGCGGGCTCCAGTGTCCTCTCCTGGAGTCCTCTCCTCTCTGCTTCTTCTGGCGCTAGGCGTCCAATAAGATCGTCTGATGTTTTGGCCAATCGTTTTGGCCGGGAGGAGGATCACTGTTGGAACAGCGAATGTTCATTCGCTGTTGCAACACACCTGGGTGGGCTCAGGATGCATCCTCTGCGTCCCGAGTCCACACTATTTTGAAGCCTATTGGAGCCTATGGCTCTAATCAGGTGCTTCAAATAAACCGCCGTTGTAATTCATGTGACCAGTGACCCGAAAGGGGCCGGACACATGAATAGGGGGGCGCGCAACGGCGGCCATGGATAGATTCATGCTATGCATGAATCTATCCACTGCATATAGGGGGTGGAGAGGAGAGAGTCGGCATCACCCGGGCACCCCAATAGCATGTTACAACCAAAAATATAAATGTATTTTATTGGGATTTTATGTGATAGACCAACACAAAGTGACACATATATGTGAAGTGGAAGGAAAATGATAAATGGTTTTCAAATTTTTTTTACAAATAAATATCTGAAAAGTGTGGCGTGCATTTGTATTCAGCCCCCCTGAGTCAATACTTTGTAGAACTACCTTTCGCTGCAATTAAAGTTGCAAGTCTTTTTGGGGATGCCTCTACCAGCTTTGCACATCTAGAGAGTGAAATTTTTGCCCATTCGTCTTTGCAAAATAGTTCAAGCTCTGTCAGATTGGATGGAGAGCATCTGTAAACAGCAATTTTCAAGTCTTGCCACAGATTCTCAATTGGATTTAGGTCTTTACTTTGACTGGGCCCTTTCTAACACATGAATATCCTTTGATCTAAACCATTCCATTGTAGCTCTTGCTGTATGTTTAGGGTCGTTATCCTGCTGGAAGGTCAACCTCTGCTCCAATATCAAGTCTTTTGCAGACTTTTACAGGTTTTCTTCTAAGATTTCCCTGTATTTGGCTCTATCCATCTTCCCATCAACTCTGACCAACTTCCCTGTCCCTGCTGAAGAAAAGCATCCCAACAACATGATGCTGCCACCACCATGTTTCACTGTGGGGATGGTGTGTTCAGGGTGATGTGCAGTGTTAGTTTTCTGCCACACATAGCATTTTGCTTTTAGGGCAAAAAAAATCTATTTTGGTCTCATCTGAACAGAGCACCTTCTTCAACATGTTTGCTGTGTCCCCCACATGGCTTCTCGCAAACTGAAAACGGGACTTCTCATGGCTTTCTTTCTACAATGGCTTTCTTCTTGACACCCTTCCATCAAAGCCAGATTTATAGAGGGCACGACTAATAGTTGTCCTGTCCTGTGTCCTGTTGTCCTGTTCTCCCACCCGAGCTGTGGATCTCTGCAGCTCCTCCAGAGTTATCATGGGCATCTTGGCTGCTTTTGTGATTAATGCTCTCCTTGCCTGGCCTGTCAGTTTAGGTGGATGGCCATGTCTTGGTAGGTTTGCAGTTGTGCCATATTCTTTCCATTATTGGATGATGGATTTAACATTGCTCCATGAGATGTTAAAAGCTTGGGTATATATTTCTATAACCTAACCCTGCTTTAAACTCCTCCACAACTTTATCCCTGACCTGTCTGCTTTGTTTCTTGGCCTTCATGATGCTGTTTGTTCACTAAGGTTCTCTAACAAACCTCTGAGGGCTTCACAGAACAGCTGTATTTATACTGAGATTAAATCACACACAGGTGGACTCTATGTATTAATTAAGTGACTTCTGAAGGCAATTGGTTCCACTAGATTTTAGTTAGAGGTATCAGAGTAAAGGGGGCTGAATACAATTAAAATCCCAATAAAATACATTTAAGTTTTTGTTTGGAACATGAAAAAAATGTGGAAAATTTCAAGGGGTATGAATACCTTTTTAAGGCACTGTATATTATGTACATTTCGGAAAGAATCCGGGCCTTTTTTTAGGCAATCTACTGAGTTGGCCAGAACCACCTCTGGAGGAAGTCTATTCCACATTTTCACAGCTCTTACTGTGAAGAAACCTTTCCGTATTTGGAGATGAAATCTCTTTTCCTCTAGTCGTAAAGAGTGCCCCCTTGTCCTCTGTGATGACCTTAAAGTGAATAGCTCAACACAAAGTTCACTATATGGACACCTTGGGGGTTATTTACTAAAGGCTAATCCACTGTGCACTACAAGTGCACTTGGAAGTGCAGTCGCTGTAGATCTGAGGGGGGACATGTAAGGGGAAAAAAAAACAGCATTTTAGCTTGCACATGATTGGATGATAAAATCAGCAGAGCTTCCCCTCATTTCAGATCTTCCCCTCAGATCTACAGCGACTGCACTTCCAAGTGCACTGGTAGTGCAAAGTGGATTTGTCTTTAGTAAATAACCCCCTTTATGTATTTGTACATGTTGATCATATCTCCCCTTAGGCCCCTTTCACATGATCAGACTGTTCAGGTCCGCCTGTGAGTTTTGACGGTGGACCTGAACGGACCTGAACGGGTGCTCCATGTTAGCCTATGGAGCGACGGATGTCAGCGGAGACATGTCCACTGACATCCGACCCCGTCCGATTCGCTAAAAGCAGACGGATGGCCCTACGTCCGGATCCGTCGCTGGCGGATCGGATCGGGTGAGATCTGATGAAAACGGACATGCTGTCCGTTTTCATCCGATCCCTCCATAGGCAGCAGCGGGGCCTGACTAGCCCCTCCCTGCTCAGTGAGCAGAGAGGGACCTGTCATCCGCCGGCTCAGCGGAGATCAACGGAGAGGTCTCCCTCTGAGCCGGTGGACCGAGGCAGGCTCCGTGGAAACGGAGTCAGCCTCGTGTGAATGAGGCCTTAATCTCCTCTTCTCAAGAGAGAATAAATTCAGTTCCTCTAATCTTTTCTCATAGCTGAGCTCCTCCATGCCTCTTATCAGTTTGGGTGCCCTTCTCTGCACCGTCTCCAGTTCCCCGATATCGTTTTTGAGAACTGGTGCCCAAAACTGAACTGCATATTACAGATGGGGGCTTACTAATGATTTGTACAGGGGCAAAATGATATATCTCTCTCTCTGGAATCCATACCTCTCTTTATACAAGAAAGGAAAATGTTTGCTTTGGAATCCGCAGCTTGGCAATATGATCTACCCTTTGGATTCCCCAGTTGTACCCCCCCAAGTATGTATGATGCATGCATATTCTTAGCCCCGGAGTGCATAACTTCACATTTGTCAACATTAAACCTCATTTGCCACCTAGTTGCCCAATAAACCAGTGCATTGAGATCGTCTTGTAAGTTGGAGACATTCATAGCTGACACTGCATAGCCTGGTGTCATCTGCAAACACTGAAATGGTACTTTTAATCCCATACCCTATATCATTTATAAAAATATTAAAAGTAAGGGTCCCAACACTGAACCTTGGGGAACACCACTGATAACCTTAGACTGATCAGAGTAAGAATCATTAACCACAACCCTCTGAATGCTGACTTTTAGCCAGTTTTCTATCCATTTTCGAACTGATCTTTCCAAGCCTATAGACTTTACCTTACACATAAGCTGTGTGTGGCCGTGTTTGACTGTATGAAACGCTTTTGCAAAGTTCAAGTATACAATGTCCACAGACACCCCTCTGTCCAGTTATGTACCAAGTGGGGGGCGTGGCGGGTTGCCCCGGGTGCCACACACTGGGGAGGGTGTCAGGCCGGCACCCCCCCCCCTACGCGACTGAAGCGGTGACAGCGGGGCGAGTTTAGGCAGTGGAGCCGCGGTGACAGAGCAGGTTAAAGCACACATGGCACACACGGAGAGGCGAGCTGCAGTGGCTTTGCAGGGGGAGGTGCGGTCCGCACCCGGTTGACACCCGTCAGCAGTGCCCACAATGATCCCCTTCTCTCGCGGCCACAGGCTGTCTGAGCGGCTTAGAGCAGTCCCGGCTGTCTCACACAGCCGAGCAGAGTGAAGCCACCTTCCCCTCCTCCTTTATGTCTACACAGGAGGAGGGGACTTGATCTGCTGTGCATGTGCCGCACTGATCATCATCTGAGGTACATTATGGGTCTGTAGGGGGGGGTCTGTACTGAATGGGGGGGTCTGCACTGTATGGAGGGTCTGTACAGAATGGTGGGGTCTGCTTAACATGCAGGGGGTCCAGAACTGTTAGGGGGTGTCTGTGTAACATGGAGGGGTCCAGAGCTGTGGGGGGGCTGTGTAATTTAAAGGGGTCCAGAGGTGCAGTTGTGGAGAGGGATATTAATAAATATGAAACAATGTCGCGCTACTAGTGATAAAACTTAAAAGTAGGTAAAAAATAGTAAAGCAGCTAGCATAAACAGTATAGTAAATTGCACAAACAAGTGAAAAGATAAAAAATGCAGCGCTAGTGTGTAACAAAGTGCGAAAGTGAAGTATCACCTCATGAGCAAAACTAAAAAGGTGATAGTAAATTGTAGGTCAGATATCAACATGAACAATATACAACAACAAAAGGACAAACAAATCAGGAAAGTTTGTCACAGGTAGGTGAAAATGTCCATGTAAGACAGCAAAAAAAAAAAACACTGCAACTAAAACTGTCTGTGATAAACCAAAAAAATACGAGATTCTTCAGTAAAATGAAATAAAGTCCCATGTGTAGATGATGCCTGTAGATGATAGTAAATCAACCACTGTATGACAGGAATAACCTCTTCATAAGATATTTGCCGCATCAAGATGGAAATATTGAAGGAATGGGTACGCTTACCATGAGAAGTGGACACACTCACCATACGGCGGTGGGTCAATCAGGTGTTTGGATTCAACAATCCGGCAGATATTTGATGGAAGGAGCTGGTGTGAAGATACGCCTCAATACTTCCGTCAAAATCCGTGGTAAGCAAATGGTGTAGCTAGGACAGCCCGGCTAACGAACTTGGACTCCCATCCGATGGTCACACTTGATAGGATGTACGAACTCCAAATGGTGTCACATCAAACCATAAAAAAGGAAAGAAGAGAAGGGCCTCCACATAGTGCGTAAATCCAAAAATAAAAATTTATTAAAACAGCAAAAGCTTAACAGTACAATCCACCTAGTCGGTACAGGGAGTGATCACATAAAAAGTAAAGGATAAAAAACAGTATCGCGTGGTGTCAGAAAGCACAAAGGCTCAGCAACCCGACATGTTTCGGACAAAAGTCCTTCAACTGGGGCATAAAACCCAGTGTTAGGCACCACGCTATATAAAGACCTTAACATTAACAAAGCAGCCAATCAGCTGGGAGTGCTGACATTGGGCAGGTAATATGACCAATCAGCGATCCTCTGCACACACACCTTACTTCCCGGATGGTCATGTGACTATGTGAACCAATTACAGCCCTAGAACACCCACCCTCCGTGGTCACATGTGCGCCCCCGCCGTAGCAACGTCATTGTGCTCTAGTGTTTGTGTTCCAAGCCTCTTTCTCATTGCAGGCATCAGCCTGTGAGCTAGCAGGGCTGGGGATGAGATAACCACACCCACATGCCCAAAATAGGCAGAAACGTCATCACACTAAGAAGAACCAGCACTCATGGCCCGATAGCCACTCATATAACAAGAGAGGCAAATTGCAAGGTGGGCTCTAAGGCGGCGCACAGGACAACAGAGGACAAGCATGCCTAGAGACACAGACCAAACCTAGATACAGGATGGCGGTGTGAGGATCTGACTGCCAAATTGACATCACATGTGAACCTATAAAGGTGCATGATTGTAATGCCCTGTACACACGGTTGGACTTTCCGACGGAAAATGTGCGATCGGAGCTTGTCGTCGGAAATTCCGACCGTGTGTTGGCTCCATCGGACATTTTCCATCAGATTTTCCGACACACAAAGTTTGAGAGCAGGCTATAAAATTTTCAAAAAACAAAATCCGATCGCGTCAATTCCAACCATGTGTGGACGCACAAAGTGCCACGCATTTTCTGTCTCGGAAGAAATTCCGAGACGGAACAGCTCGGTCTGGTAAAATTAGCGTTCGGAATGGATAGAGCACTTTTGTCAGGCTGCAATGTTTAAAATAGTTTAATACTCTCTTCTTCTTTATAATGCTAGAAGAATGAAGTAGTTTTGCCTCTCATATTCACACAGACTTCTCACAAACTTCTTTCTTTATTATTTATCGTGATTCCCTCAATATATTTTGATTTGTCACATCTGACAAAAATATATATATTATTATTTTTTTGGTTTGTCTTTTTTTCAAGGCTGATTTTTTTTTCGTTTTTAATTTTTTTTTTACTCCAGAATATTTTTGTGTGTGTTTTATGTGTCAAGTTACCACAACACTATTATTATCTTGTATTATTTAATCTCAAGGAGATTGCTTGGTGTTGGTGTCTCTTGTTAATTTCACATTTTTGAAATGTACCTGCCTCCTCACAAACAAACTGTCTTTTTTGAAGGAAAACACATATAGGCGAGTATAATTGAAACAAAAATTCCTTTATTAAGGGCTCAGAACCAAACAAAGAGGGAGGCAACGCTGGATAAACATCATAAATTGGCAAAGCCTTTGACCCCCAGGGCACATATCAATTATTTTACAACAAAATTGGTGGCCTGAGGGGTCTACATATAAGGGAGTGCAGTCGGTCCAGAAGTCCCAGAGATCATGAAAGCAGCAGATGACATCTATGTTCCCAGGCTGTGGTCATACAAGAGGCTGCATCTTTTGCCAGACCAGACTGAACCCAGGGCCATCACTCTCTGGTCTTCCTTCCACGCTTCCTTCCCGGCTGTGGCTCTGGTGTTGGAGGTGTGGCAGGAGGAGGAGTAGGACCTGGAGGAGGAGGAGGAGGAGTAGGACCTGGAGGAGGAGGAGGACCTGGAGGAGGAGGACTATGGGTGAGCTGACAAATGTGGGTTGCACATGTGATTTGGCCCCTCAACCTCTTATTTAGAGCTTCCAAAATTAAAAACTCACATAAGAGTCGTTGGCCCTCCTCCATCTGCATCATTTTGCTTACAGTTATGGCAGCAAAGTACTCCTCCACACTGTGGGGTGTTCTGAGGGCCTCTGTCATGAGAGGGTTTACCCATTGGTGGCGCTATCGGTCTCTTGGATCGCAGTACCAGTGTCCACCAGCGGGTGTCTTCCAACACCTGGGACCTGTAGTAAGAGGTCTCTCCTGCTGGTGGCACTGTTGCATCCTTGGGCTGTAGTACCGGTGTCCACCAGCGGGTGCACTCCGGCAGTGTGGAGCAAACAGCACACTCTGCGCTCAGCTGTAACATGAGGTCAATTACCACAGCCTTATAAATACCCGGCAAGCCCTCATAGGCTTATATCTGAGCCTGAGCCTGCTCCTGAGCCTGTATCCTATCCCATCCATTATCTCCCTCTCCTAACCTGCGCTTGTTCAGTTGCTTATCTCCTGTGTATGACCTTGGCTTGGCTAAACGTTTATGTTTCTGGTATATCCCTTGTTCCTGCTGACTTGCTGTATATATTGTTGTTTGTAGTGGGTTTGTTGTGTTGGTTTTGCACTATCTGTATTTTCTTAATTATCACCTATTTTAATAAATATTATGTATTCACTTACATGCGTTTTGGGTTATCTCTGTGCAGTCCACACAGTCTGGTCTACTAGTCTCCTGACAGTATACCAAGGCCATCCCTGACCAGACGTGGCTGCATTGAGGAAATCATCCTGGTTTGTCGGGTCTGCTAATATGGATTTCAATGAAATCTGTTATTATTCCCTGCTGGCAGAAGAGGATGATGGTGAATATTGTCGCCAGATTTTAAAAGGGTGGACTAGTGACCAGCTGATGGAAACTATCCAATCAGCTCATTCCCTAGTGGATCAGGGGTATATGTCATTTGAAGATGTTCAGCCCCTGGTCCAGTTATGTGCAAAACCAGCCCTGTCATGCATTCCCAAAGGAAGCAATGATTTTTCTCCCCCCTTCAATTATGGCCAAGTTGAATCTCTGGTTTGGTTGTTAGAGGATGATCCAGCCTATTTCATGGAACATTATTCCTCCTGTTCACAGCAGGTGTTGTCTAATTGCATCCAGTCGGTGCAATCCTTGGTCAGTCGGTGCAATCCTTGGTTAGTCAGGCTGTATTTGAATCAGCGTTTGTTCAACCTGTGCTGCAGGCATGGTCAGATCTCCTGTATTTAGCTAAGCCACAATTTTCCAGCCCTGCCATTAATCATCTGCCTTCCCAAAAATCTATCTCCCCGTCGCCTATGGCAACCTCAGCTACAGCCCAGTTTAATCAGCCCCCTACCAAATACTACTACCCAGTCTCCAAGTGTAGCACTCATCCTGCCTTCAATCCACCTGTCTCTTCTCCTCCACCTGTAACAGTCCCACAAAACCCTCCTCCAGCTACAATTCCCTGGTCTTCCTTCTGCCCAGCTACTTTCTTTTCTTACAGCCCTGCACCTACATACAAAACTGCATGGGCTAAACCAAAAAAGAAACAAAAATTCTTCCCGACCCACACCATCTTGCCAGTAACCCAACCTGCTCCCACTTTCCAATCTGATGTGCCTGCCTTCCAGCCGGATGTCTCGATGCCTGCCTTCCAGCCGGATGTCTCGATGCCTGCCTTCCAGCCGGATGTCTCGATGCCTGCCTTCCAGCCGGATGTCTCGGTGCCTGCCATCCAGCCGGATGTCTCGGTGCCTGCCTTCCAGCCGGATGTCTCGGTGCCTGCCTTCCAGCTTGATGTCTCTGCCTTCCAGCCTGATATGCCCGCTTCTCAGTCTGATGTCTTGATGCCTGCCTTCCAGCTGGATGTCTCGGCGCCTGCTTCCCAGCTTGATGTCTTTGCCTCCCAGTCCGATGTGCCCGCTGTCCAGTCTGCCCTGATGCCTGCCTTCCAGCCCGAAGTCTCGGTGCCCGCTTTCCAGTCTGATGTGCCTGCTATCCAGTCTGATGTGCCTGCCTTCCAGCCGGATGTCTCGGTGCCTGCCTTCCAGCCGGATGTCTCGGTGCCTGCCTTCTAGCCGGATGTCTCTGCCTTACAGTCTGATATGCCCGCTTCTCAGTCTGATGTCTTGATGCCTGCCTTCCAGCTGGATCTCTCGGTGCCTGCCTTCCAGCTTGATGTCTCTGCCTTCCAGACTGATATGCCCGCTTCTCAGTCTGATGTCTCGATGCCTGCCTTCCAGCCGGATGTCTCTGCCTTCCAGCTTGATGTCTCTGCCTTCCAGCTTGATGTCTCTGCCTTCCAGTCTGATGTGCCCACCTTCCAGTCTGATGTACCCGCTCTCCAGTCTAATGTGCCTGCTTTCCAGTCTGATGTCCTGATGCCTGCCTTCCAGCCTGATGTCTCGGCGCCTGCCTCCCAGCTTGATGTCTTTGCCTCACAGTCTAATGTGCCGCTGTCCAGTCTGTCCTGATGTCTGCCTTCCAGCCCGAAGTCTCCGTGCCCGCTTTCCAGTCTGATGTGCCTGCCTTCCAGCCGGATGTCCCGATGCCTGCCTTCCAGCCGGATGTCCCGATGCCTGCCTTCCAGCCGGATGTCTCAGCCTTCCAGTCTGATGTACCCGCTCTCCAGTCTAATGTGCCTGCTTTCCAGCCTGATGCTTTGATGCCTGCCTTCCAGCCTGATGTTTTGGTGCCCGCTTTTCAGTCTGATGTGCCCGCTTCCCAGTCTGATGTCTTCATGCCTGCCTTCCAGCCTGATGTCTCGAAGCTTGCCTTTCAGCCTGATGTCTCGGTGTCTGCATTTCCACCTGATGTCTTGATGCCTACCTTTCAGTCTGATGTGCCAGCTTCCCAGTCTGATGTGCCAGCTTCCCAGTCTGATGTGCCAGCTTCCCAGTCTGATGTACCAGCTTCCCAGCCTGACGTCTCGATGCCTGCCTACCAGCCTGATGTGCCTGCCTTCCAGTCTGATGTGCCAGCTTCCCAGTCTGATGTGCCAGCTTCCCAGTCTGATGTGCCAGCTTCCCAGTCTGATGTGCCAGCTTCCCAGTCTGATGTGCCAGCTTCCCAGTCTGATGTGCCAGCTTCCCATTCTGATGTGCCAGCTTCCCATTCTGATGTGCCTGCTTCCCAGTTTGATGTCTTGAAGATTGCCTTCCAGCCTGATGTCTCGATGCCTGCCTCCCAGCCTGATGTGCCAGCCTCCCAGCCTGATGTGCCAGCCTCCCAGCCTGATGTGCCAGCCTCCCAGTTTGATGTGCCAGCCTCCCAGTTTGATGTGCCAGCTTCCCAGTCTGTTGTCTCAGTGCCTGCCCTCCAGCCTGATGTCTCAGTGCCTGCCCTCCAGCCTGATGTCTCGAAGATTGCCTCCCAGTCTGATGTGCCAGCTTCCCAGTCTGATGTGCCTGCTTTCCAGCCTATTGTCCCAGTGCCTGCCTTCCAGCCTGATGTCTCAGTGCCCGCTGCCCAGCTTGAAGTGCCCGCTGCCCAGCTTGAAGTGCCCGCTGCCCAGCTCGGTGTATTCCTGTCTGCTGTCATCTCGGATATGCCCGCTGTCTTCTCAGATGTACCCACTGTCCAGCCTGATGTGCCCTCATCTGTTGTTCGGTTTGAGGCCACGAACTTTGGACAATTTCACCTTGTTGGAGCGTCCGGAGGCCGCTCCTTTGGGGGGGTACTAACATGAGAGGGTTTACCCGTTGGTGGCGCTATCGGTCTTTTGGATCGCAGTACCAGTGTCCACCAGCGGGTGTCTTGCAACACCTGGGACCTGTAGTAAGAGGTCTCTCCTGCTGGTGGCACTGTTGCATCCTTGGGCCGTAGTACCAGTGTCCACCAGCGGGTGCACTCTGGCAGTGTGGAGCAAACAGCACACTCTGCGCTCAGCTGTAACATGAGGTCAATTACCACAGCCTTATAAATACCCGGCAAGCCCTCATAGGCTTGCCTTGGTATCTTTCTTCCTTGTGCCCTGACCTGTTATCCCGTATCCTGTAAACCTGTATCTGAACCTGAGCCTGCTCCTGAGCCTGTATCCTATCCCATCCATTATCCCCCTCTCCTAACCTGCCCTTGTTCAGTTGCTTATCTCCTGTGTATGACCTTGGCTTGGCTAAACGTTTATGTTTCTGGTATATCCCTTGTTCCTGCTGACTTGCTGTATATATTGTTGTTTGTAGTGGGTTTGTTGTGTTGGTTTTGCACTATCTGTATTTTCTGAATTATCACCTATTTTAATAAATATTATTTATTCACTTACATGTGTTTTGGGTTATCTCTGTGCAGTCCACACAGTCTGGTCTACTAGTCTCCTGACAGCCTCAGTAGCCTTCCAAAATAGGCCTATGGCAGCCTCCTCCAGGTTACTCCTCTTCCTGCCACTTTTTCTTTGAAGGCGGAGGGGAGGGACCTGGGTATCGGGCAGCCTGCTTGGCCCGGCCACCTCATGGCTGAGACTTTCCTGTGTATAAAAAAGGGACATTGTTTTAGTTTTTGCTTCATCAATCACAATCATAAATTAGTACTCCAAACTAACATATATTTAACATCATTGATTGGACAACCAGAAATATTTTGAAGAATGCTATACCTGACTCAAGCTGGGCTCCTCCACATGTTTCTGCCTGGAAGGCCCAGGTTGGGCATCAGAAGCCTCAGCTGAGGGGGAAGGAAGTGTGGAAGGAAGAGTGGAGAGTGCTAGCCTGGGTTCACTCTGGTCTGACAGAAAATGCAGCCTGTCATTGTACCACAGCCTGGGGAGATAAATGTCATCTTCAGCTCCTGATCTCTGGGAATCCTGGACCTTCTTGTGCTCCCTTAGATAAGTGCTCCTCAGGCCACCAATTGGGATCTTCAAATAGGTGATGTCTGCCGTGGGGATCACCGACTTCACAAATTGCAGCAAATTATCCAGCGCTGCCTTCCTCTTTGTTTGGTTCTTATAATCAGGGTGGTTTATCTGCCACAGACAGGGCAGCTCCCTGAACATATCTATGAAGATTGGCATAAAGTCATGATCCTTCCAGATATCCATTTTAACTACAAGACACAGCACAAGACAAACCCTAATGTCAGCCTAAAGTCTTCTAAACTTGTCCAAATACAGGCCTCAATCTAGAAGCAGTATAGGCCCAATTTTAAATCTTACCTTCGTTATCACGATCGGCGCCTCTGATACTCCTTCCTCCGCTCACAGATCATACGTAAGATGCACGCGTGTTACGCTTTATATACACTGCGCATGCGTGAAACTCTGCCCACCCCTGACATTCTTTCTAGTCTATTCCCCGCCCCTTCTCATTCGGCGCAGTGGGGAAGAGGACATGGCGGAGACACAGCAGGTGTCAGATAATTACACCAACGAGGAGGAGGAAAGCCCGGAGCCTGAAACGTCTGGATCCAGAAAGAGACAATTTAAGGCATCAAATATGTCCTTTGGGGAGATGTTGGAGATAGTGGACATCCTGAAGAAGGCCGACTATGACGGGAAGTATGGACCTTACCCCAACCCCAATGTCAGAAAGGCCAAGATAATGGCGAAAGTAGTCTGCACCGGAATTTTGGGGTACGACGATCCAAGGATCAGCTCAGGAAGCGGTGGTCGGACCTGAAATTAAGGGAGCACGAGCAGTACAGAAGGATCAGGAGAGTGCTGCAAAAAAGTAAGTAGTTGTTCTATGTTCCTATTCTTTATTTTTTTATGTTCGTGCTGCTCCATGTGCTTTTCTTTACTGTTGTACAGTTTAAAATGGCAACTTTCATGTTCATGGGCACATTGTTCGTTCGTATGAAACATTGTTCGTTCGGCCTTGAAAACACCATTGTTTTGGCCATATGCATTTGAATACATTTTTTCAGCCCTACTTCTCTTCAAATAATTTTGTTGTCTAGACGGGTTTGTAAGTAGAATGTGATGCAAACTAGATTCTGTGTAAGGAGAGGACACTCAGCAGCACTAGTGTGGGACACCAGAACACCCTTTTTATTAGGGGGTCCCACACAGGTGCTCCAGTGTATACTATAGGGGTGTCTCCATCTGTGAAGCTTGTACAAAACAGGTAAGTATTTAAGCTTGACAAAGGGAAAAAACATTTCTTCATCTTGGAACTCTGCCCAAATAGACAATTGTACCGCACTTCCAAGCAATGTTTCATATTCTGATTTCTGACATGAAATATCTGTGTGCTAAGTATACCTATTTTTTTTTTACATAGGGGAGAAAAGACTCGGAGGACACCCCTTATCCGAGGAGACCACAGACCCCCCACCTCAGGAAGAAGTGGAGACCCACCAAAGACAACAGGAGGAGGAGGAGGAAGGAGATGTGGTGGAAATTGTCACCACAACAGGTGAGTGTCTGCGACCACAGGCTCAGGTAAGAAATGGATACCGGCATATTTATAATACATGGTGTGTTTTTGTTTCTATATTTTTAGGTGATCATGATGTTGTGGATCCAGGTCATTGAACCTCTGAAAGTGCACAGATCCTGATTGGGGAGACCATGGGGTGTAATAGGGACTTGGAAAACATCCAGAAAAACATCAATGATGTTAAAAAAAATGAAGAACATCATTGATGGTTTAGGGTGCGTTTAAAACCCCTCCAAATCCCTTCCCTTTTTTGTGCTTTTTGAAATCTAAAAATTTCTCACATTTTTTTACATATTCTCGAAAAGCCAAATTTTGAAGATGCACACAGTGTGTCAACATGTGCTATCTGCCATCACGGGAGATCAATGTATGCATTTTGGAGGTGCAACCCTTTCCTCAATAATAAAGTAGCTGGGAGGAAGGGGTTGCACCCCTAAAACACGTCCCTTGATCCCCCGTGATGGCAGGTAGCACATGTTGACATTCGGCAATTTGTGTGCATCTTCAAAATTTGGCTATTCTAGGGGTGACTTCACCCAATCTGAACGTAATATCAAACACAGTTTATAAATTCTCAGGTCTGATATTGCCTTTAATTTTTTTTAAAGTTGAACTTTGTAAGTTCCAGATTTGAATCTTTCTTGTTGGTTTTAAACATGCCTGTTTTACCTTAAATGGACATTTTTACTTTTAGTAATGTGACCCAAAAAATTGTTATACAACAAACATGTTGATTTGTTTTAAAAACCTTTGATAAATGCACATGTGATTGTGCTGGTATTAAAAAGATTGATAATCAAGAATGTGTGGATTATTGTTTCAAAGCTCCCAAACTTTTGTTGTGCTCAAATTGGTGTTTTCTGTGACAATGGGGGTTATTTCCTAAGGGAAAATCCACTTTTCACTACAAGTGCAGTTTCAGTGCAGTTTCAAATGCACTTGTAGTGCAAAGTATCTTTGCCTTTAGTAAATAACACCCAACAGTGCTTTGTAATCTTACACAATCACACCATTTTCAGGACTCACCACATTTCTGTCAGGGTCAGTTAAAAGAAACACAAGCAGTAAATGTCACCAAAGATTTTAGAAGTTAAAATGATTTTTTTATTTTAAAAATGTTTCAGACATTGTCTGGCATTTTGATGGCCCCCCTACCCGCAAAGTAATCAAGGTATCTAAGACAGACCTCACGGGCACTCAGGTGGGGCAAGCCAGGACGGCCACTTTCAAGCGCCGTCAGGGTTGGTTCATTATGAATTCCGACCTCAGGCCCAACTGAGGCAGCATAGTTAGCAGAATTTTGCTTTAAAAAGTTGTGTAAAACACAGCACGCCAGGATAATATGATTCAGTTTGTACTCCGCCATGTGTATGGGTGTAAGAAATAGGCGGAACCGGCTTGCCATGATTCCAAATGTGTTCCCCACCACTCTTCTGGCTCTGGCCAGCCGGTAATTAAAAACCCTCTGGTCCGGGGTGTGGGTCCTCATAGGGAATGGCCGCATAAGATGGTCCCCCAGCGCAAACACTTCATCCGCAACGAAGACGAATGGGAGTCCTTCCACATTGTCTTCTGGAGGTTGCAAGTCCAAGCTGCCATTCTGGAGACGCCTGTAGAACTCCGTCTGGGCGATGACTCCACCATCGGACATCCGCTCCATTCTTCCCCACGTCCACATTCAGGAACTTATAAGTAGCCGACACCACCGCCAACATCACAATACTATTGAACCCCTTGTAGTTGTAATAGTATGACCCCGAGTTGGGTGGTGGGACGATGTGGACGTGTTTCCCATCAATTGCCCCTCCGCAGTTAGGAAAGTCCCACCGCTGGGCAAAGTGGGAGGCCACAGTCTGCCATTCCTGTGGGTTGGAAGGAAACTGTGGAGTCAAACAAGAAAAAAAAAACATTTTGCACCTAAACAGGGAAAGCAGATTAGACACAAACATTCTTGGCCAACATCAGTATAACATTTATTTTAGGGAGTTTTGAAAGACCAAGGCATAAGGTCCACCTATCATATTCCCCCTCCCCCCCTCTCATGGGCCATTTCTAACATTTGAGGGGGGAGATCTTTTGGACAGGTGACCCTCTTCACTTCATTGAGAGATGAATGCCTAAATAATGTGAATTACTTTGGCCAGCCCCTCCTTACTTACACTATTGACAGCCCACTGGACAGGTAAGAAGTGTCATAATACAAAGATATAGATACACATTGTACACATTTTAGCACATTTGGACATTCTGCTATTACCTATCAAGATAATAATATTATACAAAAACTTTAAACAGTACCATTTGAAAGTATTCAGTCAGGCCCTTGCACTACATGCTTTGGGGAATTCATCCATAAATATGACCACAAAAGAGATGGGTATAGTTTGTATGGGTTTGGCAAAGTCAGCAGATAGATGATTGAGGATAGATAGAGAATTGGTATCAGCTGACTTAGCAGTTGGGGGAAGGGAGGGTTCCAAATGATTTGGGAACCCAAAGAGAAAAGCCTCTGGCACTCTGCTTGAATTTAAAGCACAAATCAAATTTTTAAACAGGGGGTTTTTAGGGTAAAGCACTACTATGGAGCTGACAAAATACATTGTTAAGTGACTACATGAGGTGAATATAGGGCCAGGAGAGCATTCTCGGGGGAGGTAAGTTAAGGCAAATATGCATGAAGGACAAAAAAATAAGTACATGAAAATCCAGCATGCATGAGGACAAAGGGGACATTCACAACATATTACAATCATGGTAATTAGGGAATGAGGAAAGAAATACAATATATTATAAAACATTAAATACAATAAAATGTGATATAAAAGGATAAAAATCTTACCTTAATATAATCCTTCTGCAGGACCTGAATGATGGCAAAACAGGTCTCCGGGATAATGATCCCCAGAGCCTGGGGGGAGATGCCTGTCGAGAACTTCAAGTCCTGCAGACTTCTCCCCGTCGCCAAGTACCGCAGGGTGGTGACGAGCCTCTGCTCCGGAGTGATGGCTTGCCTCATGCAGATATCCTGCCTACTAATATAAGGGGTCAGCAAAGCCAACAAACGGTGAAATACGGGGTCTGTCATCCAGAGAAAGTTCCTGAAATCAGGATTATTCTCACGGAGCAAAGGCATGTGACAGAATTGGTCATGCTGAAGCAACCAATTCTTGGTCCATGAACTCCTCCTCACCCTGTTCATGGACTGGACTTGTGTCAAGGTAAGGACCCCAACACCAAGCCCCCGCACAGCACGAACTCTACGAGGAGTACGTATACGCAACATGGCTAGAAAACGGTCGGCTGCTCAAAACGAAGTAACAGAACGCACTGAAGAACAGCCTGTGAAGAGCGACCTGAAAAACAGCAACGAGCGGACAAGAATGCACTGAATAATCCAATACGACCTGACTGCACGCACTGAAGAGCAGATACAAACCCACAAGCACAAACTGAACAGCAGAAAACGACCTGAAAACCACGAGTCTGAAAAAGCGTGAATCGTCTCTCACCAAACTTTTACTAACACGAGATTAGCAAAAGGAGCTCAAAGGGTGCCGCGCTTGGTTCAGAACTGCCCTTTTCTAGTCTCGTCGTACGTGGTGTACGTCACCGCGTTCTTGGTGATCGGAAATTCCGGCAACTTTGTGCGACCGTGTGTATGCAAAACAAGTTTGAGCCAACATCCGTCGGAAAAAATCCATGGATTTTGTTGTCGGAATGTCCGATATGTCCGATCAATGTCCGATCGTGTGTACAGGGCATGCGTAAACATTACTCCTATACATATTTTTGTGGAATAAAAATTAAAAAATGTATGATCCATAGAAAAACTCTTGTTAATTAATATAATGCATCATATTCAAACAATGATTGATAATACAAAGGAACAGATGATTAGAAAAAGGTAAGTATCAGTGGGATGAGTGGTGTTATAATACACAGTTATTAACAATAAGGGAACAAGATAAACCTTAAAAGTAAACACCAGCCAGAGTCTCTTTATGAGACCCAGATGGTTAGATGATTAGGAACAGATGATTAACCACTTCAATACAGGGCACTTATACACCTTCCTGCCCAGACCAATTTTCAGCTTTCAGCGCTGTCGCAGTTTGAATGACAATTGCGCGGTCATGCTACACCGTACCCAAACAAAATTTTTATCATTTTGTTCCCACAAATAGAGCTTTTTTTTGGTGGCATTTGATCACCTCTGCGGTTTTTATTTTTTGCTAAACAAATAAAAAAAGCCCGAAAATTTTGAAAAAAATAAAAGTTTTGCTTTTCTTTCTGTTAAAAAAAATTTGTAAATAAGTAAGTTTTCTCTTTCACTGATGGGCACTGATAAGGCGGCACTGACAGGCACTGATACGGCGGCACCGGTGAGATGGCACCAATGAGCGGGCACTGACGAGCACTGACGATGGGCACTGGTAGGCAGCACTGATGGGTGGCACTGATATGCAGCACTGATGGGCATTGATAGGCGACACTGATGGGCACTGAAAGGTGGCACTGCTGGGCACTGATAGATGGCACTGATAGACGGCACTGATGGGCACTGATAGGCGGCACTAATGGGCATTGATAGGCGGCACTGATGGACACTGTAGGGCACTGATACGTGGCACTGATGGGCACTGATACGCGGCACTGATAGGCATCCCTGGTGGCACTGGCAGTGGTAGGCATTGGAGTGGGCACTGATTGGCAGCTGCCTAGGCACAGATTGGCAGCTGCCTGGGCACATATTGGTATTTCCCTGGGGGTCTAGGAGGCATACCTGCTGGTCCAGTGTGGTGGCCATCCTGGTGGTCCTGGGCGGCTTCCCTGGTGGTCCTGGACAAAATCCGAGGGGGGTCTGTGCTTATAAACAATGAGCACAGACCCCCCCTGTCAGGAGAGCAGCCGATCGGCTCTCCTCTACTCGCGTCTGTCAGACACGAGTGAGGAAAAGCCGAACACCGACTCTTTCTATTTACATCGTGATCAGCCGTGATTGGACATGACTGATCACGTGGTAAAGAGTCTCCCTCGGAGACTCTTTACCAAGATCGGAGTTGCGGTGTGTCAGAATGACACACCACAACAACGATTGCCGCGATGCGCGCCCCCGGGGGCGCGCTGCAGCTCAATATCCTGATCACGTCATATGACGTACGGTCAGGATATTGAAACCACTTTGCCGCGTACGGAAAAAATCAGAGTCTTTTCAATCCACTGTCACCTCTTCTGTCTATCACATGAAACATTTTACCACATGTGCCACCCGGTACGTAGTGTACCTCATCACATGTCCATGTCACAAGCAATATGTGGGGCGTACCATAAGACCATTCTCGGTTAGAATAAACAAACATATTGCTTCCATCAAATTGGGCCGCACCAATCACAGCTTCCCCCAACACTATTTACAATTTCATGAAAAAAAACCCAGTGGCATCAAGTTCCAAATTATCGATAAATTTGTCCCACATTGGAGGGGGGACCACGCATCAGAGGGGTATCCCAACTTGAGACTTTCTGGATATACCAGCTGAAGTGTTACTCCCCCTATGGGTTAAATATAGAATGGGACATAAATGCTTTCATTAATAAATCTTGATATGCAGTGTTTTACAGCCCATTTTTATGGTTTGCTGAGTGTATGCAGTTATTTGTTCATTTCCTACCTGAAACAAAATGTATTATTTTGAAGGTATCGAAGGGATGTTTAAGACATGGAAATATCAGTTCTGGGTCTCATAAAGAGACTCTGGCTGGTGTTTACTTTCTGGGTTTTTCTTGTTCCCTTATTGTTAATGGGGGACCGGGAAAAACCTTGAAACCTGCCTGACACACAATTTTGAAGGTATCGGGGTGTTTCAAACATGAAGATATTAGTTCTGGGTCTCATAAAGAGAGTCTGGCTGGTGTTTACTGTCAAGGTTTTTGTTCCCTTATTGTTAATAACTGTGTATTATAACACCACTCATCCCACTGATAATTACCTTTTTTAATCATCTGTTCCTAATCATCTAACCATCTGGGTCTCATAAAGAGACTCTGGCTGGTGTTTACTTTCAAGGTTTTTCTTGTTCCCTTATTGTTAATAACTGTGTATTATAACACCACTCATCTCACTGATACTTACCTTTTTCTAATCATCTGTTCCATTGTATTATCAACCATTGTTTGATTATGAGGCATTATATTGATTAACAAGAGTTTTTTCTATGGATCATTCATTTTTTAATTTTTATTCCACAAAGATATGTATAGGAGCAATGTTTACTAACAATCATGCACCTTTATAGGTTCACATGTGATGTCAATTTGGCAGTCAGATCCTCACACCGCCATCCTGTATCTAGGTTTGGTCTGTGTCTCTAGGCATGCTTGTCCTCTGTTGTCCTGTGCGCCGCCGTAGAGCCCACCTTGCAAATTGCCTCTCTTGTTATATGAGTGGCTATCGGGCCACGAGTGCTGGTTCTTCTTAGTGTGATGAAGTTTCCGCCTATTTTGGGCATGCGGGTGTGGTTATCGCATCCCCAGCCCTGCTAGCTCACAGGCTGATGCCTGCAATGAGAAAGAGGCTTGGAACACAAACACTAGAGCACAATGACGTTGCTACGGCGGCGTCGCACATGTGACCATGGAGGGTGGGTGTTCTAGGGCTGTAATTGGTTCACATAGTCACATGAACATCCGGGAAGTAAGGTGTGTGTGTGCAGAGGATCGCTGATTGGTCATATTACCTGCCCAATGTCAGCACTCCCAGCTGATTGGCTGCTTTGTTAATGTTAAGGTCTTTATATAGCGTGGTGCCTAACACTAGGTTTTATGCCCCAGTTGAAGGACTTTTGTCCGAGACATGTCGGGTTGCTGAGCCTTTGTGCTTTCTGACACCACGCGATACTGTTTTTTTTCCTTTACTTTTTATGTGATCACTCCCTGTACCCACCCGACTAGGTGGATTGTACTGTTAAGCTTTTGCTGTTTTAATAAATTTTTATTTTTGGATTTACGCACTATGTGGAGGCCCTTCTCTTCTTTCCTTTTTTATGGTTTGATGTGACACCATTTGGAGTTCGTACATCCTATCAAGTGTGACCATCGGATGGGAGTCCAAGTTCGTTAGCCGGGCTGTCCTAGCTACACCATTTGCTTACCACGGATTTTGACGGAAGTATTGAGGCGTATGTCCACACCAGCTCCTTCCATCAAATATCTGCCGGATTGTTGAATCCAAACATCTCATTGACCCACCGCCGTATGGTGAGTGTGTCCACTTCTCATGGTAAGCGTACCCATTCCTTCAATATTTCCATCTTGATGCGGCAAATATCTTATGAAGAGGTTATTCCTGTCATACAGTGGTTGATTTACTATCATCTACAGGCATCATCTACACATGGGACTTTATTTCATTTTACTGAAGAATCTCCTATTTTTTTTGGTTTATCACAGACAGTTTTAGTTGCAGTGTTTTTTTTTTTTTGTTTTGTTTTGTTTTTTTTTTTGCTGTCTTACGTGGACATTTTCACCTACCTGTGACAAACTTTCCTGATTTGTTTGTCCTTTTGTTGTTGTATATTGTTCACGTGGAGAGGGATATTGAAGGATGCAGAAGTATGAAGGGGGCACAGTGGTGTGTTTTTACATTTTAACGTGGGGGGGAGGTGCCAGATATAGGATCCGTCCCGGGTGCCAAATTCTCTAGGTACGCCCCTGCCTCTGTCCAAACTTTTACTTACCTCTTCATAAAAAGAAATCAGGTTTGTTTCTTCTGTCTTTCTTTCATGAACCCATGCTGTCTGTTGCTTAAACTATTTTTTTCCAGCAAGAACTCATCTATGTGGTATTTTATTAAACTCTCCAGTATCTTCCCAACTATAGAAGTTAAACTAACAGGTCTATAGTTAGTCTTGGTAAAGACTTTGCTTACTTTTTAAATATAGGCACCGCATTGGCCTTACGCCAATCCAGTGGTACTATTCCAGTCATTAATGAATCCCTAAAAATTTGATTCAATATCTTTGAAATGATAGAGCTCAATTCTTTTAGGATCCATGGGTGGATGCCATCTGGTCCAGTTGCTTTATCCACCTTTATTCTGTCTAAATATTTCTGGCCCATATCAATTTTGAGCCATTGTGGATCATTTGGGGCTGTGACAATACCATTCCCATTATGGACATGAGTTCCCGCATGCTCTTTTGTATACACAGAGCTAAAGAAATTATTTGATAAATTTGCCTTCTCTTTGTCCCCAGTCACCCACTCGAGATTATTTTGTAAAGGGCCTACATGCTCTGGCAGCCCTCCATGGACAGCTTCTATTTCTATTTTTACCATCATACTACTGTTTTCATTGACTAACTACTAATAGATAACTGCTTTATACCCCCCTCCTAGTTTGTTCTGAGATTGCTGTATCCTGAAGAGCGCCGTATCATACTAGTGTTTTTATTTTGGCCTACATGCTCAGACCTGAACTTTTTACTATTAATATATTTAACCACTTGCTTACTGGGCACCTAAACCCCTTCCTGCCCAGATTAATTTTCAGCTTTTAGCGCTGTAACTCTTTGAATGACAATTGCGCGGTCATACAACACTGTACCCAAATTTACATTTTTATCATTTTTTTCCTACAAATAGAGCTTTCTTTTGGTGGTATTTGATCACCTCTGGGTTTTTTATTTTTTGTTTAAAAAATTTAAAAAGACCGAAATTTTTTAAAAAAATTACTAAACCATTTTATATTTTGTTAATAAATTTTGCAAACAGATAATTTTTCTCCTTCATTGATGTACGCTGATGAGGCTACATTGATGAGCATCGACTGCACTGATGGGCACTGAGAGGCTGAACTGATAAGGCAACACTGATGGATGGCACTGATGGGTGGCACTGAAGGGCATTGAGAGGTGGCACTGAAGGGCACTAATAAGTGGCACTGATAGGTGGCAGTGATGGGCACTGAAAGGCACTGGTAGGTGAAACTGATAGTCAGCACTGCTAGGTGGCACTGATGAGGCACTGATTGGCACCACTGGTGGGCATTGATAGATGGCACTCGTGGGCATTTATAGGCGGCACTGATTGCTAGCACTTATGTACTGGTGGGCACTGATTCGTGGCACTGTGGGCACTGATTCGTGGCACTGGCAGGTGGTACTGGTGGACAAATATGAGGTGGCTTTGCCTCTTCCTCTTCGGGACCAATGTCCCTTCAACAGAAGCCAGTGATCGGTTTTTTTTTCTCCTCACGCTGTCAGCATGAGAAAAAAAAACTATTACTGATCTTCTGTATACATCACGTGATCAGCTGTCATTGGCTGACAGCTGGTCACGTGGTAAGGGCCGGGATCGACCCCTTACTCCGATCTGTGATCACCCGAGTCTCATTGACTCGGGTGATCACAGCGCGCGCCTTTCAGGGGGCGTGGTGAACATGCAAAGGGGACGTCTATGGACAGCCTCCAGGCAAAGCAGATCCACGCTGTAGCCGTCATTTGGCTATAGCGCGGATCTGAAGGGGTAAAATAATTTTTTGGGTATTTGTCCTACTATCTTTTGCAACCTGTCATTCGTTTTGAATTTCAGGAGCTTCGGGTGATACACAGAGATTTGAACATTGTATGCTACCAGTGTCAAGTATACTGAAGAAGAACTATCTGAGGTTAAACAGACATATTTGTTGTCTGGTTGGCAATTATTTGAAGTTGTGAGCTGCAGACCTTGTCCTATGGCTGTAATTCTCACCTTCAATCTGGGGCTTTATGCCTTCTTCCACAGATCTCAGATGCTAGATCATTTTTATTCCCATTCACCACTGAACCTCAGCCCCTGTGTACTCCTATTGCCATGGGCATTTTTACTTCCAATGAGCACAGTTTGGCCTCCCCTAAACTTGGAGGATATGTCCAGCTTTCTCTCAGAAACTTTTCTGCACTTCATTTTATAGTGGTAATAAACCCATGTTATTTACTGGATGGTTCTGTAAACAAAAAACCAAGTAAGGCTAAGGACGTCTTGACCAAATTAGGGAAGCTTATTGACTGGATACAGTGAAACCTCTGATTACGAGCATAATCCGTTCCAGGAGTATGCTCGTAATCCAAAGTACTCGCATAATAAAGCGAGTTTTCCCATTGAAGTCAATGGAAACGAAAATAATTTGTTCCGCATTGACTTCCACGGGATGCAATACCGCATGCGACCAGAGGTGGGGAGAGCCTCGGAAAGGCCAAAAATGCCCGAGCATACTTCGGCTGACCTCGGAAAGACTCAGTTCATGAGCCTTTTCGAGGTTTGCCGAGGTCAGCCGAACTGTCCTCGGGCCTTTCCGTGCATTTCCGAACACCGACGATCGGTGCTGTTTGGCTCCGGCGTCCCCCACCTCAGGCCAAAAGCAGTACTGCACACCGCTTTGGGCCTGAATCCTGCTCGTTTTGCCAGACAACACTCGCAAACGGAGTTAAGATTTTTAGAAATACAGTGCTCGTTTTGCGAAACGCTTGTTAACCGCGTTACTCGCAAACCGAGGTTCCACTGTATATAATATGTAGCACCCTCTAGTGTGCTACTTGCGCCAGTGTAGGCACATTTAAGCTTATAATTTATAGTAAGTTATGAGAGTTCGAAATTGGGTCTGGTTATTGCAGGTCAGGCTGGATGGCTCTACAGAGGCAGGTCTCTGGTACCTCCCCCTGGATGTAGAAGTTTGTAGAAGCTTCTGAAGTTAGTGGGCGGAGGCCAGGAGGTCCTGATCTGCATACTTAGTCTGTCCAATCCCCAGGCACAATGTCCTTGCAGGGTGTATGGATAAGCCCTTAAATATGGGAGAGCCTAGCCAGCAAAGAAGTCAAATGGAAGATGGGGTGCTGAGGAGGCTGCCGATGGCCTAGGAGAGAACCCCTGGGTTTAGGGGGACTCTGCCTCCAGGCTGGGCTTGGGCTGGCTTGGGAAGATCAGAACGGTTTGAGAAGGAATCTTGCCTAAGGAGCATCAGGTAGCAAAGAGGACAGAGTTTGTACATCAGCACACACATCAGGGGTTCAGCAAACTTCAATGGGGTTTGGATGCCAAACCCAAACCCTATTGGAATCAACGGGACCTAAATCTGTCAAGTTAAAAATGCCCATTTTCTGGACTAATAGGCAGGGGGTGTCAAAAAATAGCATGGGGCTGGGCACTGCCTTAGGGAACATGTACCAATGAGAACGAGAGCTGTGCATAAGGGGGCAAAGGTAACCTGTGGACGATGGTTGCAGAAGTGAGCTGTGGACAGAGGCTACAGGTGAGCTGTGGATGGGAGAATCAGAGGTAAGCAAAGAGGTGTGCAGAGATGAGCAGTGGATGATTACTTTGGGGGGAGATATGTAAGTACTGTACTGTACTATTTTTTTTTTGTGACCTGTGTAATATGCACACCTCAGTACTGCACAGTACGCACTGTGCCCTGTGTGTTATCCACTCCTGAATGTGGTACTTTGTGTGTTACATATTTCTAAACCTTGCATCTTGTTGCAATGCACAGATTATCTGTCAATGCCTTACTTCTCCCTGAGGAGCGGTTGGAGAGGTGAGTGGGTCGAAGAGCTTTATGGTGCACACCCCTTTGCAATAGGCTGCGCACACGTATGGCAGTTTTGCACAGTTTGAGGGCCCTTTTACACTTGTTCATTTTCCTGCAGTAAAAAGTATACACTTTCTGCATAAAAATGCATTTTAAGTGGGAATCACATTCATTACTATGTATCTAGTTCACAGTTATCCACTGTAGCTTAGCTTATTTTAAAAAATAGGACATGTAGCATTTTAGTTTGTTTATGTGCCATTGAAAAAAAAAGGTACATTTACAAAAATGCAGGTATTATATGTTTTCATGCATATTTACCGCATCTGCATCACCTCAGTACTGTATGTTTCTCCCTCATTTTGCATATATTTAAAGAATATAAAAATACACATACAGTGCTGTGAAAAAGTATTTTCCTTATTTTTTGCATATTTGCCACATTTAAATGATTCAGATCATCAAACAAATTTTATTATTACACAAAGAAAAAGTAAATACAAAATGCAGTTTTTAAATGATGATTTAATTTTTATTAAGGGAAAAAATCTGTCAAAGCCTGTCTGGCTCTATGTGAAAAAGTAAGTGCCCCTAAACCTAATAACTGATTGTGCCCCCCTTGACAGCAACAACTTCAATCAAGTGTTTGTAATAACTAGCAATGAGTCTTGCACATTGCTGTGGAGGAATTTTGGCCCACTCTTCATTGCAGAATTGTTTAAATTCAGCCACATTGGAGGATTCTCAAGTATGAATGGTCTGTTTAAGGTCATGCTACAGTATCCCAGTTGGATTTAAGTCCAGACCTTGACTAGGCCACTTCAGTGGCGTCACTAGGGTTTGTGTCACCTGGTGCGGTAAAACATGGTGTCACCCTGTCCCCCACCCCGTCCCCCTATTTTTGGGGTAGCTGCCCAGCATTGGAGCTTGTTGTGGCGGTCAACAGGGCCTAGAGGATAGCAGGTTATGCACTTCCTAATGGCTCAGTCCCTAGCAACAGTAATGGTTAATGGCCAACAGGTCCTCTTACCAGACCCAGTGAAACTGCAGAAGTGATCCCTCCAGCTGGACATTCGCTCACTCCGGGTTGCCCAGGTCGATTCTGGTCAGTAGTGTAGCACATCTGTACCCTGGCAGGGGCTCAGTCTCTCTCTCTCTCTCTCTCTCTCTCTCTCTCTCTCTCTCTCTCTCTCTCTGGTAGTGCTGGGCAGCATGGGTCTCTCTCTGGTGGTGCTGGGCAGCAGCATGGCTCTCTCTGGTGGTGCTGGGCAACTTTGCTATCTGTCTAGTGGTGCTGGGCAGCAGTGTGGCTCCCTCTCTAGTGGTGCTGGGCAGTGTGGCTCTCTCTCTGGTGGTGCTGGGCAGCGTGGCTCCTTCTCTGGTGGTGCTGGGCAGCATAGCTGACAGGAGAAAGGGGAGGGTGGCCAGCAGGGGAGATACACTGACAGCCCGCAGCTCACCTGTCACAGCGCTGCTGCAGCACTGCAGAATTCTCTGGCGGACTGAGCAGGGGAAAAGATCCTGCTGTCACTTCTTTACCACTAGAAGGGGGGAGCCGACAGCACCCACTACAACTGCTTCCCGGTGTCACTCCTCTGGTGGGGGTCACTCGGGTGCGGTCCACCAACCCCCACCCCCATAACGATGCCACTGGGCCACTCCAAAATCCTAAATTTGAGCCATTCAGAGGTGGACTTGGTGGTGTGTTTCGGATCATTGCCCTGCTGCAAAACCCAAGTTCACTTGAGCTTGAGGTCATGAACTGATGGCCAAACATTCTTCTTCAGGATTCTTCTGGTAGAGCGCAGAATTCATGGTTCCATCAATTATGGCAAGTTGTCCAGGTCCTGAAGCTGCACAGCAGCCCCAGACTATCACACTACCGCTACCATGTTTGACTGCTGGTATGATGTTCTTTTTATGAAATGCTGTGTTAGTTTTACGCCAGATGTAAGGGGACACACACCTTCCACAGAATATTTGCCCAAAAGTCTTGGGAATGATCAAGATGTTTTTGGGCAAATGGGAGATGAGCCTTTGTGTTCTTTTTGGTCAGCAGTGGCTTTTGCCTTGGAACTCTCCCATGGATGCCATTTTCACCCAGTCTCTTTCTTATTGTTGAATCATGAACACTGACCTTAACTGAGGCAAGTGAGGCCTGCAGCGTTGATGTGTTGCTTTCTGAGCCCTTTTAGCATTCTTCACTTTGTTTGACAGCTTCTATTGAAGTGATTTCTTGATTCAACAGGTCTGGCAGTAATCAGGCCTGGGCGTGGCTGGTGAAATTTAAAGCAGTTGTAAACCGTGGATGTTTAAAAAAAAAAACACCTGTAAGGCAATTGCATATTGTGCTAGTATGCATCACTAGCACATTATGAATTGCTAACCTTGGAATGAAGCCCTCCAGCGCTGTGCTGTCACCGCTGAGAGGGCTGACATGTTCCCCCGGTCTTTCTACCGGGTTTGTGCGCTCCAGCTATGTGATTGGACAGAGTTGCGATGATATCACTCCCGCGCATTCCCTAGGTTCTGGCACAAAGCTCTGAAGGTCCGGCAAGGTATGCTGGACCTTCAGAACTGTATTCAGGGTGTGTGTGTGTGTGTGTGTAAACACACAAAATCCCTGCTCTGTGAGAAGAGGAGAGGCAGATTGTGAGTTCCTACTAGCTAGGAACAACGATCTGTCATCTCCTCTAGTCAGTCTCATACCCCTACAGTTAGAACACACACTAGGGAACACAGTTAACCCCCTGATCGCCCCCAAGTGTTAACCCCTTCCCTGCTAATGACATTTACACAGTAATCAGTGCATTTTTATAGGTCTGGTCGCTGTATAATTGTCAATGCTCACAAAAATGTGTCTAAAGTGTCCGATCTGTCTGCCATAATGTCGCAGTCCCAATAAAAATCGCAGATCACCGCCATCACTAGTTAAAAAAATATATATAATAATAAAAATGGCATAAATCTTTCCCCTATTTTGTAGACGCTATAACTTTTGCGCAAACCAATCAATATATGCTTATTGCGATTTTTATTACTAAAATTATGTAGAAGAATGCATATCGGCCTAAACTGAGGAAAAAATTTGCTTTTTTAAAAAAAAATTGGGGATATTTATTATAGCAAAAAAATACAAAATATTGTGTTTTTTTTCAAAATTGTCGCTCTTTTTGTGGTTATAGCCCCAAAAAAAAACCGCAGAGATGATTAAATACCACCAAAAGAAAGCTCTATTTGTGGGGAAAAAAGGACATCAATTTTGTTTGGATACAGTGTCGCACGACTGCACAATTGTCAATTAATGAAATTAAATTGATTGCATTGCCCTCAGGTGGCAATCAAACACCTAGGTATAAATGTGCCACATCCTATGTAATCTATAAATGCTGAATAAAGGAATAATGGACTTTGTAGGCACGTATAAAAATACATAACAATTTTTTAATAATTCACATAAAATACAAACTGTACATATACAACACATAATATATGTGGTAGAGAAATATGGGACACAGTGGTTTATCCTAGCATGTTACACTTGACTAATACTTTCTGTGTGGCAATATTGAAAAAATGGCCACACTGAGATGTATGCATTCCTCTTCGTAGTTCCCACAGTCCTCATAGATTAAAAAGAATTGCTCGCTCTACATGTTTCACGACCTAAAATGTTGCTTCTTCAGGAGTTTCAATAATTCTAGTTGGAGAAACATACTCATATTAAAATGCAGTACAAATCATTGGCATAACAATACAGGTGTGTTTGTACATGAACTCATCAATAATGTGGTGCTTAAACAAATGGTCTCAAAGCTCATCTATGCCGGGAATGCCGTGACCGCAGAACAACCCCCTCCAAATGGAGATGACAACTAGGGACACCAGGGACAAGCGGTAGCCACACTAAAGACACAGGTGTCGGGATATGGGAATGTACACGTAAACTGGGTATAAAGGATATGGCAATGAATATTAGTGTAAGCTACCGTATTTATCGGCGTATAACACGCACCGGCGTATACCACGCACCCCAATTTAGGAGGGAATTTTAAGGAAAAAAAAACTTTTAGGAGGGAAGTTGAAGGGAAAAAAAACTTACATTTAAACGCCCATCATTGCAGCCTTCTCAGTGCAGCCATGTCAGTGCAGCCTTGTCAGTGCAGCCATGTCAGTGCAGCCTTGTCAGTGCAGCCTTGTCAGTCCAGCCTTGTCGGTGCAGCCATGTCAGTGCAGCCATGTCAGTGCAGCCTTGTCAGTGCAGCCATGTCAGTGCAGCCTTCCCCAGTGCAGCCTTGTCAGTGCAGACTTCCCCAGTGCAGCCTTGTCAGTGCAGCCTTGTCAGTGCAGCCTTGTCAGTGCAGCTTTCCCCAGTGCAGCCTTCCCCAGTGCAGCTTTCCCCAGTGCAGCTTTCCCCAGTGCAGCCTTCCCCAGTGCAGCCTTCCCCAGTGCAGCCTTCCCCAGTGCAGCCTTCCCCAGTGCAGCCTTCCCCAGTGCAGCCTTGCTACAGTGATCCCAGCCATTCTGGGCTTCAAAATCGCCGATCGCGATTTGAAAATGGCGCCGCCGGCGCCAAAATACACAGTGCCGGTCCTCGGCTCTTTCCGGCGGCTGTCGTTCATTTTCGGCTCCACTCGTAGTCCCGAGCGGAGCTATCCGAACCTAGCCGAGTAGGTTCGGATAGCTCCGCTCGGGACTACGAGTGGAGCCGAAAATGAACGACAGCCGCCGGAAAGAGCCGAGGACCGGCTCTGTGTATTTCGGCGCCGGCGGCGCCATTTTCAAATCGCGATCGGCGATTTTGAAAATGTGACAGGTCGGATCGCAGGGGATCGGCGTATAACACGCACCTGCGATTTTCCCCTGGTTTTAAGGGGAAAAAAGTGCGTGTTATACGCCGATAAATACGGTACTTCAATTAGGATTGGGATGTACTATAGTATTAGGTCCCATTCTCACATATCAGCCAGTATGCCTCCAAAACTATGCGTGTCACCTTAAACCAGATGCTTTTCAATCTATGGAAAAAAACATAGAGTTGGTCCTCCCAGAGTCTTAAAACTTTATAGTAACACAACTTAGCAAGAGCCTAGCCGTATAAATAGAAAGGAAAGAAAGTAGCAGGACTCAAAATATCTTGATTGGCTGGTCCATGATAAGGAAATTATATCAGAATCATGTGTGCACAGTCACAAGGAGTATACATGCATCCCAGCTGTGATTAAATACCAAGAAAAGAAAGCTCTATTTGTGGGGGAAAAAGGATAAAAAATTAATTTGGGTACAGTGTTGTATGACCGCGCAATTGTCATTCAAAGGGCATCAGCTCTGAAAACTGAAAATTGGTCTGGGCAGTAAGCAAGTGGTTAAACATCCACTGTCTGGGGAGCAGAGTAAGCAAGGATGCCATGAAAACCAGGGGAATCAAAAAGTGCTGAGTTAAATACCTGGGTGTGCACTGGTTCTAGGTTCCGGGTGTGAGGCTGCAAGTTTGTTGGTTCCAGGGGTAGAATGAACGTCAGCTTCCCTCAGAACGCCTGGGGAACATCGTCCTGACTCCTCTATATGTACACCCCGACTGAGCTGGCGTCTGATGTCACTCAGCCCGAGCGCTGGTGCACTGTGCATGCGCCAAAAGGCGCATGCTCACTAGACTACTGGACATTCTGGTCCTAGTGCCCGCCGTCTGTGGCGGCTGCAGTGCGCCAAGGGGACACAGATGGAGAGTGTCTCCAAGTTGCTGTGGGTAGATGCATGGCCCCCCCCACCCTAGGTCAAGGTGGCCCAGGAGGGTGGGTTGCAGCCCCAACGGTTTGGGTGGCCACACATTCCAACCGTGTCCACAGTGGTGTTCCGCAGCTGATGCCCCCAGTGGCCAAAAAGGGGAACTGCAGTCAAGCTTCTCGGTCATAAGAGCGGAGAGACACACACACACACACATATATAATATATATACACACATAGACATCATGATACAGTGCCGGGAACTTTGTTCATGTATGCAGAAACAATGGCATCTTCTGAGTGAAGATGCCACTCTTCATAAATATGTTAGAAGTACTCCAGAGATAGTGTTCCGCAAAAGCCCCTCAATAGGCAACAAAATTACATCTAGTCAGTACACACCAAATAATAACACTACAATCACAAACCTGTGGACAATGCACTTATTGCCCCTGGGTGCAAGCGGACACATGATTCTGCTTACCTAATGGGGAAATGTTCTATCCACGTTTTCATGCAACCTGTAATACACAGGGAGTTATATTTGATGGTGTGCAGATGCGGAGCATTTTATGTAGGCAAAACAATCCACCAACTGAAACAACGTATATATGACAATATTTACTACTCCCAATTTGCAAAAATGCTTACACCAGTCAGCCGCCACCTGGGTCTATATCATAAGTTTGTTACTGTTGTCCATTTTATTGTTTTGGAGGTAATACTTGAGGACCCACGTGGCGAAAATGGGGACAAATGCATTCTCCAGAAGATAACATTCTGGAATGGGCTCCTTGAAGCGACTAAGCCACCAGGCATCAACGAGGTACTATCATACCGGCCCTTCCTTTCGGGGACCTTTGAGGTGGCCTCTTTGATCCCTGGTTAAGCATTTACAATTTATTATGTGTGCTATTCAGTGTGGCCAAATCTTGCCCAAATCTTATCATATTTCTGCATATTTCCTCTTTGTTCATACATTATTTTCTCACATGGGACCACTTGATTTACTGCTCTCACCCACTGATTTACTGTAGGTGGATTTGGCTGGATCCATTTTTCCACTATTTGTTTTCGGGCCAGGAATAATACTTCTTGCAAAAGTATCCTAGTGTATCCACACACCCTATCTTTTACCACGCCCAGGACGCATAATTCCACCGTGGCCACCATAGGTTTATTTATAACTTTTCCTAATTTCTTGACTACCTGTTGCCAATACCTTCCTATACATCCACACTGCCACATCACATGGATGAAGTCCGCTCCCCCCTCCCCACATTTTGTACAATCTGGTGCCTGTATCCTCCCCATCCTATACAGTCTACTTGGTGCCAAATATGTCTGATGTATTATATTTAATTGAATTATCCTGTTGTTCATTGCCAGCGATACTTTCAGGTGCGAGGAGCAGACTTCATCCCAATCTTGGTCACTCATTCCCAGAACGACTCCCTGCCACTTATCCTTCACGCCCACCGGGTCCCCCTTTATTTTACTCTGTAATAAGTATGAATACAACTCAGATATCAATCCCTTTGGTCCTTGAGATTTTAATATGCCTATAAGGGGATATCTAGAGATTTTTGGTTCTTTTCTTTCAAACTGTTCCCGTAGTAAGTGTCTTAACTGTAAGTATTTATAGAATTGTTTACTCTGGAGGTTATATTGTTTACAAAGGTTCTCATATGTCACTATTACATTGGTATTATACATCTGGCCAATAGTTTTTACCTTTTTCTGTTTCCAATAACTACTATCTTCAAATATTTCTAATTTTTCAAACATTGGGTTGCTCCATAATGCCGTTTCTGGTGGAATGTCCTTAAATGCCGTCAGTTTTTTTACCTCCTTCCAAACTGACCTAGCCAGCTTTAGAAGAGGAATTTTTACTTCAATCTTTCTTAATTCTGCTATTTCTAATCCTACCAGAAGGTCTCCTACCTGCATTTTATTTAGAAAATATTTCTCCACCCTCGTTTCTCGTTCCTGAGCTACCCAGGTTCTTAGATGTTGAGGAGTTCTTAATAAATTCAGTTTCAGCCTTTTTACATTCATCTTCCATTTCCTCTTCCTCTTGCCTATTGGTACGTTTAATATATGATATTGTAGATCTTACTATCCCTCTTAAGTACGCCTTAAAGGTATCCCATGTTACCCCCTCCATTATACTATCCCCATGGGCCGCCAGAAACATTTCCATTTGCCCATTTGCTCCGGTATCCGGTCGTTTGACCCAATCTGGGCTAGCCAATGGGGCTGCATTCTATATCCCGGCCGCCTTCCTCTGGGACCCATCTTCAACTCAAAGATAAGTCCAGAGTGGTCAGACACCCCTTTAAGCATATATGCGACTGTATGCACCATTGGGAGTATTTTCTCATTCCCTAGAGCCAGGTCTATCCTAGACATGCTCCCCCTACCCGGAGCATGCCACGAATAGGCCCTGACCCCTGGGTTTCTAGTCCTCCAGATATCAAACCATCCCACCTCTTTCAGGAAGTTCTCCAATATTTTAGACCCTTCACCTCTCCCAAGACTTTTTTTTCCAAATCTATCCATCTTTGGGTCCAACCACATATTAAAGTCTCCCATACATATAACATATGCCTCTGGATATTCTGACATAAATAACATTGCTTCCTTCAGCACTCCTAATGTGGCTGGAGGTGGATTATATATCCCCATAATGACCACTGGGAGTGAGTGCACCAGGGCAAAGACAAAAACATAACGCCCCTCTGGATCTCTCCTTACCCTGATGCACTCCCACGCCACCGATTGGTGCACCATTAAAGAAACCCCTCTCGAAAAAGTTGTGTGACATGAGTGGTAAGACCATTGTATGCATGTTTTTTTAAGTGATCAAGTCTCTCTTTAACCATATGTGTTTCTTGAATGCAAATTATTTTGGCCTGAGTTTTCCTAACTTCTGAAAATACCTGTGCCCGTTTTACTCGCGTACCCATACCTCTCACATTCCAAGATAAAAAAGTGCAATTACTAGTCATTTTTACCCATTTTTAGTCATTTTTTTTACCAGGAAACCTGACCACTACTTAGTAACCATATTTTCATTTTCCCTACATTCATCCATTCATACATCAAACACATACTTAAATTTAGGGCATTACCGACATATCGCATCAGCTTTTATATAGATAATTCGTCTTGTTTCAGCCTGTCTACTCCTCTACCCCCCCTCCATATAAAAAGAAAAGAAGGGTGCACTCATTTATATATCCCTCCCTATTATTAGGGAAAGAAGGAAGGCGGGAGGGGGAGGAAGAGGGAGAGGGCAAGGAAAAAAAGAGAAAAAGAAAACAAAACAAAACCACACCATTACTCCCACTCTGTAATGAGCGGGGTACACTATATTCTCCCGCATCTCTCCCATGACCCCTGCTTCAACCTCCGGCAGGGGCCACAGGGGGGAGGGGGGAAAAAAGCCACAAAAATTTTTTTTTTTTAATTACCCCTTCCCTTCCTTCTGTGTTTCGTGTTTAAATTATGCTGTGTAACAAACTTTCATTCTCCCCATTAATTCCCTTACCCCACTATCCCTTTTATCCCTTTTGTTCTTAAAGCGGAGTTCCACACAAAAATGGAACTTCCGCTTTTCGGAACCCTCCCCCCTTCGGTGTCACATTTGGCACCTTTCAGGGGGGAGGGGGGGTAAATACCTGTCTAAGACAGGTATTTGCACCCACTTCCGGCATAGACTGCCATGGGAGTCTACGCCACTTCCCGTCCCTCCGCGCTGTCTCCTGGGAATCACACAGCTCCCAGGAGAGAGCGGGGACCACTAGGGACGCGCAGCGCGACTCGCGCATGCGCATTAGGGAACCGGGAAGTGAAGCCGCAACACTTCACTTCCTGATTGCCTCACCCAGGATGGCGGCGGCAGCTGCTGAGAACCGAGCGGGTTCTCGGCATCCCCTGCCGACATCGCTGGACCCTGGGACAGGTAAGTGGCCATGTATTAAAAGTCAGCAGCTGCAGTATTTGTAGCTGCTGGCTTTTAATATTTTTTTTTTTTGGCGGTGTGGGTGGACCCCCGCTTTAATCACACCCTTTGTTACTCCCACCCCTCCCCCACTTTATTCTATCCCATCTTAATGCCTTCACTTCATTAATATAACACCTCTACTATTCCCCCCAAGTGTTTTTTGTGACTGACTTTGTGATTTTTAAAAACACACAATTTAAAAAAAAAAAAAAGAAAAAAAGAAAAAGCCCCACCTCCCATTCTTTTTCACTCCAAAAAAACAAAAACAAAAAAAATGTTTTTTTTCAACTCACAACATCCCACCAATCCATCCCCCTCCGGGGGCACACCATTACTCCCACTCTCTAATGAGCGGGGTGCACTCTATTCTCCCGCATCTCCCCCATGACCTCTGCTTCAACCTCCGGCAGGGGCCACAGGGGGGAGGAGGGGAAAAAAAAAAAGGACGCCAAACAGTGAAACACCCCCACCATTTCTCCTCTCCCTCCCCCACCCCCCTCCCGCCATCAATCAAGCATAGTCCAGGGGTGGACTGATAACTCATGGGGCCCCCGGGCAATAGGAGATTATGGGGCCCCCAGGCAATCAGAGATTATGGGGCCACACAGTATACAATCACACAGTATACACATACATGTACACACAGTATACACAGACAGATGTAAAAAAAACACAGATTTATACATACTGTCCCTGGTTTTACTGAGGCTGCCAACCCTGATGGGGCCCCCTAGTGGCCCAGGGCCCTCGGGCAGTGCCCGAGTGGCTCAATGGTCAGTCCGCCCCTGGCATAGTCCCCCCCCTCACGATTTTCCATTTCATGTTATTTAGATACAGTTTTAATTGACCGAATCCACTCTTTAACTTGCTCTGGTGTATTAAAAAACACAGTCTTTCCTCCTTCATCCACTCTCAACTGGGCTGGGTATGCCATAGAGTATTCTATTCCTGCTTCTCTCAATCTCTTTTTAACCTCATAAAAGGTTGCCCACTGCTTTTGTAGCTCTAGAGAAAAGTCTGGGAATATTGACACTTTACTGTTCTCATAGTGGATCTCTCTTTTTTGTCTTGCATTCCGCAGAATTGTGTCTCTGTCTCTACAATTCAAAAGTCGCGCCAGCAGAGGTCTAGGGGGAAGCCCAGGCTTTGGTATTACTGCAGGGACCCTATGAGCCTGTTCCACCGCAAATGCCTTTGATACCTCCATCTCTGGAAATGTTTTTATCAGCCATTTTTCAATAAAGTTCCCCCGGGTTAAACCCCTCCATTTTCTCCGGAAGACCTATTATCCTTATATTATTGCGGCGCATCCGATTCTCAAAATCGTCAGTTTTCTGCTGCCATGTGCCAATCTGCTTTTCTACTGTTGCTATCTTTTTGGGTATATGAATTACTGTATCTTCCAATTGAGATATCCTGTTTTCAACCTCGGCCATCCTATCTCTGATACTTTGCATATCTTGCCTAATCAATCCAATGTTCATTCTGATCTCATCCGATTTACCTGTCAGTCCCGCACTGCTTGCTTGGATGGCTGCCATTAATTGCCCACTCACCTGTTCCAGTGTTAGCTTCATAGCTTTCTCTGGCTTCTCAGCTTGGGACAGAGGTGTGCTGGTTTTCTGGGCTTCCAGCACCGATGGTCCGCCACTCCTTGTCTGCGGAGGGCGCACGCCCTCCGTTTTCCCCGTCCTCGCATACTCTTTAAGGCGATCGGCTGCTGATTGTTTAGAGCTCATCTCGCTGCCGGGTTCGTTCGTTTGTTTTTCGGGGTCTTGGGTCTCGGTTATAGTAAGTACTGCTCAGGATACTGTCGGAGACTCAGGCTGACTCAGAGCTTCCGCCGCTCACATCCGGTTGTATCAGCGGAAGTCACGCCCCCCCAAAAAGCATCTGGTTTAAGGCGACACGCATAGTAGTGGAGGCATACTGGCTGATATGTGAGTATGGGACCTAATATAGTACATCCCAATCCTAATTGAAGTAGCTTACACTAATATTTATTGCCATATCCTTTATACCCAGTTTACGTGTACATTCCCATATCCCGACAACTGTGCCTTTTATTGTGGCTAGCGCTTGTCCCTGGTGTCCCTGGTTGTCATCTCCATTTGGAGGGGTTTGTTCTGCGGTCACGGCATTCCCGGCATAGATGAACATTGAGACCATTTGTTTAAGCACCACATTAATGGTGAGTTCATGTACATACACACACTTGTATTGTTATGCCAATGATTTGTACTGTATTTTAATTTGAATATGTTTCTCCAACTAGAATTATTGAAACTCCTGAAGAAGCAACATTTTAGGTCGTGAAACATGTAGAGCGAGCAATTATTTTTAATCTATGAGGACTGTGGGAACTACCAAGAGGAATGCAAACATCTCAGTGTGGCCATTTCTTCAATATTGACACACAGGAAGTATTAGTCAAGTGTAACCTCTAGGATAAACCACTGTGTCCCATATTTCTCTACCACATATATTATGTGTTGTATATGTATATATTTTATGTGAATTCTTAAAAATTGTTATATATTTTTATACGTGCCTACAAAGTCCATTATTCCTTTATTCAGCAATTGTCCGTTAAAGCAACGCAGTGCCGTATCGCAAAAAATGGCCTGGTCATTGAGCAGCCCAAACTTCCGGGGCTGAAGTCATTAAATATTCTGAATACATTGTCCAAGTAAGGACACGTGAATAAGGGATCCAAGGAAAGATTAGGACCTCAAGGAACAATGAGCCCAGAATGCATCACAGGCTTAAAGTGATTGTAAATCCTTGTTTTTTTAAAATAACAAACATGTCATACTTACCTCCACTGTGCAGTTAGTTTTGCACAGAGTGGCCCTGATCATCCTCCTCTGGTATGTCTCATTTGTTTTGGTTATTGATCCAATTCTAGAGATAGAAGTGCTAGGCTGGGTTGCGGAGTTATTGTCGTGTGGGAAACGTCAGATAGTAATTGGAACTTCGATTCCCAAAAGAGTGTCAATTTAGGGTAATTACAGAATGTATGGTGCATATCTCCTTTCCGTCCGCATTGTCTCCAGCATTTATCATCTATGCTTTAAAAAAATTTTGACACTCTATCGGGGGGGTCAAGTACCATCTTTGTGATATTTTGATAGATAGTTCCCACAAAGTGGAACAGCTAGTAACTTTGTAGGTGGAGTTGCATGCTTTAGCCCATGGGTCAGTTGTGTATGTGTTTTCCAGGTCTGATTCCCATTTGAACAGAGGAGTAGACTTAGAGAATATCCTTTTTTTGTTGAAGAATATTATAAAAGAGTGAGTTCCTAAGGAATATCCATGCAGGTTGTGGGATAGTGCATGTCCACGATGGTGATGTTTGCAGACAATGTTTCGCTCGAAGGTAAAGATAGAGGTCTGAATTGGGCAACTGATATTCTTATTTTAGTTCATGAAATGTTTTGATCTTGTCATCAGTGAAGAGGTCATTAATGTGCACAATACCTTTCTCTTGCCACTTTTTGAAGGATATTAGATCCATTTTGTTTTGTAAAGCTAGCAAGGGGATTTTTATTATGGCCTTGGTAGGGTAATTTTGGGCGAGTCATAAGAATTTATTCCAAACTTGGAGTGTAGCCAATATTGTAGAAGGAAGATGTGAGGGTGTTCTAGAAGGGAGTGGGTTACAGAGTAGCCATGAGGAAAGATCCTTCCCTGGAATGAAGGAAGCTTCCATTTGTCCCCATATAGTGCACAGGGAGGGTAAAAACCAGTCCTTCGCCTGTGTGAGCACTGAGGCCATGTAATAATCCTGGAAGTCCACATAGCCGATACCAACAGCTGAGCTGAGTTTCGTTTGGTATGTGTGCTTCTGGCTTTTTTGCCTTGCCATGTGAAGGAAGAAAATATGGTTTGTAGCGATTTAAAGTAACTATTAGAAATGGTGATTGGGAGCATCCTAAAAAGGTATAGGATTTGGGGGAGGTGAAGCATTTTAAAGGCCGCTAGGCATCCCATCCACGACAGCTCAAAAGACGCCAGCCTGCGTAGGTCTTCTTGGAGTCTGCTACGAAAAGGTATGTAATTGTGGTGATATAACTCTTTAGTAGTTTTAGTTAGCTGAACTCCAAGGTAGGTTATGCTTTTGTCTGCCCAAGTATATGGGAATTGTTGTTGTAGTAACATGCTAGTTATGGCGTCAACCCCTAGGTTTAGGATGTAAGATTTAGATTCATTGACTTTGTAATAGGATATGTCACTAAACCAGGCTAGCGTCTTCTGAACTGCTGGGAGGGAGGTAGTAGGGTTGGTTATCATAAGTATCACGTCGCCAGCGAATAAACTGATTTTGTGTTCTTGATCTCCTATGGGGATGCCTGTTATTTGTACGTTTGTGCGGATGGTTTAAGCAAGAGGTTCCATTATTAGAGTAAATATGAGAGGGGATAGGGGGCAACCCTGCCTAGTACCGTTTGAGATACAAAACGGGGCTGATAAGGATTCTGCTGAGTACACTTGGGCGGAAGGAGCAGAGTACAAGGCCATGATAGCGTTATGTATTTGTCCAGTGAACTCAAATTTTGTTAAAGCTGAGGAAAGGTACCCCCAATGTACCCTGTCAAACGCCTTTTCAGCGTCCAGGGACAGGAGTACAGAGGGGGGACCAGAGTTTCCCACTTGGTGAATGATGTCAATCATCCTTCTTATGGCATCTGAAGATTGGCGGCCTTTTGTGAAACCCGATTGGCCTTTGTGGATGAGATTTGGAAGAATGTCAATTAGTCTGTTGGCTATCAGTTTCGCATATATTTTAATATCTACGTTGAGTAGAGATATGGGGCAAAAATTCTGGGGGGGGGTTGGATCTTTTGCAGGTTTTGGGAGGGTTACTACTATTGCGTTTAGCATTTCTGAAGGGAAAGAAGAGGAGGTTGCGGCAGAGTTACATACTTTGCATAGTGTGGGAGCTAGAAGTTGTTGGAATTTTTTGTAGTATTCGCCATTGAACCCGTCCGGTCCAGGAGACTTGGAGTTTGGAAGGTTGTTGATTGTTCGCAATAATTCGGGGACTGTGAAAGAGGTGTTGAGAGAAGATAGTTGTGTTGGCGAGATGGAAGGGAGGTTAACTTGTGCTAGAAATTTTATTATTTCATCTTGGGAAGGTTGGATAGTGTGTTTATCTTCCTTGATGTTATATAGGTCTTTATAGTATGTGCTAAAAGCGTTTGCGATCTCGTCAGGTTTAAGTAATTTTTCTTTTGTATGGGGATGATACAGATACGGAATTTTTGATTTGGTCCTATGTCCCTTAATTCTTAATGCCATCAATTTACCCGCTTTATTTCCCGTAGAGTAGGTGTTTGCCCTAACTTTGGTGCAGGCTTTTTCAAATGATTCTAGTAGCGGTGAGCACAGTTCATGGCATAATTTTAAGATTTTTGTTTGGCGTAGAGGGGAGGGGTGGGATTTGTTTTGGGATTCAGTAATTTCTATATCGGCTGTAAGTTGATCAAATTTTTGTGATCTCTTTTTCTTTGCCCTAGCCCCAAGTTGAAAAGATACACCTCTAATGATGGCTTTGTGAGCATTCCACAATACCACCGGGTCAGACACTTGAGTGAGAATTTATAGAGAAGAATTCTTCTAAGTGTTGTTGGAGAGTGCTTGCTAGAGAGGGGTCGCGGAGAAGATAGTTATTAGTTCTCCACAGGTATGTATTGAGTTGTGATGTTTTAGCTTTGATAGTGATACTAATAGGGGCATGGTCTGATCAGGTGGCAGTGTGGATCGTCGAGGCCGATACCTGTTGAAGCAAGCATTTGTCAGAGAGAAATAAATCTATGCACGAGTAGGTGTTGTATCGCGGTGATAGATAGGTATAATCATGCTCACTTGCGTGACAACATCTCCAAACATCAAATAAGTTATTGGGAAAAAAATGAATTTATTCAAAGGTGATAAGTGCCTCTTAGTACCCGCTGTTGAGTCCATGTGGGAATCAGGAACATGGTTAGTCCCCACATAGTAACAATTGACCTTGTTGGAGATTTTTAACTTTTTTCAATAGGCTTTTGAAGAAGGACATCTGTCGTTGATTCGGTGCATACAGGGATACTAAAGTGTATTGGGTGTTGTTGATCATACATAGTGTCAGGAAAGGTCCCCTCCGCTGGTAATATCGATCATTTGGCGTGCAGTACTGAGGTCCACCAGCAGGTGTCTCCTGGCAGTTTGGAGCTGTCAGAAGAGCTTTTTCCTTCTGGTAGTCTGTCACCTTTGGGCCGCAGTACTGGCGTCCACCACTGGAGGAATCCTGGCAGTATGGAGCAGGTATTCCCCTCTGCAGACAGGTGTCACCTGCAGCCTGCATCCTGTTTACCTGATTCCTGAAACCTGATTCCTCTTCCTGAGACCTGATTCCTGTTCCCTGTCTGTTTCCTTGCTCTGGACCCTGAGCCTTGTATCTGACCCGTCCCTCCTGTGATCCATCCATCCTGTCTTGTCCTGTTTGTTTGTTTCCCTTCCCCAGCTGCTGACCTCCCGTTGACAACCCTGGCCTGGCTCTGTTTATGATCTCGGTATTTCCTTTACTTGTATATATTTGTTCTGTTATTATTATTATTTATGCAGCTTTATGTTGCAGTAGGCCTGATTCACAAAAGCAAATGTAGCGCTGACAACCTTTGTTTCTAGCTCTATGTGTATTATACAGTACATAGGTTGTGTTAGTGCCATCTTGTGGACAATTAAGAAAGTACAATACGTTTACGTTTCATGATCAAGTGAAATGACATGGAAGTGATTCATTGTTTACTTCGGAACTTTAGCTCTGACCCATCCACAATGCTCCTGGACAAGGTGAGAACTGAACTGCATTGTGGGAGGATATAAAAGGGTAAGGAGCGGCCATCTTAGGTCTCTTGTTCCTGGGACGCGTGGCCTGCCAGCAGAACCCTGTGGGTGTGTGTGTCCTACAGGGTTGCGGCCTACTTTGCGAAGGAGCGGAACAAGTGAAGTTGGAGAACTTTTCACCTGAATAGACTTCAGTATTCAAGAACGGATGTTAGATGTTTGTTTTTTCATATAAGAACACTTAGTCAATCTGTTGGATTACAATTGTTTAGTGTGATACATTACACTGTGCAACACCCAGGAGGAACCCTTTGTGGATTACAATTATAAAAGCTAGCGAAGACTGAAGACGTCAGGACTACCTTTTCATTGCAGGACCCTGCATTTAGTTACAAAGTATAGTGACTTTAAGGTCTAGAGCAGGGGGAGCTCCTGGGTACATTTATATGTATATTTAGATTTATTTGTGTCTGTTACTGATTGTCATAATCATTTCTTATACTGTTACACTATGTTGGTGTGATAGTATAGTCATTGTACAATATATATATATATATATATATATATATATATATATATATATAATATATATATATATATATATATAAAGATTGGGGTATCAGACTCAAACGGTAGGTGCATTGTCAGTGAGTACTCCAGTACACAACTGTATTTTTAAGGGCCTGGTAGCCCACTTTTATTTAAAAGCACAGAAAAGTTCACAAAGACATCAGTAGCCCACGCCGGGGGTTCCACCATTACTGTATCTTGCACACTCGATACTTTATCCTCCTGGCGTACATTCTTGCCATATGGCTGATTCAGGCCTTTAGCCTAGGCCTTAGGTCTGCTCCTCCTCCTCAGACCCAAAAGAGTTTCCTAGAGTGAAGCTCTCTCCTAGCTTACTCCTGCTGCTTACTACTTGCTGCTCTGTCACCAAGTACGTCTGCCTCCTGCAGCCTCTGACTCCTTTCAGAGGAATGGGAGTCCACCTGACTCCCATGCACAGACTTCCTGTCTGTTGGGTGGAACCCTGAGCCATAGCCAGGTCACAATTAAATAGCCCAGCACACAGCTGTGCAATCAGCGTGCCTTTCTCTCCAAAATCTGGCGTAAACCAGCAATCTTCCAGGTAGCACAGGGTCCTACTGCCACAATATATATTATTTACCCAAAGAAAGAAGTTATTTTTGGTTATTACTGAAGTTTGTGTGCAGTGTTGTCATTTCTCCTGCAGGTGGAGCTACCAGCACCCAGGTAGAGGTAACTATAATGCCTTGTACACACGGTCGGACATTGATCGGACATTCCGACAACAAAATCCATGGATTTTTTCCGACGAATGTTGGGTCAAACTTGTCTTGTATACACACAGTCACACAAAGTTGTCGGAAAATCCGATCATTCTAAACGCGGTGACGTAAAACACGTACGTCGGGACTATAAACGGGGCAGTAGCCAATAGCTTTTGTCTCTTCATTTATTCTGAGCATGCGTGGCACTTTGTGTGTCGGATTTGTGTACACACGATCGGAATTTCCAACAACGGATTTTGTTTTCGGAAAATTTTATAGCAAGCTCTCAAACTTTGTGTGTCGGAAATTCCTATGGAAAATGTGTGATGGATCCCACACACGGTTGGAATTTCCGACAACAAGGTTCTATCACACATTTTCCGTCGGAAAATATCACCGTGTGTACAGGGCATAACTGTAATGCCCCGTACACATGGTCGGATTTTCCGACGGAAAATGTGTGATAGGACCTTGTTGTCGGAAATTCCGACTGTGTGTAGGCTCCATCACACATTTTCCATCGGATTTTCCGACACACAAAGTTTGAGAGCAGGATATAAAATTTTCCGACAACAAAATCCGTTGTCGGAAATTCCGTTCGTGTGTACACAAATCCGGCGGACAAAGTGCCACGCATGCTCAGAATAAATAAAGAGATGAAAGCTATTGGCCACTGCCCCGTTTATAGTCCCGACGTATGTGTTTTACGTCACCGCGTTTAGAATGATCGGATTTTCCGACAACTTTGTGTGACGGTGTGTATGCAAGACAAGTTTGAGCCAACATCCGTCGGAAAAAATCCTAGGATTTTGTTGTCGGAATGTCCGAACAAAGTCCGACCGTGTGTACGGGGCATTAGTGTATATTGTGGGTTAAAGTTGATATTCATATAATTACAACACTGCACTACATTTGTGTCAAGGGGATTGAACAATTTAACCACTTAAGGACCGCCTCACGCCGATGTACGTCGGCAAGGCGGCACGGGCAGGCAAAATCACGTTAATGTACGTGATTTGCCTCCCGCGGGTGGGGGGTCCGATCGGACCCCCCCCGGTGCCCGAGGCGGTCCTCTTTTGTCCCCCGGCGATCGGAGGTGAGGGGGAGGCCATCCGTTCGTGGCCCCCCCTCGCGATCGCCGCCGGCCAATCAGAATCTTCCTTTACTGCTGTATGCTAAACAGCAGCAAAGGAAATTATGTCATCTCTCCTCGGCTCGGTATTTTCCGTTGCGGCGCCGAGGAGAGAAGACATCTATGTGAGTGCACAAACACTACACACACAGTAGAACATGCCAGGCACACAAAACACCCCTGATCCCCCCCGATCGCCCCCCGATCACCCCCAATCACCCCTCTCCCTCCCTGTCACACTGACACCAAGCAGGTTTTTTTGTTTTTTTTCTGATTACTGCATGGTGTCAGTTTGTGACAGTTACTGTGTTAGGGCAGTTAGAGTTAGCCCCCTTTAGGTCTAGGGTACCCCCCTAACCCCCCCTAATAAAGTTTTAACCCCTTGATCACCCCCTGTCACCAGTGTCGCTAAGCGATCATTTTTCTGATCACTGTATTAGTGTCGCTGGTGACGCTAGTTAGGGACGTAAATATTTAGGTTCGCCGTCAGCGTTTTATAGTGACAGGGACCCCCATATACTACCTAATAAATGTTTTAACCCCTTGATTGCCCCCTAGTTAACCCTTTCACCACTGATCACCGTATAACCGTTACGGGTGACGCTGGTTAGTTTGTTTATTTTTTATATTGTCAGGGCACCCGCCGTTTATTACCTAATAAAAGTTTAGCTCCCTGATCGCCCGGCGGTGATATGCGTCACCCTAGGCAGCGTCAGATTAGCGCCAGTACCGCTAACACCCACGCACGCAGCATACGCCTCCCTTAGTGGTATAGTATCTGTACGGATCAATATCTGATCAGATCTATACTAGCGTCCCCAGAACTTTAGGATTCCCAAAAACGCAGTGTTAGCAGGATCAGCCCAGATACCTGCTAGCACCTGCGTTTTGCCCCTCCGCCCGGGCCCAGCCCAGCCCAGCCCACCCAAGTGCAGTATCGATTGATCACTGACACTTACAAAACACTAAACGCATAACTGCAGCGTTCGCAGAGTCAGGCCTGATCCCTGCGATTGCTAACAGTTTTTTTGGTAGCATTTTGGTGAACTGGCAAGCACCAGCCCCAGGCAGCGTCAGGTTAGCGCTAGTAGCGCTAACCCCCACGCACGCACCGTACACCTCCCTTAGTGGTATAGTATCTGAACGGATCAATATCTGATCCGATCAGATCTATACTGGCGTCCCCAGCAGTTTAGGGTTCCCAAAAACGCAGTGTTAGCGGGATCAGCCCAGATACCTGCTAGCACCTGCATTTTGCCCCTCCGCCCGGCCCAGCCCAGCCCACCCAAGTGCAGTATCGATCGATCACTGTCACTTACAAAACACTAAACGCATAACTGCAGCGTTCGCAGAGTCAGGTCTGATCCCTGCAATCGCTAACAGTTTTTTTGGTAGCGTTTTGGTGAACTGGCAAGCGCCAGCGACCTAGTACACCCCGGTCGTAGTCAAACCAGCACTGCAGTAACACTTGGTGACGTGGCGAGTCCCATAAGTGCAGTTCAAGCTGGTGAGATGGCAAGCACAAGTAGTGTCCCGCTGCCACCAAGAAGAAGACAAACAGGCCCGTCATGCCCATAATGCCCTTCCTGCTGCATTCGCCAATCCTAGCAATTGGGAACCCACCGCTTCTGCAGCGCCCGTACTTCCCTCATTCACATCCCCAACCAAATGCAGTCGGCTGCATGAGAGGCATTTTCTTTATGTCCTCCCGAGTACCCCTACCCAACGAACCCCCCCAAAAAAGATTTTTTGTCTGCAGCAAGCGCGGATATAGGCGTGACACCCGCTATTATTGTCCCTCCTGTCCTGACAATCATGGTCTTTGCATTGGTGAATGTTTTGAACGCTACCATTCACTAGTTGAGTATTAGCGTAGGGTACAGCATTGCACAGACTAGGCACACTTTCACAGGGTCTCCCAAGATGCCATCGCATTTTGAGAGACCCGAACCTGGAACCGGTTACAGTTATAAAAGTTACAGTTGCAAAAAAAAGTGTAAAAAAAAAATATATATATATAAAATAAAACAAAATAATAGTTGTCGTTTTATTGTTCTCTCTCTTCTCTCTCTATTGTTCTGCTCTTTTTTACTGTATTCTATTCTGCAATGCTTTATTGTTATTATGTTTTATCATGTTTGTTTTTCAGGTATACAATTTTTTATACTTTACCGTTTACTGTGTTTTATTGTTAACCATTTTTTTGTCTTCAGGTACGCCATTCACGACTTTGAGTGGTTATACCAGAATGATGCCTGCAGGTTTAGGTATCATCTTGGTATCATTCTTTTCAGCCAGCGGTCGGCTTTCATGTAAAAGCAATCCTAGCGGCTAATTAGCCTCTAGACTGCTTTTACAAGCCGTGGGAGGGAATGCCCCCCCCACCGTCTTCCGTGTTTTTCTCTGGCTCTCCTGTCTCAACAGGGAACCTGAGAATGCAGCCGGTGATTCAGCCAGCTGACCATAGAGCTGATCAGAGACCAGAGTGGCTCCAAACATCTCTATGGCCTAAGAAACCGGAAGCTACGAGCATTTCATGACTTAGATTTCGCCGGATGTAAACAGCGCCATTGGGAAATTGGGAAAGCATTTTATCACACTGATCTTGGTGTGGTCAGATGCTTTGAGGGCAGAGGAGAGATCTAGGGTCTAATAGACCCCCAATTTTTTCAAAAAAGAGTACCTGTCATTACCTATTGCTATCATAGGGGATATTTACATTTCCTGAGATAACAATAAAAATGATTAAAAAAAAGTGAAAGGAACAGTTTAAAAATAAGATAAAAAAGCAAAAAAATAATAAAGAAAAAAAAAAAAAAAAAAAGCACCCCTGTCGCTCCCTGCTCTCGCGCTAAGGCAAGCGCAAGCGGCGGTCTGTCGTCAAATGTAAACAGCAATTGCACCATGCATGTGAGGTTTCACCGCGAAGGTTAGATCGAGGGCAGTCATTTTAGCAGTAGACCTCCTCTGTAAATCTAAAGTGGTAACCTTTAAAGGCTTTTAAAGGCTTTTAAAAATGTATTTATTTTGTTGCCACTGCACGTTTGTGCGCAATTGTAAAGCATGTCATGTTTGGTATCCATGTACTCGGCCTAAGATCATCTTCTTTATTTCATTAAACATTTGGGCAATATAGTGAGTTTTAGTGCATTAACATTTAAAAAAGTGTGTTTTTTCCCCAAAAAATGCGTTTGAAAAATCGCTGCGGAAATACTGTGTGAAAAAAAAATGAAACACCCACCATTTTAATCTGTAGGGCATTTTCTTTAAAAAAATATATAATGTTTGGGGGTTCAAAGTAATTTTCTTGCAAAAAAAATAATTTTTTCATGTAAACAAAAAGTGTCAGAAAGGGCTTTGTCTTCAAGTGGTTAGAAGAGTGGGTGATGTGTGACATAAGCTTCTAAATGTTGTGCATAAAATGCCAGGACAGTTCAAAACCCCCCCAAATGACCCCATTTTGGAAAGTAGACACTCCAAGCTATTTGCTGAGAGTCATGTCGAGTCCATGGAATATTTTATATTGTGACACAAGTTGCGGGAACGAGACATTTTTTTTTTTTTTTTTTTGCACAAAGTTGTCACTAAATGATATATTGCTCAAACATGCCATGGGAATATGTGAAATTACACCCCAAAATACATTCTGCTGCTTCTCCTGAGTACGAGGATACCACATGTGTGAGACTTTTTGGGAGCCTAGCCGCGTACGGGACCCCGAAAACCAAGCACCGCCTTCAGGCTTTCTAAGTAAAACCCCAAGCTATTTGCTGAGAGGTATAGTGAGTATTTTGCAGACCTCACTTTTTGTCACAAAGTTTTGAAAATTGAAAAAAGAAAAAAAAAAAGTTTTTTCTTTTCTTTCTTCATTTTCAAAAACAAATGAGAGCTGCAAAATACTCAGCAAATAGCTTGGGGTGTCTACTTTCCAAAATGGGGTCATTTGGGGGGGTTTTGTGCCACCTGGGCATTCCATGGCCTCCGAAACTGTGATAGGCAGTGAAGAGTGAAATTAAAAATTTACACCCTTAGAAATCCTGAAGGCGGTGATTGGTTTTCGGGGCCCTGTACGCGGCTAGGCTCCCAAAAAGTCCCACACATGTGGTATCCCCATACTCAGGAGAAGCAGCTAAACATATTTTGGGGTGCAATTCCACATATGCCCATGGCTTGTGTGAGCAATATATCATTTAGTGACAACTTTGTGCAAAAAAAAAAGTGTCACTTTCCCGCAACTTGTGTCAAAATATAAAATGTTCCATGGACTCAACATGCCTCTCAGCAAATAGCTTGGGGTGTCTACTTTCAAAAATGGGGTCATTTGGGGGGGGGGGGTTGTGCCATCTGGGCATTTTATGGCCTTCAAAACTTTGATAGGTAGTGAGGAGTGAAATCAAAAATTTACGCCCTTAGAAATCCTGAAGGCGGTGATTTGTTTTTCGGGGCCCCGTACGCGGCTAGGCTCCCAAAAAGTCCCACACATGTGGTATCCCCGTACTCAGGAGAAGAAGCTGAATGTATTTTGGGGTGCAATTCCACATAGGCCCATGGCCTGTGTGAGCAATATATCATTTAGTGACAACTTTTTGTAAATATTTTTTTTTTTTTGTCATTATTCAAACACTTGGGACAAAAAAATAAATATTCAATGGGTTCAACATGCCTCTCAGCAAAAAAGATGTTGTGTCTGCAGCAAGCGCGGATATAGGCTTGACACCCGCTATTATTGTCCCTCCTGTCCTAACAATCCTGGTCTTTGCATTGGTGAATGTTTTGAACGCTATCATTCACTAGTTGAGTATTAGCGTAGGGTACAGCATTGCACAGACTAGGCACACTTTCACAGGGTCTCCCAAGATGCCATCGCATTTTGAGAGACCCGAACCTGGAACCGGTTACAGGTATAAAAGTTACAGTTCCAAAAAAAAGTGTAAAAAAAAAATATATATATATATATATATAAAATAAAACAAAATAATAGTTGTCGTTTTATTGTTCTCTCTCTTCTCTCTCTATTGTTCTGCTCTTTTTTACTGTATTCTATTCTGCAATGTTTTATTGTTATTATGTTTTATCATGTTTGTTTTTCAGGTATGCAATTTTTTATACTTTACCGTTTACTGTGTTTTATTGTTAACCATTTTTTTGTCTTCAGGTACGCCATTCACGACTTTGAGTGGTTATACCAGAATGATGCCTGCAGGTTTAGGTATCATCTTGGTATCATTCTTTTCAGCCAGCGGTCGGCTTTCATGTAAAAGCAATCCTAGCGGCTAATTAGCCTCTAGACTGCTTTTACAAGCCGTGGGAGGGAATGCCCCCCACCGTCTTCCGTGTTTTTCTCTGGCTCTCCTGTCTCAACAGGGAACCTGAGAATGCAGCCGGTGATTCAGCCAGCTGACCATAGAGCTGATCAGAGACCAGAGTGGCTCCAAACATCTCTATGGCCTAAGAAACCGGAAGCTACGAGCATTTCATGACTTAGATTTCGCCGGATGTAAACAGCGCCATTGGGAAATTGGGAAAGCATTTTATCACACCGATCTTGGTGTGGTCAGATGCTTTGAGGGCAGAGGAGAGATCTAGGGTCTAATAGACCCCCAATTTTTTCAAAAAAGAGTACCTGTCATTACCTATTGCTATCATAGGGGATATTTACATTTCCTGAGATAACAATAAAAATGATAAAAAAAAAAATGAAAGGAACAGTTTAAAAATAAGATAAAAAAGCAAAAAAATAATAAAGAAAAAAAAAAAAAAAAAAAAGCACCCCTGTCGCTCCCTGCTCTCGCGCTAAGGCGAGCGCAAGCGGCGGTCTGTCGTCAAATGTAAACAGCAATTGCACCATGCATGTGAGGTTTCACCACGAAGGTTAGATCGAGGGCAGTCATTTTAGCAGTAGACCTCCTCTGTAAATCTAAAGTGGTAACCTGTAAAGGCTTTTAAAGGCTTTTAAAAATGTATTTATTTTGTTGCCACTGCACGTTTGTGCGCAATTGTAAAGCATGTCATGTTTGGTATCCATGTACTCGGCCTAAGATCATCTTCTTTATTTCATCAAACATTTGGGCAATATAGTGAGTTTTAGTGCATTAACATTTAAAAAAGTGTGTTTTTTCCCCAAAAAATGCGTTTGAAAAATCGCTGCGCAAATACTGTGTGAAAAAAAAATGAAACACCCACCATTTTAATCTGTAGGGCATTTTCTTTAAAAAAAATATATAATGTTTTGGGTTCAAAGTAATTTTCTTGCAAAAAAAAATAATTTTTTCATGTAAACAAAAAGTGTCAGAAAGGGCTTTGTCTTCAAGTGGTTAGAAGAGTGGGTGATGTGTGACATGAGCTTCTAAATGTTGTGCATAAAATGCCAGGACAGTTCAAAACCCCCCCAAATGACCCCATTTTGGAAAGTAGACACCCCAAGCTATTTGCTGAGAGTCATGTCGAGTCCATGGAATATTTTATATTGTGACACAAGTTGCGGGAAAGAGACAATTTTTTTTTTTTTGGACAAAGTTGTCACTAAATGATATATTGCTCAAACATGCCATGGGAATATGTGAAATTACACCCCAAAATACATTCTGCTGCTTCTCCTGAGTACGGGGATACCACATGTGTGAGACTTTTTGGGAGCCTAGCCGCGTACGGGACCCCGAAAACTAAGCACCGCCTTCAGGCTTTCTAAGTAAAACCCCAAGCTATTTGCTGAGAGGTATAGTGAGTATTTTGCAGACCTCACTTTTTGTCACAAAGTTTTGAAAATTGAAAAAAGAAAAGAAAAAAGTTTTTTCTTTTCTTTCTTCATTTTCAAAAACAAATGAGAGCTGCAAAATACTCAGCAAATAGCTTGGGGTGTCTACTTTCCAAAATGGGGTCATTTGGGGGGGTTTTGTGCCACCTGGGCATTCCATGGCCTCCGAAACTGTGATAGGCAGTGAATAGTGAAATCAAAAATTTACACCCTTAGAAATCCTGAAGGCGGTGATTGGTTTTCGGGGCCCTGTACGCGGCTAGGCTCCCAAAAAGTCCCACACATGTGGTATCCCCATACTCAGGAGAAGCAGCTAAACATATTTTGGGGTCCAATTCCACATATGCCCATGGCTCGTGTGAGCAATATATCATTTAGTGACAACTTTGTGCAAAAAAAAAAAGTGTCACTTTCCCGCAACTTGTGTCAAAATATAAAATGTTCCATGGACTCAACATGCCTCTCAGCAAATAGCTTGGGGTGTCTACTTTCAAAAATGGGGTCATTTGGGGGGGGGGGGGGTTGTGCCATCTAGGCATTTTATGGCCTTCAAAACTTTGATAGGTAGTGAGGAGTGAAATCAAAAATTTACGCCCTTAGAAATCCTGAAGGCGGTGATTGGTTTTCGGGGCCCCGTACGCGGCTAGGCTCCCGAAAAGTCCCACACATGTGGTATCCCCGTACTCAGGAGAAGCAGCTGAATGTATTTTGGGGTGCAATTCCACATAGGCCCATGGCCTGTGTGAGCAATATATCATTTAGTGACAACTTTTTGTAAATTTTTTTTTTTTTTTGTCATTATTCAAACACTTGGGACAAAAAAATAAATATTCAATGGGTTCAACATGCCTCTCAGCAATTTCTTTGGGGTGTTTACTTTCCGAAATGGGGTCATTTGGGGGGGGTTTGTACTGCCCTGCCATTTTAGCACCTCAAGAAATGACATAGGCAGTCATAAACTAAAAGCTGTGTAAATTCCAGAAAATGTACCCTAGTTTGTAGACGCTATAACTTTTGTGCAAACCAATAAATATACACTTATTGACATTTTTTTTACCAAAGACATGTGGCCGAATACATTTTGGCCTAAATGTATGACTAAAATTGAGTTTATTGGATTTTTTTATAACAAAAAGTAGAAAATATCATTTTTTTTCAAAATTTTCGGTCTATTTCCATTTATAGCGCAAAAAATAAAAACCGCAGAGATGATCAAATACCATCAAAAGAAATCTCTATTTGTGGGAAGAAAAGGACGCAAATTTAATTTGGGTAAAGCATTGCATGACCGCACAATTAGCAGTTAAAGCAACGCAGTGCCAAATTTGAAAAAGACCTCTGGTCCTTAGGCAGCATAATGGTCCGGGGCTGAAGTGGTTAAGAAGGGTAAAGAGCATAAAAGACAGGCCCGCTTAAACCAGCATCTCCGCCAAGAGTTATTGCTACATGTGGGGGCTCGTCCGGTATCACTGTCACTCTAAAGCCAAACACCCTCTTAAGAACCCTAGAATGGATCCCCCCACGGTGGCACAGTGGTGTGAGGCAGAAGGCATCCGCTCAGCAGCCAGCATGGCCATGGAACTCTGGGGAGATATCTGGGAGAAGGAACACATCAACCAAGTGGTAAAAACACTATCCCGAGGACAAAGAGCCAAAGTGATCGCAGTAAGGCCTGATCATGAGGCGTTCCGCACCTATGCATTATTGGAATGGTGGAAGGGAGTTCCGGAAAATTTCAGGGGTGCAAGTGTTGAACTCGCTGACAAGACCAAATTCCACCTGACCCACCCAAGGGAAGAAGGGGAGAATCCTGCCACCTTCTCCCAAATGAGTCCCACAGGAATCAGGGTCCCATCACAGTCAGCGCCGGCCGCAATTGAGCCAGAACTCATCACAGCCCTGGGAAATTTGGTGTCCCAATGTCAAAAAGGGAACCCAACCTATTTAGGGACTGGGTACTGAAAACTGGGCATTTTCTCGGGCCAACGGCCTGTACCCAAAGGAGAGGATACCTTTGAAGAATGGTTGGAACAGACCACACAGGTATTGGATGAGTGGGACATCCCTGAAACTCAGAAGAAACAGCGGATTACTGAGAGTCTTAAAGGGCCTGCTTCCGAGGCCATTCGAAATCTAAAGCTCAGCAAACAGGACTGTGTAGCCCAGGACTATTTAGATATCCTGCAAGATGTGTTTGGATGTACTGAAAAGGTTTCTGACCTAATTTACCAATTAGAATACACCTATCAGGAAGCTGGAGAGAAGTTGTCAGACTATATGAGATGACTGGACAAGGTCATTCATCAGATATTGCTGAAGAAGGGACTAGATCCTTGTAAGGTGGATGAAATTCGAGCCAAACAGGTCTTAAGGGGTGCCCAGCCTTTGGACCCCATCACCCTCCAGTTAAGGACTCGCCAAGATGGAGGTATATTAAAGTACCCAGATCTAATTCAGATTGTACGGGAGGAAGAAGCTATTCTGGAAAGGAAGAAGGAGAACCTTCAAGAACCAAAGCACACTGTTGGAGTCCGAACAGTTAATGTGATGGAGGATGATCCCCAGATTGAGCTTCGTAAGACTCAGGTGGCTCAGTTGATGGAAATGATGGCTTTGCTGACCACGGGACCCCCAAATCCGCCCAATGAAGGAACAGAATTTCAAATTTCACCTTCAGAAGCAGATCTGGACTTTGTTTCAACTGTGGAGGAGTTGGGCATTTCGGAAACGTGTGCCCAAGTCCAAGGGCAGCAGTACAATGCCAAAAGCCGGCGGAAAACTTCAAAGGGCCTCAGTGAAGGATTCAGCTGGGTGCCCTGTAACTGTCGTCAACTCCAACAAAACCCAAGTTCCCAAAGTTCTGAGGGTAAAGGGAGGAATGAAGTTGAGTGAACGTCCATGGAAGCGAGGAGTCAAGATGCGTTCTAGTAGGCAGAAGAAGCCGAAAATTCAGGGTGAATTTCCCCGCAACTTAGTGGGACCCTCTCCGATTATCCCAATCCAGGTAGAAGGAATCTACGCTAAGGCACTATTGGATACCGGAGCTCAAGTGACCTTATTATACAAAGATTTCTACATGAAGCATCTCTAGCATCTGCCCCTGCAAAAGTTGGAAGAATTGGAGATATGGGGTCTAGGTACCCAGAACTTTCCTTATGAGGGATATATCCCTATCAAACTCACCTTTGACCCAAGTGTGGCTGGGAAGGCGGTTGTGTGTCCCCGACCCCCTGGGGCTCATAAAAGTTCCCTTATCATCGGAACGAATACTGATCTGGTCAGAAGACTCCTGACACCGCTTGTACAGAAGGAAAGTGCCCCGGCCGTGAAGGTAGATCCCATGCTAACCCAAGTGTACAGGAAGAAAAGGCCAAACCAGAAGGGGTGGTAAAAGTTTGGCGTTTGGACCGAGGTGAAGAACTGCTCCAACCAGGTAAAGTGGTATGCATGAGAGCCTCTGTCAAGTTGAGTTGGAGACAACCTGGTCCTTTCATTGTCTTGTAGACGGACACTCGGGAAGAAGATATGGGTCTGGAGATACTCCCAAAAGTGTTATCTACTAAAGCACTTAAAAGAAGCAGGGGGAGAGTCTCAGTCAGTGTTCGGAACACGACAGCCTTGCCTGTGAAGATGAAAAGAATGAAGAGGGGACTCTCCCCTTGAAACGCGTTAGCTGATTGTGACGTCTGTGCGTTCATCCACGACCCTTGGAAGGTTTTCGCTCATCCTAAATCGCAAGCTGTCTATCGGTGCGATTTTATGTTGTGCCTCCTCCACCAATTGCTTGTGAGTTATTTCTTTTACTATTTTTATTTAATAAATGTTTTAAAAGTTAATGCACAAGGCTGGTGCGCCCCGTCTTCTTTTTATTTCGGTTTCTACTAGGATCCCCATCCTTGAGGGCAGCAAGGCCTGTGTTTACGTATTATATATGGTGATCCACCTGTGCGCAGGAGTTGCCTTTTTCTCTTTTGCTACTGTATTGCCTGTGAAGATACCAGCAAGAATGCTACTTGGGCAGGCGAATCAAGCAACCCCGGTTTCGCGAAGAGATGTAAAAAAGGGGCCAGAAGAGGAGATTCCCATAGAGAATTTTTACCCAAAAAACACCTCCCTTACGCCTGCCTGGATGGAGAGGGCCAAAGCCCAGCTCATGAGATGGAAGGAAGTTTTCTCTAAAAACGAGTTTGATGTGGGGTATGCCAAGAGTGCAGAGCACAAGATCCGGTTGGAGGAAGACAATCCTTTTCGGGAAAGGGTCAGGAGGATCCCACTGGGAGATCTTGAAGACCTCCGAGAACAGCTGGCTGAGCTGAAGAGGACTGGGATTATCAAAGAGTCCAGGAGTCCATACGCCTCTCCAATAGTGGTGGTAAGGAAGAAAAATGGGTCACTCCAGCTGTGTATCGACTACAGGACTCTTAACCAACGGACCATTCCAACTACCCCCCGTATAGAAGATGCCCTACAGAGCCTGTCAGGGGCAAAGTAGTTCAGTGTCAAATTGGAAAAATTCTGTGAGCCACAATGATCTTATGCCTTGCTTGTGCTACCTCCAGCTGCATGCGCTAATCACGCTTCATATAACGTGCATAGGATAAATTTACAAGTTATGCGCTGCGCTTGGGTGACCCCAAAAACAAAATTAATAAGAACCAACTCTGTGCTTACTAGTGCGATAATATTAAATACAAATAATATGAATGTTGAATAAATAAACAAGGTGTGAAAAAACAAGTGCTTGTTACACCATAAATTAGTGCTTAATAGTGCTTGTTACACCATACATAGTGTCTTAATCAACATAAAAAGTGCTTAGTGCTCAATATACAGTATCCTGCTTTTTTTAAATGAAAAAATTAATAAATATTAAATAATGAAAAAAGGTTCTCTTTGGCACTCTAAAAAGTGCGTGCAAATAATGTCCAGCAGTGATAATAAAACAATCCGTGCAGGTGGTGTTCAGCTGTGACAACAATCCAACATCATGCCGAAGATATCCTGAGTGCTGCAAAACATGCTCCTGTGCTCCTTCGTGACCCCCTTAAGCTAATGTGCTCACCTCAGAGCGTGTGACTCAGCTTCTACCCTAAATCCAAATATGCTTTGGAGCCACCCCTGGGCTCAGTCTCAGTTTCTGCTGCACTCCTCCAGCTGGAAACAATGTGGCTCCATACATAGCATGAAAAGGAAACTATATAGTGTAATATAGTCAAAATAGTTTTATTAAAAGAAAACGCTCCCCACGCCGGGGTACTCACATGGCACTAGTGCGTCAGTGCACCATACTATAACGGCTTTCTATGCAAAATCACTGGAAGTTTGGTGCGGTATGCTGTGCTGAGACAGCGCTGGTGTAAAGTCCGTGTCAGTCTCTCCGTCCTGGCCCCTCCCCTACGCGTCTTTGACACAGGGATCACGTGTCATCATCAGGGGGATATGATTAGACGGATGCTCTACAGGATTATATAAGGCGATTGCGGCCATTTTGCCATAGATCCCAGACACTCTAATGCTAGGCTACAACTTCTGTTATGACTAATGAGCCTATCCCATCACATTAACCCTAACTGCTGCTGAAAATAGTAAGTGGGGAAAATTTGCTAGTGTTATTTTGCGACCTGTCAATAACAGCCGAATGAGACTCATTTGTAAGTGTAATTCCAGGACAGAGCTCCGGTACTCTGCACAGCGCATACCACAGCATACCTCCAAAATTACAGATAAATGCATATCTACATATAAAATATAATAGATAACAGTAATCTAGTATGCTGTGGTATGCGCTGTGCAGAGTACATTGTTTCCAGCTGGAGGAGTGCAGCAGACACTGAGACTGAGCCCAGGGGTGGCTCCAAAGCATATTTGGACTCAGGGTAGAAGCTGAGTCACACGCTCTGAGGTGAGCACATTAGCTTAAGGGGGTCACGAAGGAGCACAGGAGCATGTTTTGCAGCACTCAGGATATCTTCGGCATGATGTTGGATTGTTGTCACAGCTGAACACCACCTGCACGCATTGTTTTATTATCACTGCTGGACATTATTTGCACCCACTATTTAAAGTGCCACAGAGAACTTTTTTTTATTATTTATTATTTATTAATTTTTTCATTTAAAAAAAAGCAGGATACTGTATATTGAGCACTAAGCACTTTTTATGTTGATTAAGACACTATGTATGGTGTAACAAGCACTATTAAGCACTAATTTATGGTGTAACAAGCACTTGTTTTTTTACACCTTGTTTATTTATTCAACATTCATATTATTTGCATTTAATATTATCGCTCTAGTAAGCACAGAGTTGGTTCTTATTAATTTTGTTTTTGGGGTCACCCAAGCGCAGCGTATAACTTGTAAATTTATTGAAGTAGTTCAGTGTATTAGATCTGAAGAGTGGCTATTATCAGATCCCCATGAGTCCTGAGGATAAGGAGAAGACTGCTTTCCTTTCAACCCGTGGGTTTCTATGAATTCAACCAGATGCCACAAGGTCTGTCTGGGGCCCCAGCAACTTTCCAGCGGCTCATGGAGAAGACGGTAGGCGACATGAATTTGATTGAGGTCTTAGTATACTTAGACGATATCATTGTATTTGGCAGAAATATTGAAGAGCATGAAGAGCGACTGGAAAAAGTTCTAAAGAGGCTACATGAAGAGGGTTTGAAACTTTCAATGGAGAAGTGTCAATTCTACCAATCTTCAGTGAACTATCTGGGGCACATTTTTTTCTGAAGAAGGGATAGCAACTGACCCTGAGAAACTGGAAGCTGTTACCTCTTGGCCAAGGCCCACGAATGTGACTGAGCTCAGGTCATTCCTAGGATTCTGCTCCTACTACCGGAGGTTTGTGGAGGAGTTCGCAAAGATAGCTCACCCACTTACAGAACTACTGAAGAATCAGGAAGAGGCCGATGTGGATTCGGGGAAACCTGGGAGACAAAAAGAAGGGCCCCGGAAGAAAAAGGAATCTATCATGGATCAGTGGACCCAAGAATTTGAAGAGACATTCAGTCTATTGAAGAAGAGTCGTACAACTGCTCCAGTGTTAGCTCATGCGGATCCTACCAAGCCCTATGAACTGCATGTGGATGCCAGCCGAGATGGGCTGGGCGGAGTGCTCTATCAGGATCACAATGGACATTTAAGGCCTGTTGCTTATGTGAGCCAAAGCTTGTCTCCTGCTAAGAAGAACTACCCAACTCATAAGCTTGAGTTTCTGGCCTTAAAGTGGGTTGTGGTGGACAAGTTGAGAGTTTATCGGTATGGTGCCGAATTTGTAGTTAAAACAGATAACAACCCCCTCACATACTTATTCACCACCGCAAAATTGGACGCCACAGGCCATAGGTGGTTGGCTGCTCTTTCAACATTCTCCTTAAGACTGAAATACAGACCGGGAGTGGGCAACAGAGATGCAGATGCACTGTCAAGGAGACCCCACAGTCCCCTGAGCTCACAAGAGGAGTGGACTCAACTTGCCCCCGACGGGGTAAGAGCCCTTCGTGAAGGAGCAGTAAAGCAGGAGAAAGGTGGAGCCAGAGCTGAAGAGATTGGAGTGACTACAGCAGGAGTACCCAGGTATTACTGTAATGTCTCCCAGTTTGCTGCAGAGGGTTTACCTAAGTTATCAAGGAAAGATCTTAGGAGAGATGAACAAGAAGATCCACTCTGCAGCTTGGTATTGGAAGCTCTGGAGGGTAAACACCCTGATTTACTTTTGAGAAGTGCCCGAAAAGAAGCCCTGTTGTTACACAAAGAGTGGGATTGGTTGCAGTTGTTGCAAGGGGTGGTCTACCGAAGGGGCCCCTCTGAAGATCCAGAGGAGAAGTGGCAACTGTTGCTGCCAGAGAAGCACAGAGAGACAGTGTTAATCACTCTGCATGATTGTCATGGACATTTGGGGTCAGAAAGAACTCTTCAATTGATAAGAGATAGATTCTACTCACCTTACATGAGGAAAGAAGTGGAGAGTTACTGTCACTCCTGCCGTAGGTGTATCCAGAGAAAGACGCTGCCACAACGGGCAGCCCCAATGGAACATTTATCAAGCCAGGGCCCCATGGATCTAGTTTGCATAGACTTCCTGTGTCTAGAATCTGACTTGAGTGGGCAAGGAAATATTCTGGTAGTCACAGACCATTTTACCAGATATGCTCAAGCTTTCTCCACGAAAGATCAGAAGGCAGTCACAGTGGTAAAGACATTAGTGGAGAAGTTCTTCGTCCATTACGGCTTACCACAGAGGATCCACTCAGATCAAGGAAGAGACTTTGAGAGTACACTCATCAGGAGGTTGCTGGATCTATTAGGAATTCAAAAGTCCAGAACTACACCCTATCATCCGCAAGGAGACCCTCAGCCGGAGAGGTTTAATAGAACTCTTCTTAATATGTTAGGGACACTAACCTCTGAACAAAACCCCAACTGGAGTAAGCATATTGCTGCTTTAGTGCATGCATATAACAGCACCAAGAGTGACGTCACCAGATATTCACCTTATCGGCTGATGTTTGGGCATGAGGCTAGGTTACCAGTGGATCTAGCTTTTGGAACTTCTCTGGATCACACCTCAGAGGATCGAGGATATGCAAATAGGCTGAGAAAGAGTCTAAAGGTTGCCTATGAGAAGGCCCGGACTATGTCAGACAGCAGAGGGAGTAGAAATAAAAGAAACTTTGACCTCAAAGTGAGGATCCTAGATCTTCAACCCGGTGACCGAGTCCTATTAAGGAATTTGGGTATTCCTGGCAAACACAAGTTGGCGAATCGCTGGAGATCACAGCCATACGTTGTATGTAAACAGCTTCCAGGACTCCCAGTATTTAAAATCAGGCCAGAAGGAAGTGCTGGACACACTAAGACTTGGCATCAGAATCACCTTTTGCCTCTCACTGATGCAGTCAGGATAATCCCAGAGGAAGAGTTATCATCTACATCAGAGGATGTACAACGACCTGTAACTAGGTCCCAGTCTGGGGCTTTGACAACTGAAGACAATGAGGTGAGAGAGATGGGCATTAGCTTGTTGTGGTCAGCTAACATACCCGAAACTGAAGCGAGTGTTTCATCACCAACAGCCGAAGAGAGTAGTAGGGCTCTCAGGCCAGAAGCTCCGGAGTTTGTGCCATTGTCTGAAAAAGCTGAGAAGTGTTTATCTTCCACTGAAGTAGAAGAAAATAGTGTCCATCCAAAAATAGAGGACACACCAAAAGAGCAGAGGGGAAAGAGGAACATTCGCCCACCCAAGAGACTAACATACGATACATTGGGCGAGTGTTCTGAAACAACAAAAGTTACCAGCAAAAGGAATGCTGATGAGCCTAGTTCCTCCTCAGTCAACCTGGATAATGAGAGCCCTGTTTCACCCCTTGACACCTCTGTATCTGATACTAAGGTGACAGTTGTGGGTACACAGAGTAGCTTTCCAACACCTGAGAATTGGTGGGAGGCTCCTCTGTCGGTCCTGTGCACTCGGTTAGAGGCTAAGATGTGTAGCAAGAACAAGGTCTTACATATCTTTGGGGACCAAAGATTTAAAGCAGGGGGAGTATGTAGCGCTGACAACCTTTGTTTCTAGCTCTATGTGTATTATACAGTACATAGGTTGTGTTAGTGCCATCTTGTGGACAATTAAGAAAGTACAATACGTTTACGTTTCATTATCAAGTGAAATGACATGGAAGTGATTCATTGTTTACTTCGGAACTTTAGCTCTGACCCGCCCACAATGCTCCTGGACAAGGCGAGAACTGAACTGCATTGTGGGAGGTTATAAAAGGGTAAGGAACGGCCATCTTAGGTCTCTTGTTCCTGGGACGCGTGGCCTGCCAGCAGAACCCTGTGGGTGTGTGTGTCCTACAGGGTTGCGGCCTACTTTGCGAAGGAGCGGAGCAGCTGCAAGGATCCTGCCATCACATCACAGCGTGCTGAAGCAGCAGAAGTGATCGTTCCGGAGACCCGTGGGGAGATAACCGAGGACTCCTGGTCAGAACAGTGTGATGGCGTGGTGGTGCTTGCATACGGACTGAGAACTGATAAAATGGAGACATCAATCTCTCCGGACCCGTGGTGAGAGGGTTAACACCCAGAAGTTTGTTTAACTATTACATACACAGTTAGAACTGTTACAGAACTGTTACAGAGTGCTGCAGGGACCGATAGTCCCATGGAACAAGTGAAGTTGGAGAACTTTACACCTGAATAGACTTCAGTATTCAAGAAAAGATGTTAGATGCTTGTTTCTTCATATAAGAACACTTAGTCAATCTGTTGGATTACAGTTGTTTAGTGTGATACATTACACTGCGCAACACTCAGGAGGAACCCCTTGTGGATTACAATTATAAAAGCTAGCGAAGACTGAAGACGTCAGGACTACCTTTTCATTGCAGGGCCCTGCATTTAGTTACAAAGTATAGTGACTTTAAGGTCTAGAGCAGGGGGAGCTCCCGGGTACATTTATATATATATTTAGATTTATTTGTGTCTGTTACTGATTGTCATAATAATTTCTTATACTGTTACACTACGTTGGTGTGATAGTATAGTCATTGTAAAAATTCTTTATATAAATATATTATTTACCCAAAGAAAGAAGTTATTTTTGGTTATTACTGAAGTTTGTGTGCAGTGTTGTCATTTCTCCTGCAGGTGGAGCTACCAGCAACCAGGTAGAGGTAACTATAACTGTAAGTGTATATTGTGGGTTAAAGTTGATATTCATATAATTACAACACTGCACTACATTTGTGTCAAGGGGATTGAACAATTTAAGAAGGGTAAAGAGCATAGAGGACAGGCCCGCTTAAACCAGCAGCTCCGCCGAGAGTTATTGCTACACAAAGCAAAGATTATTTATTCAAATATAGTTCAACCAGTTCTTTGCTGAGACAGAGCTCAACAAAGATGTTGCATACTGTATGTTGAGGCATCATTCTTGCACGTTGCTGCATATGTTTCTGCACAATTTTGTGAATTTAAAATTCTTATGTACAGTGCTGTGAAAAAGTAATTCTCCCCCCTCCTTGCTAAATCATGAATGAACTGTAATTAACCATATTTCTTAGAAAGCGGTAGTAAACCCCGCTTGCTCATTTTTACCTACAGGTAAGCCTATCATAAGGCTTACTTATAGGTAAGAGAAATTGGCAATTGGAGAGGCAATATGGACTTTCATGGTACAGTATAGACTTACACGGTTGTAATACAAAAGTATATATTTATTGTACAAAACATAATTATTAAAAACATAGACAAATGTACATTATACAAAGGATGCTGCTCAGAAGAGAGACACCCTATTCTCTGACACAATCTGGAAAAAGGAGAAGAATTTCTGCAGTGGTTTTACGAAAACAGTATTCCAGTTGCAAGCTCTACATGTTTCGTGGTGACCCGCTTCTTCAGGAGTATACTTTCAGAGAAATATTAAATCTAAAAAGAAAACATACAATCATGCAATATGGAAAAAGACATATATGAGAGTCAACCAGGCTGCACACCCCAAAAGTATACAGAAAATGGAAGAGTTTCCCAGGGGTTTTTTAGCAGCAAAATCTTTTTGAAAAGAGTAATTAGTTAAAAGTCTTTTATTCAGGCAAAGGATGAATTAAATTGTACAGTAAGATTTGAGATAAAATTTAGCAACACAAACAACAACATAAGCCATCACCAATGGCAAACAATACACCAAGGAGGCCATGGTTTGTAAATATATTGTGACATTGCTATCCACATGAATACCCCAATGCATTTCGACTTTTTCATTTCTGGTCTTCTACAGGGGAATTTTTGTATTCATTACGAAGATGGAAAGGTGAGAATGTATTGCACAAACAGGATTGCTAAAAACAGCTGCATTCAATGATCCCAAAATGTCTGCATATCCGCACTACTCATTTATTTTACTTTATAGTATGTTCATTTAATTGGTTTATTTTGAGATTAATTTGTATTGCCATTCATATGAAGGTAATAAGCGGTTGCCACTATGTGTTTTGCACACACGTTTGCACCCACAAGCATTTTTATTGTTCACACATCACTTCAATGCCACCCACCTCATTAGACTTCATTACCCATTTATCCTTACACACACTACCTCACTACCTTGCACAGTCACTTTATACTAACTAGGTAATATCATCACTTCTTATTTCATCATATGAATGACTCTACAAATTATTCTCAAAATAAACCAATTAAATGAACATACTATAAAATAAAATAAATGAGTAATATCAGTCCATATAATTCTAACATTTGATTGAGTATCGACCAGTTTAAGGCGCACAGTAGTACTGTATACTTAGAATACTTGTTGATTACTTATTGAGATTCCCCAATACCAAATTGCAGGTGCCTCGCCCTATACCTTCCTCTCAAGGTCCAAAAGCGTGGTTCTCTGTAAGCCCTGTGGACCCACCTGGAGGGTGCGGAGGGGACATGTGGACATTTTGGGACCATTGAATGCAGCCGTTTTTAGCAATCCTGTTTGTGCGATACATTCTCAGCTTTCCATCTTCGTAATAAATTAAAAAACGCCCCTGAAGAAGACCAGAAAAGAAAGGTCTGAAATGCATCGGGGTATTCATGTGGATAGCAAGGTCACAATGTATTTACAAACCATGGTCACCTTGGTGTATTGTTTGCCATTGGTGATGGCTTATGTTGTTGTTTGTGTCGCTAATTTTTATCTCAAATCTTACTGTACAATTTAATTCATCCTTTGCCTGAATAAAAGACTTTTAACTAATTACTCTTTTCAAAAAGATTTTGCTTACATATACAATCATAAGCCATAATAAAAATAGAGAATTATTTATATAAAGTCAGACTACACAAGACAAAAGGCAGATCACCAAGATGGCTATCATCATGGTGAAGCGTCATAGTCCATGGCCCGATTACATAGTATGTCTGTTCAAAAAGCCCTGATGGTAAGAGAGCAAACTGATACTCACCAACACTGCCAGCCAATATGCCTGGGTGTCATAAGGCCTGAGAAGGCAATCTCCCTGGCAAATGTGGGAACCAGAAAAAATACAGAATTGTAGAAGGCTGTTTTAAAAAATAAAAAATAAAAAAATATATAATATACCACTTAGAGACATCCCAAACAGGGGTGCCTTTCATAAAGTGTGTAGTGAGAATGAGGTATCATCTCAAACACCCACACCTTATCAATAAAAAGTGCTTCAGGTATATGTAAGATATGCTGAATATACTAAAGAAAGTACAAACCTACAATATCTTCATAAAAAAAAAATATATATATATATATATATATATATATGGCAAGGCGGGGAGTGTAGATCATCAGATGGAGTGCTCCAATCCAAGCTGGACAGTTATTCCACAAGATGGAAAAGGTGCTCTATAAGGAATGAAGACACCAAATAACAGCAATAAAAAGAGGATAAGGATAATGCCATTATAACATTATGCGGTATATATCCCAACATATCAGAACCAGCCAATACATGGCTGTGTACACACTCACCAAATTGGGTTAAATCACGCATGTAATTCGTATTTTTATTTATCTTGGAGTCACTGCAGCAATATCTGGAAGTTGGAACCCACTTATTTGGACAGGGAGTCACAGCAATAGGGAAACAAATCCGTTGAAGACGTTTTCACAGCCAGATGACATTTCCAATCATACACATCACCATCATAGTAATCTAAAATGGACAGGCAAATCATGATACAGCCTGGACAGGATTTATGTCCACTATTTAAACTAGTGTTGAATCATGTGAAAAGGATGATGAATTCAGGGTTTACTTAAACGCAAATCTCACCTCCACTGACATATAGAGTATTTTGACCAATACATTAGGGATGATATCAACCCTCGGGGCATGGGCGTAGCATAAGGGGTTGCAGGGGTCACAATCGCAACCCCGCCTCTAGCTCCAGGGGGCTCCTGCATATCATATCCTCCACAAAATACAGCTCCGATCTGCCCTAGGGCCCCACAGCCACGCTCCAGTACTGGGCTTCTACTTTGCCTTCCACAGTCCACACCCCTCTGTTCCCATAGGCTGGGGGGGGGGGAAGCTGTGAGACATTTACTGAATGGAGAGGAGCACAAGGTGAGAACAGCCCAGGATAGGGAAGTGTCTGTGCTGGCAACATGGAATGGTAATCAAGCTCAGCGAGGCAAGAGGAGCAGAGTGCCATCCTGTAGCCATGATGGGATCGATGTCACTGGTGAGGTATGACACTGCTCAGTGTCTCCTAGTGAAAAGCTGGGATTGTATGTACCCCCCACCCGGAGATGTCTACTTACCCCACTTCCCTGACAGCTGGGGAAAAGCCACACACCTCCGGGAGGTGACCTTTCCCCAACACCTGCCAACACTGACAGAGAAACCTTCAGAAATTGCTAAAACAAATCCCTTAACACCTCCTCAGGGGGCCCCTGAAGGGCTGCAGGCTCTAGATTTTGTGTCACATGGCTTTGCCCTCTCAGATCTAAGTTGCCCCCCAAAGCCCCCTGACCACCCCCTCCACCCTGCATGCTATGCCCGGCTGCTGAGCTCCTTTCCCATTACAGCACTCTATACTGTTCCTCCTCCACAGGGCTGAAATCACATTCCTTTACAACACAGCCAGTTAGCCATGATCTGCACAGGGTGCCTACTGCAACTACACTGCCGTTCCGACCAGAGAATTTCACAGGTCAGAACGGCAACATAAAAGTCAGATACACCCTGTGAAGGCTGACAGACTGTGTGTAAAGGAATGTGATTCCAGCCCTGTGTAGTGTGTGTGTGTGTGTGGGGGGGAGCTGTATACAGTGCTGAGATGGGAAAGAAGCTCTGCCAAGTGACCTGCTAGGGGTCCCTGTCCTTGGATTCTCCAGCGGTGATCCCTGTCCTCTGATTCTTCAGTGGTAATCCCTGTCCTCTGATGTAAAGAGGAACTCTGGGAACTCAAAACTCTTAAGCCACTTTGAGTATCTTGGCGTACGGTGGATGTATCTGCACGCACGTTGGAAGTGGTGGGGGGGGCCCAGGTCAACTTTTGCATCGGGGCCCACAAGCTTCAAGCTACGCCTCTGCCTCAGGGGCTCTGTCTTCAAACTTTTCCTACGATCAAGAATCCCACAGAGGGGGGGGGGGGGGCATGGCTTGCGCACACACGGAATGGCAGCTTAAGCCTGGAGCTCTCCTCAGCCGGCCGGACATCCACTGCAAAACGGGCAAGCCATCTATCCCATCGAGGCTCCAATCCACCTCAACAGGACCAGCGGAACCTGCTGACACGATGTCCTGCAAAAGAAAGGAGGATAGGAACCTCCAAAAGCTGACAGCCCTGTCCTTTTGGCCCGAACGGAGGGGAAACAGGCAGAATGGCGCTGCCGGAACCGCCGCGCGGCCGTCATCGGCTTACACGGACCTACCTAGCAGCGATCCAGGGGAAATAGAAGGTGTAATTTCCTCTCTCCCCCATACCAACTCTCCTCTGCTCTCCCTGATCTCCCAGAGCCCTGCTAAAGTGCGGATGCGCTTGGATTCTGCTTCCCAGGTCGGGACCACAGTGAGTACAGACTTGCACTATGCACACGCCATATCTTCTCTGCAATCATCTATAGCGGCCTTTCCTACATCAGGGCAGCCTGTACTTGATTCCACAATGAAAGATATGCTTCTATCACTGCAGTCCTCTCTCATGACCAACCTGTCTTCCCTGATACACAAATTTGCCACTGACAAAAGGCATATGGGAGATAGAGTACAGTATATGGAAAACAAGATGGAAGAATGCACAGACACGGTGAATGATCTGGTAGATACCTGTATGGCCCAAAAGGAGGACACTGACTGGATAAAGGCAAAGTTAGCAGACCTCGAAGACCGCTCCCGCCGCAATAACATCAAAATACGTGGTATATCGGAAACGGTCCCCCCCGCAGAATTACACAAATATGCCAGCACCATGTTTTCTGCCATGCTGCCTGAGCTAACCCCTATTGAGCTCACTATAGATCGCATACACTGGCTCCCTAAATAACGCCATTTAGAAGAGATGGTCCCTAGGGATGTGCTTCTGCAGATACACTTCTACCAAGCCAAGGAGCAAATCCTCTACAAAACACGGTCACTCACCACTCTCCCTGCAACATATGCAGATATCCAATTATTTGCCGATCTATCACAGTATACACTACAGATGAGGAGGCAAATGAAATCAGTCACAAAAGCTCTCACAAACCACAAGATGACCTATAAATGGCGCCACTCAGCCACCATTTTGGTCACACATAACGGAATCCCTCATGCCATCTCCATGAGTGAGGGGGGAATGAAGCTCTTACACTCTTAGGGCATTATCCCGGAGCTACCAGGCAACGACTTTGCTCTGTCAGGAAGTACCAACTCTTCTCCCCAAGGAATCCACAAGGGCACCATCAATCCAAAGTGAAATGACTGTACTTGCCCGTACATTCACTGAGCTACCACACTAAGTCCGGTCCGGCCTACCGATTACTCCAATACAGAGCTAGAACTTTCCCCCCGAGTTTAGTCAGCACCCAGTTAAGGTTGTGTATTGCTGACCTGTTTATTTGTTGGTGATATTTTACTTTCTTATTTTTTCCATATTTTGTTATATAACGGTTACACAATCAGCGCTAGAACCTCCCGTGCCATTCATCGTACATTAGAAACCTTGACATCCTCACGCCCGCTCCACCTAACCAGGATTATCTCAGAGGAACTTCTTTTCAGTGGACTGCACCTACCATCTTCTTGAGGAACCCCTGAATAACCCCTTCGAACTGTAAGTTACAGCACCACATCCATCACACCAGTGGTCACTACTATGTCACTCACTATAGTGTCCTTTAATGCGAAAGGCTTGAACCACCCAGGCAAACACTCGTCCCTGTGGAAAACAGCCTTATCGCTCAAAAGCGATGTACTTTGCGTCCAAGAGACACATTTTGCCCAGGACTCGACTCGCTGGTGTCAACATAAAATGTTTCCCCATATATTTAAATCCTGTTATACGAGGAAACAAAGAGGAGTCTTAATCGCAATTCGAAACACGGTATCATTCCAACTTCAGAAATGCATCACGGATACCGAAGGCCGCTACATTATCTTACTATGTGTCATGTACCAGATAAGACCAGAACTGTGTGGACTGCAACAGAGGAAACCCAGATGTGTATAAGTGAAAATATAAAATGATTTATTAAAGATAAAATGAATAAATATAACACAACCACCTCCAATATCACTCAGTGCACCACAACCAATTCAAAACAGAACCCCACAAATAATAACAGAACAAATATATACAAGTAAGGGAAATACCGAGATCATAAACAGAGCCAGGCCAGGGTCATCAACGGGAGGTCAGCAGCTGGGGAAGGGAAACAAACAGGACAAGACAGGATGGATGGATTACAGGAGGGACGGGTCAGTAGGGATGAGCTTCGTGTTCGAGTCGAACCCATGTTCGACTCGAACATTGGCTGTTCAGTCGTTTGACGAATTGCGAATGATATGGGCCGTTCGCGCCAAATTCGTGTGGCGCGTCACGGCCCATAATTCACTGCGGCATCGCAGTGCATTGCTTGCTGATGATTGGCCAAGCATGCACTATGACCCGCATGCTTGGCCAATCACAGCGCCGCCTGAACAGAGAGCCGTAATTGGCCAAAGCCAAGGAGGCTTTGGCCAATTATGGCTCAGGGGATTTAGTACACGCCCCACACTATATAAGGCCACCTGCACGGCGGCCCTGTGCAGTGTGTTCCGGTGTGCTGAGAGATAGAGAGAGAGAGAGACAGTGTCATTTCATTTGAGTTAGCTAGATTAGGCAGGACAGTCAGTCAGTTAGCTGCACTTACAGTGTATTGTGTATATATATGCATCCCAGGTGTTGCATATATATATATACACTGTATTCAGTTTAGCTAGATCCGTTCCTGTTATCTTCCTACTGACAGGCAGGCTTGTCTTGTTACAGTATTTATAGCTACCTAAAGAAAATTACTGGTGTTCTTTTGATCCTATTAGTACCACAGTCAGGCAGCTAGACTATTTACATTTAGTGCAGTGCGTCCTGCTCACAGTGTTCAGCTAGATCCGTTCCTGTTATCTTCTTACTGACAGGCAGGCTTGTCTTGTTACAGTATTTACAGCTACCTGAAGAAAATTACTGGTGTTCTTTTGATCCTATTAGTACCACAGTCAGGCAGCTAGACTATTTACAGTTAGTGCAGTGCGTCCTGCTCACATTGTTCTGCTAAACCTACAAGTTAGTGGGGTGCGTCCTGCTCACAGTGTTCAGCTAAACCTACAAGTTAGTGGGGTGCGTCCACCTCACAGTGTTCAGCTAAACCTACAAGCTAGTGGGGTGCGTCCTGCTCACAGTGTTCAGCTAGATCCGTTTCTGTTATCTTCTTACTGACAGGCAGGCTTGTCTTGTTACAGTAAATACAGCTACCTGAAGAAAATTGCTGGTGTTCTTTTGATCCTATTAGTACCACAGTCAGGCAGTTAGACTATTTACAGTTAATGCAGTGCGTCCTGCTCACAGTGTTCAGCTAAACCTACAAGTTAGTGGGGTGCGTCCACCTCACAGTAATCAGCTAAAGCTACCTGTATAAGGTTGGTGGTGTTCTCATACTACAGGCAGGCAGTTGATTTTGCTAGCTGCAGTATCAGTACATATATATATATATATATATATATATATATATATATATATATATATATATATATATCCCAGCTTAGTGCAGCTACAGGCCATTAGTATGTCTGGAAGGCCAAGAAGGAGAGGCAGACAGTCACAAGCCAATAAGAGAGGGCAAGCAGGCTCTGTGTCTAGTGCTGGTTGTGGAGACGGTGTATCAGCACGTGGCCATGGGACACGCTTGGCCTTTTTTTCGGCAGCTGGCCATGTTCAGCCGCAACATGCGGAAGACTTGGTCGAGTGGATGACCAAGCCATCCTCATCCTCCTCATCCTCTCTCACCCATGCCCAGGGTACTTTGTCTGGCAAAGCAGCGGCCTCTTCCCTCGGCTCAATGTCATCAGTGACTCCTTCCCTAGCCCCACCATGTCCTCCTGAGGAGTCCCTCGAACTGTTTCACCACAGTATTGGGTACATGCTCCAGGAGGATGCCCAGCGTTTGGAAGGCTCTGATGATGATACTGAGCTCGATGAAGGCAGTAACATGAGCACGGACAGAGGGGGTGCCCAAGAAGGACAGCAATCTGGCAGTCATGCTCCCCCTGCTGCAGCATACTGCCAGGTTTTCTCCAGTGATGAGGAGGGAGGGGATGATGAGGTCACTGACTCAACGTGGGTGCCCGATAGGAGAGAGGAGGAGGAGGAGGCGGCACATCACCAACGAGGCAGGATGCCCTCCAGGGGCCAGCCTAAGGGCAGCACATTCACTGCATCACACCCCAAAGCTCCACATGTGCAGGGCGCTGCAGTCTCTGCGCGTTATTCAAAAAGTTCTTTGGTGTGGGCCTTTTTTGAGACGAGTGCATCAGATCGCACCGCTGCTATTTGCAACATATGTCTCAATCGTATCTCACGTGGCCAAAACATCTCCCGCTTGGGTACCACATGCTTGACCAGACATATGTTGACCTGCCATGCAGTTCGTTGGCAAGCGTATCTAAAAGACCCACACCAAAGAACAAAGAGGACCTCTCCTTGCTCCTCATCAGCTGAGATTTCCAACCCCACTAGACCTTCAGTCCTCTCTGAGACCTGCACTGAGAGGAATGAAGGTGTAGAATTAGGTGTGTCACAGCCAAGTACTTGTGGGCAATCTGCTTTTGGTACACCGACGTCAGATTGTACCAGGCAAATTTCCCTGCCCCAGCTGCTGCACCGCCGAAAGAAGTTTGCTCCCAGCCATCCACATGCCCAGCGGTTGAATGCTAGCTTGGCAAAATTGCTAGCACTTCAACTGCTGCCTTTTCAGTTGGTAGACTCTGCCCCCTTCCGTGAGTTTGTGGAATGTGCGGTTCCTCAGTGGCAGGTATCCAAACGCCACTTTTTCTCACGGAAGGCGATTACGGCTCTCTACAGGCATGTGGAAGGCAATGTCCATGCCTCGCTGGACAGGGCGGTCAGCGGTAAGGTGCATATTACCGCTGACTCATGGTCCAGCAGGCATGGACAGGGACGTTACCTAAGTTTCACGGCGCATTGGGTGACTCTGCTGGCAGCTGGGAAGGATGCAGGACAAGGTGCAGTAGTGTTGGAGGTTGTTCCGCCACCACGCCTCCAAAATGCTAATGATTGTGACACACCTCTCTCCTCCACCCCCTCCTCTTCTTCTTCCTCCATGGCCTCTTCCTGTGCTTTGTCCTCGGAACCAGCAGTGCTCCGTAGCCGTTCAAGGGGCTACGCAAGTACGCAGGCCAAAAGATGCCATGCGGTGCTTGAGCTGGTGTGCTTGGGGGACAGGAGCCACACTGGGGCAGAGGTTCTGTCAGCTCTGCAGGGGCAGGTTCAGAGGTGGTTGATGCCACGCCAACTTAAGGCAGGAATGGTGGTTTGCGACAATGGCACCAACCTCCTCTCTGCCCTCCGACAGGGACAAATGACCCATGTGCCCTGTTTGGCTCACGTCCTTAACTTGGTGGTGCAGTGGTTCTTGGGCAGGTACCCGGGCTTACAGGATGTCCTGAGGCAGGCCAGGAAAGTCTGTGTGCATTTCTGCCGGTCATATAATGCCAGTGCTCGGCTGACGGACCTCCAAAATGAGTTTAACCTGCCCAAGAACCGCCTAATCTGTGACATGCCCACCAGGTGGAACTCAACGTTGGCCATGCTGCAGCGCCTGCACACGCAGCAGAGGGCCATCAATGAGTACCTGTGTGACTATGGCACCAGGACAGGGTCAGGGGAGCTTGGTTTTTTTTCCCCACGCCAGTGGGCCATGATCAGGGATGGCAGCACTGTCCTGTCACCATTTGAGGAGACCACGAGGATGGTGAGCAGTGACAGTGCATGCATCAGTGACAGTGTCCCCCTTGTCCACCTGTTGGAGCACACGTTGCATGAAATAATGGACAGGGCACTTGAGGCAGAACAGAGGCAGGAAGAGGAGGACTTCCTTAGCTCTCAATGCCCCCTTTATCCAGACAGTGTTCCTGCGTGCCCGCCGATCACACACGAAGAGGAGGAGGAGGAGGAGGAGGAGGAGGAGGAGGAAGATTGTGTCAGTATGGAGGTGGAGCCTAGCACTCAGCATCAGCAGCAGTCTTTAAGGGATCAGTCCCAAGAAACACACGGACTTGTACGTGGCTGGGAGGAGGTGGCTGCGGACCATGTCGTCCTTAGTGACCCCGAGGACTCCGGACCGAATGCCTCAGCAAACCTACGCTGTATGGCCTCCCTGATCCTGCAAAGCCTGCGTAAGAATCCTCGTATTCGTGGTATCAAGGAGAAGGACCAATACTGGCTGGCAACCCTCCTTGATCCACGTTACAAGGGTAAGGTTGCGGACCTTATCTTGCCATCGCAGAGGGAGCAGAGGATGAAACATCTTCGGGAGGCCTTGCAGAAAGGTCTGTGCAACGCGTTCCCAGAGACTGGGAGGTTACAAACTCCTGTTTCTGGACAACGTGTTGCTGAGGCTTCGGTCAGTCAAAGAAGGAGCGGTGGAGAAGGTGGCCGTCTGACTGATGCGTTCAGACAATTTTTTGGTCCGCAGCCCCAAGGTATGATCGGTTCCAGCAACCATCACCAGCGTCTGTTTTACATGGTGCAGGAATACCTAGGGGCAAGATCAGACTTGGACACCTTTCCCACCGAAAATCCTCTGGGTTACTGGGTCTTGAGGATGGATCACTGGCCAGAGCTTGCACAGTATGCAATTGAGCTACTGGCCTGTCCTGCATCCAGCGTTCTTTCGGAACGCACATTCAGTGCTGCTGGAGGCGTGGTAACCGATCACAGGGTGCGTCTGTCCACCGACTCGGTCGATCGACTGACCTTCATAAAAATGAATCAGTCTTGGATCACCACCAGCTACCAAGCACCTGATGCTGATGTAACCGAATAATTTTTTTTGAAATCTCAGATCCCTTCACAGACTGCCTATGCTGATGCTGAGTGACTATCCCTGAGTAATTATCCTCTTCCTCCTCAATCATCACACTGATAGCTTGTAAGAACATTTTTGGTTCTGGGCGCCGCCACCAGTGCCTAAGGCACAATTTTTCAGCCCCTGTTTAACAGGGGCGTGTAATTACAATTTTTGATGTAATACTTTGCAGCAGGGCTCGTTCCTGCATTCCAACTAGAGTGTCTGTGAGTGGTTGCAGTGTTGTGGCACCAGCACCAGTGCCTAAGGCCCATTTTTTCAGCCCTTGTTTAACAGGGGCATGTAATTACAATTTTTGATGCAATACTTTGCAGCAGGGCTCGTTCCTGCGTTCCAACTAGAGTGTCTGTGAGGGGTTGCAGTGTTGTGGCACCAGTGCCTAAGGCCTAATTTTTCAGCTCCTGTTCAACAGGGGCATGTAATTACAATTCTTGATCTAATATTTCACAGCAGGGCCCTGTGAGGGCTTACAGTGTTGTGGCCACAGCAACACCTAAGGCCCAAATTTCTGCTAAGTATATAGGGCAGGACCCTACTTTCAAACATCTAACTTACAAACGACTCCTACTTGCAAACGGGAGGAGACAACAGGAAGTGAGATGAAATCTACCCCTAGGAAGGGAAATTCACTCCTGTAAGAGTTAATATGGGAAAAACATTTCTCCTTTCCACTGATGCTTTCCAATCCTTGTTCCACAAAAAAACCCAAATTTTCAAAAAACATTTTTCATTGGGACAAAAAGTGAGGTGAAATCTTCTGAAGAGGAGGAAAGACAGCAAAACAAATGTCACAGGGGTGATAACCCTTCCCTATGTTTTCCAAAAAGCTTAAAAAAGATTTTTTGGCTGGAGCTAAACACGTTAAAAATGTACCCGTTCAAAATTACAAAGAGATTCTACTTAACAACAAACCTACAGTCCCTGTCTTGTTTGCACCGCCTGTATACTGCTGTTCAGAGTATATAGGGCCTGGTGGCCCCACACCTTTCCTTATTTTAAATTGGGTGCGGGGTTCCCCTTAATATCCATACAAGACCCAAAGGGCCTGGTAATGGACTGGGGGGTACCCATGCCGTTTGTCTCACTGATTTTCATCCATATTGCCAGGACCCGACATTACATTAAACCCGCAAGCAGTTTTAAATGAGATTTTTTCCTTTAAAAATGACATTTGGTGCAGGGACTGTTCTAAACACGGGAAACACGCGTCACTTTACAGGCATACTATAGACACCCCCCAGGTACGATATTTAAAGGAATATTTCACTTTTTTTTTTTTTACTTTAAGCATCATTAAAATCACTGCTCCCGGAAAAAACGGCCGTTTTTAAAAGTTTTTTTTGCATTGATACATGTCCCCTGGGGTAGGACCCGGGTCCCCAAACCCTTTTTAGGACAATACCATGCAAATTAGCCTTTAAAATGAGCACTTTTGATTTCGAACGTTCGAGTCCCATAGACGTCAATGGGGTTCTAACGTTCGTGCGAACTTTCGGTCCGTTCGCAGGGGGTGTTCGGCTCATCCCTACGGGTCAGATACAAGGCTCAGGGTCCAGAGCAAAGAAACAGACAGGGAACAGGAACAACAGGAATCAGGTCTCAGGAACAGGAATCAGGTTTCAGGTTTCAGGAATCAGGTAAACAGGATGCAGGCTGCAGGTTAGGGCTCAAGGAAAATACCAGGGCAAGATGAGTGTGTACTTGCCGGGTATTTATACTGCAGCTGCTAATTAAGGTCAGGTGACACCTGTCTGCAGAGGGGAATACCTGCTCCATATTGCCAGGATTCCTCCGCTGGTGGACGCCAGTACAGCGGTCCAAAGGTGACAGAATACCAGCAGGAAAAAGCTCTTATGACAGCTCCAAACAGCCAGGAGACACCTGCTGGTGGACCTCAGTACTGCACGCCAAATGATCGATATTACCAGAGGAGGGGACCTTTCCTGACAGTACCCCCCCTCGAAGGAGTGACCTCCGGACGCTCCAACTAGCCGTTGCTGGGGAAAGTCCATGATGTCCAACCGGGCAGCGGCCCCTCAAGCTTGGCAGCCGGAAGTGGCACATCAGGCTGGGTAGCAGACAGGAATACATTGGGTTGGGCAGCGGACAGGAACACACCAGGGTGGGCAGCGGACAGGAACACACCAAGCTGGGCAGTGGACAGGAACACACCAAGCTGGGCAGCGGACAGGAACACATCAGGCTGAGCTGCAGGCATGGGCACTTCAAGCTGGGCAGCAGGCACGGGCACTTCAAGCTGGGCAGCAGGCACGGGCACTTCAAGCTGGGCAGCAGGCAGGGGCACTTCAAGCTGGGCACTTCAAGCTGGGCAGCAGGCACGGGCACTTCAAGCCGGGCAGCAGGCACATCAGGCTGGGCAGCAGGCATGGGCACTTCAAGCTGGGCAGCTGGAGAGTGGGCACAACAGGCTGGAGAGCAGGCACAACAGGCTGGAAGGTGGGCACATCAGACTGGAAAGCAGGCTCATCAGACTGGAAAGTGGGCTCATCAGGCTGGAGAGCGGGCACTGGCACCTCCGGCTGGAACACTGGCCCCTCAGGCTGGAACACTGGCCCCTCAGGCTGGAACACTGGCACCTCAGGCCGGAACAATGGCACCTCAGGCCGGAACAATGGCACATCAGGCCGGAACACTGGCACCTCAGGCTCGAACACCTCCGGCTGGAACACTGGCCCCTCAGGCTGGAACACTGGCCCCTCAGGGTGGAACACCTCCGGCTGGAACACTGGCCCCTCAGGCTGGAACACGGGTACCAGGACGTCAGACTGGATAGCAAGCACTGGGATGTTAGACTGGGTTGCAAGCACCAGGACGTCAGACTGGGTTGCAAGCACTGGGACGTCGGACTGGGTTGCAAGCACTGGGATGTCGGACTGGGTTGCAAGCACTGGGACGTCGGACTGGGTTGCAAGCACTGGGACGTCGGACTGGGTTGCAAGCACTGGGACGTCGGACTGGGTTGCAAGCACTGGGACGTCGGACTGGGTTGCATTAGCTGGTGCAGAGGCAGGTTGGGTTACTGGCAAGATCGTCTTGGTTGGAAAAAACGTTCGTTTTTTCTTGAATTTAGTCACTGAGGCTCTGTAGGTGGGGGGTGCAGCAGACTGGAAAGGAGGATTGGGATATGGTGGAGAAGAGAACAGTAGCTGGGGGAAATTTTTGCGGATTAGTAGGCAGCTGAGAAGAGGCAGGTGGGTTGAATGCAGGATAGGTACAGGGAGCAGAGACCGGATATAAGTATCTGGTTGGGAGCAATGTATACTGAGCTGCAGCTGCAATTTATTATTTATAGTGACACTTTTCACTGGGTGTTAAAGAAATTTCTTTTCATGATAAAATTAATATTTTTCATGACACTATTATTATTATTACTATTATTTTTATGCATAAGTAGAGGGTCGTAGGCATTATACTGCTCTAACCCATTATTTTACACAATTTATATTAGCGCCGCTATCTCTATCTGTACACGTGTGAGAGGTATAGTTTTGGGATTTTGATCAGTCTATGTATTTATTTAAGTGGCAGCTTTTTTTCACTGTACACTGTGGATGTACACATATTTTGTATTCATTTACACATCTTTTATGCAGCTTTGCACTTTTCTTTGGCGCAGTGGAGTAAGAGAGATTCAGGGGCGGTTTATTTGTATCTCTTGCTACAAACCATTGATAATTTTTTTATAACCTAACCCTGCTTTAAATTTCTCTACAACTTTATTCCTGACCTGTTTGGTGTGATCCTTGGCCTTTATGATGCTAATTGTTCACTAAGGTTCTCTAACAAACCTCTCACGGCTTCACAGAACAGCTGTATTTATACTGAGATTAAATTACACAAAGGTAGACTCTATTTACTAATTAGGTAGCTTCTGAAGGCAATTGGTTCTACTAGATTTTAGATGGGGTATCAGAGTAAAGGGGGCTGAATACAAATGCACGCCACACTTTTCAGATATTTATTTGTAAAAAAATTTGAAAACCGTTTATCATTTTCATTCCACTTCACAATCATGTGTCACTTTGTGTTGGTCTATCACATAAAATCCCAATAAAATACATTTACGTTTTTTGGTGACAAAATATGGAAAATTTCAAGGGGTATGGAATACTTTTTCAAGGCATTGTAATTTCCGTATGGTATGAACGTGGAGTGGGACATCAATGCATTTATTAACAATTCTTGATGTGCCCACTCCATGCTGACTTGAATGCACTTCATGTTGTATCTAGTCAGAGTGATCCTTATGGATTTCTAGCTAGCTCCATTTGGAATCCATGTTGGGTGTCTTGCTGACACTTTTCCTGACTTACAATTTTGTCACCACCAGGTTATTTCTGTTGTCACGTACTGACCCATGATTTGTGCCACAAACCATTGATTTTTACCATTTTGATAAGGTCCTAGATGGTGTATGTCAAATTCCCTGTTGTTATTATTAGTAGGACATTGTTATCACTGTTATCACACCGCTTCTCAAGATGAGGCTTGGGCAGCGCTGTGTCATATGCACGCTCCCATCAAATCATAATGCGAGTTAAAAGCGAGGTGTGGTGAGCACGCTGACGCTTCATTGCCACACTGCCGCTCAAAACGAGGCTGGTGCTGCACTATGTCATCTGTCTGCTCTTATCAAATCATAATGAGTTTTGAAAACGAGGTGTGGAACGCATGCTGGCTCCATATTGGAACACCTGCAATTTGAACATCCAGGTGTCCCCAGTTGCTATTTCTGACACAATTCCTCATCGTTGAAGCTGTCTATATCAACTGCAGTAATTATACACGAGCCTCACACCCCTGATGTCCAATCGGACGAAACGCATCGGGTGACGCTCCTGGAATTACTGAACATTGTTGTTTTTATAACTGAAGGATACTAGCCCTTTTTTGGAACTTTTTTATACAGTGTTACACTATGTGTGTTTTTTTTTTTTTTTATATCCATTTCCATGGATCATCATTTTTACTTCTGACTTGGATCATTATATACCATGGAGTGCGTCTTCTGATGTTGGAACCTCTTTCCTGATACCGAAAGTGGCTTGCTCTCAGATCATCGACCTTATATACTGAATCTCGTTGAAGTTTCTCCTCACGAATGCTCATTTGACTCCTATGCTGTACAGCATACGAGTCCACCAAGTCTGGTAAGCCAACCTTATTTTTTGTTTACACGCATGATCAAGTTTGATATCACGGGGAGAAGTGCAAGAGACTTTTTCCATACACAGGATTCAGCTTCATGCTGCAAATTCAAGAATTCTTTAGAATTTTTTATTCATTCATCTTTTAAACATTTACTTTGAACTTTAGATTGTTTATACACTCATATATTATATTCATTTATACAATATTGTTAGTTCTATCATATTCACTTTTATTTCACAGTTTTTATATTTTGTCACCATTTGGAACTCCACATTATTATTGTTTTATGTTGTATTTACACTATATGTAGGCCTCTCATGTGACCCTTGCTTGGTGCCCAACGAGGAGGGAAACATGGAGGACGTCAACCACCCCATCACAAGTAACTTTGGTAATGGCAAAAATATGAATGGTTGTAGCTACTGCCCATCTCATAGAAGGACTTTGTGACATCATAGTCATGATACCTGTTGACTGGAAATGTGCACTGAAGAAACTAGAGAGGTAAGGGACCAAATTATTTTGGTTCAATGGAGAGGCCCTTCAAGAGCTGACCTGGTTACCTTTTTCTATACACACATACTGTACATAAAAATAAATCAAAATTATTTGACTAAAATAACCCACAGGTCCCAACAATGACATCCTGTGATCTGGATGACATTTGCATATCCTGTATGATAGTCCAATGCGCATGTAATTGAATGCAATGTCATTTCGAACTTCAGCAATTCCAAATCTGTGCGACAGTCTCCAGTGCTCATTTGCATCTTCGCCAACCTAACTAAATCTGTAACATGGTATATAAACTAGGGTTGCACTGATACCAGCATGGGTATCAGTGCAGATACTAAGCATTTGCACGAATATCTTCTGTCTCGGTTCTTTGAGTTGTCAGTGGGATTTTCTGCTAGCAGCTGAAATGTAAAGAGAAGGATGCCGACAATTATTGGTTGTTAAGGAGCAGAGCCGCATCCTTAACAACCAATGACGTTTAAGTTGTCCGCGGGATTCCCTCCCCACCCCCCCCTGCCAGCTGTCAATTCTGCCCCCATCTCCACCCCCACTGCTCATACCACACCAGCCTCCAGCCTTCCTGTCCTGGCCCGGCTCTGCAAACTGAGTGGGGGGGCCGGAGGTAGAGCGGGTGGAGACTCCAAAATTCTGTGTACCAATGAGCTAATCCCCTGCTGTGCAGCTATTTAAAAGAAAAACCTCTTTGGGTCCCCTATGATCAGTGGGTGCCAGGGGACAGACAGCGGACTATTTAACCACTTTCGGGTTTAGGTGGATTCATCCGCAGCAGCGATCTACACAAATACATTGAAGGCTGGCCTCTTCTATATCAGTACACTGGGGCCGGTCGGGAGTGCTGCTGTGGATTAGTCCGCCTAAATCCAAAAGTGTTTAAATGATCCACTTTCTATCCCCTGGCACCCACTGAACAATGAATGGGGGATTAGCTCATTGGTGCACAGAAGTTTGGAGTCCCATGCCCGCTCTACCTCTGGCCCCCCACTGAGTTCTCCCTAGCCCCAGTTGCCCAGGAGGAAGGGGCAGGACCAGTATATCAGAAGTGCTCAGCTGGTCCCAGGCTCCCAGCTCCAGAGGATCCCCCTGCAGGAGAAGCTGCATCCCAATCACCACAGCCCTCAACCCTTATCCCACCCTCAACTATCCTGCCCTTACTTACCCCCTACTCCCCCCCACCCTACTCTTATTTACCCCCCTATCCCCCCACTCTGTCTTTACTTACCCCCCTACTCCCCCCTTCTGTCTTTTGACCTCACTTACCCCTCTACCCCCCCCCCCCCACCTCCCAAACCAGCCCTCTACTTACTGTACTCCTCTTAGGCGATTGGTATCGGTAATTGGCATTGGCGAGTACTTACAAAAAGTATTGGTACTTGCACTCGGTGTTAAAAAAATGATATCAGTGCATTCCTAAAATAAACCACTTTTCTTCCTCCATCAAAAGAAGACCTAAACTATAATGGGAAGAAGTGATTTAAGTGGATGCAGCAAGACAGGATATAGAAATTGGAAAGATATCGCAACCAAGAAGAATGGCAGACTCTGGAAGGATGATGAAGTCCACCCTGGGCTACAGCACCCGTGGTTGATGGCAATGTTTTTGTATTGTGGGAAAGAAGATTCAAACCCAAGACCCTAATGTGCCTACAGACATGTAGTAACATACAATGTAGGCACCTTTACTCTACAAATGCAAAGCAAGAGTGCTAACTACTTGGTTGCCATGTTTTGGTTCAGTGACCAGACACAACTCTTTTGAATAAAAAACTGCAAATGCTCTCTTCTATATGCGTTTGTTGCTGTTTACATTCGTTGACATCTGCATCTGTTGTTGTGTGTTCTGTTATTATGGGTGTGTTACCTTGCTGATATGGGTGTGTTTATCTCCAAACTCCCTGCTAGTGCTTTGCGTGTCACTCAACTGAAAGTATTTGTATAGGAAATTGTGGTTGTGACTGTCCTAGTTTGACAGATAGAGCAACCTTTGTGTGACCTCATATGTTAACTCTCATCCCTCCAGCATGATGATAAAAAGTCACGGTCTTACTCTGCTGTGTAAAACAAGCTAGAAAAAAACATGTAAGTGGACCTATGCATATTTAAAACATTCATATCCCTAAATGGTGATGGGAAAGCTGTGCCCCCCCCAGCAGTTGTTTATTGTGAACCTGTGAGGATCGAAATACGGAAGTTGACAAACCTGACTTAATTTCAAAGGTCCAAGCTGCAGTGTTGTCAGCCTGATCCTGGCTTCACTAGCTAGAGAATCCCATACCTGGAACAAGCATGCAGACACTGAAATCTGAACTCCTGTCTTGCATGACTGCAGCCTTCACAGAACTAAACCTTGAAATACACTTTTAAAGCGGGATTCCGGCCTAAAAAAATGCCAGCAGCTACAAACACTGTAGCTGCTGACTTTAAATAAGTATTTACCTGTCCTGGGTGCCCGCGATGTCGGCCGTCCGAGGCTGACCCGTCTCTCGGCTCTCGGGTCCCGGCACTGCCATTTTAGTTAAGGGAAACAGGCAGTGGAGCCTTGCGGCTTCACTGCCAATTTCCTACTGCGCACGCGCGAGCGGCGCGGCGCTCTGTGAATGGCCCTGTGGTGTTCTGGGAACACACATAGTTCCCAGAAAACAACAGGGCCGCTCACCGAGGAGCAGAAGACGCCGCGGAAAAGGAAGAGGCAGATTAGGAAGACTACCTAGCAACAAGGGTTTAGGTAAGTTTAAAAAAAAATTTTCTTTTCAAATGTTTTTTTTTTTAATTTTCTTTTTAGGATTATTGGTGTAATTTTTTTTTTCAGGGTGGCCCTCCATTTTAAGTGTAGCTGAAGGCAAAAATTTTTCTTTCTGGTGCCTCCATGGCAGCATACCTGTAACAAGCTCCACCTGGGCTCCTCCCTCAGGACCAGTGAATATTATAAAAGAAAAGGATTAGTCCACTCCCAGCTTTCTCCTTTTTTTCTCATACCTCATGGTCAGTGAATGGTGGTGGAACGTCCCTTACCTCTGCAGTAGGCAGCTTCCAGCTGGGTTCAAGCCTCTCCCAGGTGCAGTCCCTATTCTCGGGCAGCTAAATGCTTTAATAAGATAGGGAGTCCCTTCTGTGGGCCTTTTGGGACAGCAGATGTCTCTTAACTATCTGCATTTATATATTGGCATTTGCTCAAGCCTGCAGCAGAGAAAGCATCCATATCTATTTTTCACTTAGCCTTATCCTTCCATTTCTCCCTGTCATCTATTCTTTCTCACTTTCCTTTCCTTGCATTCCTCTCTCTCCTTTTTCTCTTTGTTCCTCCCCCACCACCTACCCCTCCTTGTGATATTGTTCCTGGTTGCTATAGTGGGTCGCGTCTTCCTGCCCACTCGGCGCATGCGCGGACTTCAAGAGCCGGCTTGGTGGCTGCATAGGTCCTAGTGCCGCTGCCCTCCCCTCTTTACTCTTTATTACAGGGGGCTTTCAGTATGGTATTCTGTTGTCATCTGAGGAGGTTGCCTATGAGGGGATCTCCTTGGGGAGACCCTGTTTTTTGCCATGGCAAATGTAATTTCTTTCTTTTTTTTACCCAGGAATACCATTTCCTTGCTCCAGCTAAAATACCAGTCGCTAAGTCCTTTATCTTTCTCTAACTGCTTTTTCTGTCTGCTGCCTAAAATAAGCAGTACGCCACCCGAAAAAGACCCTCTCCAACATAAACCACTTCCCATCCCGCCCATTATAATATGACGTCCACAGAAGGGATCTACCATCCTGGGCGGGCGTCATATGATGTCCTAGGCTTCCCAGCCGTCTGGGCAGCACAAGCGCGCACCCGCCGCGTCACTCGGGAGCCGATTTGCGTGCCCGGCGTGCACCCGCGATTGCCTGTTAACAGAGCAGGACCGTGGATCTGTGTGTGTCTAAACACACACAGATCCACGTCCTGTCAGGTGAGAGGAGTCCGATCATGTGCTCCCAGCAGAGAGGAACACCAATCTGTCTCCTCCCCTTGTGAGTCCCCGCCCCCTACAGTTAGAATCACTTCCTTGGTAACACAATTAACCCCTTGATCACCCCCTAGTGTTAACCCCTTCCCTGCCAGTGACATTTATACAATAATCAATGCATTTGTATAGCACTGATCGCTATATAAATGTGAATAGTCCCAAAATGGTATCAAAAGTGTCCGATATGTACGCCGCAATGTCGCAGTCACGATAAAAATCGCAGATTGCTGCCATTACTAGTAAATAAATAAATAAATAATAAAAATGCCATAAAACTATCTCCTATTTTGTATACACTATAACTTTTGCGCAAACCAATCAATATATGCTTATTAAGATTTTTTTTTACCAAAAATATGTAGAAGAATACATATCGGCCTAAGCTGAGGGAAAAATGTTGTTTTTAAAAAAAAATTGGCATATTTATTTTAGCAAAAAGTAAAAAACATTGTTTTTTTTTCAAACTTGTTGCTCTTCTTTTGTTTATAGCGCAAAAAATAAAAACCGCAGAGATGATCAAATACCACCAAAATAAAGCTCTATTTGTGGGGAAAAAATGATAAAAATTCCATTTGGGTACAGTGTTGTATGACCGCGCAATTGTCATTCAAATTGCGACAGCGCTAAAAATTGGCTTGGGCAGAAAGGGGGTGAAAATACCCTCTACTGAAGTGGTTAAAGTAGGGACCATTGACCAGGTGAGTAAAAAAAAAGAAGAGAGCACTTATGCTGGTACGTTTATGTATTTCAGCGTTGTACGCCAGAAGAAGTCCCAGTGGACATCAAGGCAACATAAACAAACTTATGAAGGCCCCAACCAAGGCACACCCACATCCAGATCAGGATACCATGCAAGCGGCGAGGGTTCATCCATGAAAATACATAGTTCTTCACATTCACCAACTCTCAAATCCCTAAATGCCGAGCATGCGGGGTCATCCCATTACCAGCCAATTGGTCTGCAAAAGCTGTTTTAAAGTCTATGCTGCAGACAGTGAGTCAGAGGGTTAACAGGTAAGCTGTCCTACACAAAAGATTGGCAGGGGTTACATAGTGGAACAAGCAACAGCAGTTCCATTGCAGCAATTAGCTCAACCTCCTTTCAGAGAAGTTAACTCTTCCTGGCCCATCCTTGAGAGAATCCTCTCACCACGCAGCCAGTATCTCTCCTAGACATCTGGATGATAGTGGGCCATCTGAGGATATCTTAGAAGAGCTCGGCCCTTGCCTTCAGACTTCAACCTTTTCCTAGGTTAGCCCTATATCCAGGCTGTAAAGCCAGCTATTGGCTGGGAGGAGGTAAAACAGATTTTATATTTTCCCGATTACAGCTGTCCTTTAGAGCCAGTAGTACCTTTTATTACAATAAGGAACTTTTTAATGACAATAATTCTTTTATTCATTTTATTTTTTTTTTTTTTTTTTGGTTGGCGTGCTAACATGGGTCTACATGATGGCATGTTCTCCTATTTTAGTTGCGCTATTGTTTATATGCAATTACTCCTTTGAAGCATTTCATGTTCTAGTTTTTATTAACTACACAGCATTTTATATCCAGATTAATTTGTGAACTAACATAGACCATACACTTCTGGTTTTTAGCATCCTTCAGCTTTTATTGTGTCATGCAGTATAGTTTCCATTACACAGCCAGCTGTGTGCTATTTCAGTCAGCAGATGGCACATTTAAATACCGCTCTATCCATCCCCTACCTTTATACTTGAGAAAGGAGTGCACATGCGCCTTGCGGACATCGTGCATGCTCTGCATCCCCACAGTAGCTGATGTCACACGCAGTTTCCACAGGTTTGGTTGCTCCTCTCCACTGCAGGATCGGCTGTGTTCCGTCCCAGCTCCCCGCCGTATTGCAGCATAGATTAGAGACACTCTTGGGAACTTGCCTTTGCCTAATACCACGCTTCTTTGACACACATCCACCTGCGTAGAGCATCGTTGTGTATTGAAATGTAAGTGGCTACTTTTTCTCTCTTCAATTTGAATAAACAGTTTAACTTAGAGGCGCACCTCTTTTTGTTTTTTTTTATTGGCTGGGAGGAAGCTGACACTACATCTGAGAAGTCAAATATGTACTTCCCTTTTCTAAAGAAGTAAGTTTCCTTCTTTTGGCTCGGTTTCCACTAGTGTGACTTTGCAGTCCCAAGTCGCATGACAGGTTGTACCCCATGATTTCAAATGAGTACCGCTCACATCTGTGTGACTTCAAGTCGGAGCGACATCAAAGTAGTCCCTGCACTACTTTAGTCCCACTTTAATGCGACTTGATGTCCATAGACCTCAAGAACACACAGGCATTGTTTCAAGTCGAATTAAAATTGCTGCAAAAAATGGTGACAAAATAGTGGGACTTTCAGGTCGCTATAGTGGAAACATAGGCTTACTCTGATGGATAAAGTCAGAGACATTGTTGAAGAAAAAAAAAAGAATGTTTTCCTCTCAATTGCCTAGGAAAACTTTATCCACTGTCGGAACAATTCTGTAAAGCCAGACGGTCCACCGAAGGTAGACATGGCAGCGGTTCATATAATAAAGAATTTCATCTCACCAATCTATGATTCAGCCTCAATTGAGGATTCTTTAGACAGACGAATAATCCCCAACTTAAAGGAGCTTACCAAATGGTGGGTAAACGCCTGGAAGTCAGCAATTGCCTTATCTGTATCCAAAGCCCTGCGGGCATGGACCGAAAACATGGAAACGGTTATTTATCAAAATGTCCCTAGGGAAATATAATCAAGGCTTTGGACGAATTATGGCTCTCAGCAGACTTCACCGGTGAGACGGCGATGGATACAATTCGATACTTCGCAAGATCAATGTCCCTACTTGTGATAGCCATATGGGTTTTGTGGTCAGAACTATGGGCAGCTGACACTGTGTCAAAACAAAAATTAGTATAAATACAGTTTTTTTGATGGTAAATCACTCTTTGAAGAAAGGTTACAGAAAGCCACGTCCCACGTCACAGGAGGAAAGTCAGACTTAATTCCCCAGAACAGCAGAATTAGACGTACCCGGGGATTTAAGGATGCTTACTTGCACGCACCCATACTACAACTATTACAGAAGTATCTGAGATTTTCAGTCAACCAGGTCCGTCTGCAATTCCAGAGTCTCCCCTTTGGACCCTGCACTTCCCTCAGAGCCCTCATGAGGGCTCGGATCACTATCCAAGCTTCTTTACGAGAACTGGGTCTCAGTTCTTATCACCAACGAGACAATATCCTCCTTTTATCAAAAGATCCAGCCCAGCTAGTGAAACACAGGTGGTGGCTGTGGCCTACACTATTAAGATATGGTTGGATGGTAAATCATCAAACTAGTTATCTATTCTCCAGTTTAGGCGCCTTATTCAACACCGCAAAAGGCATGGTGTCCCTGCCATCTCAGTAAGTGTGGGTGATCATTCAGAAAGTAAGGAGAGTGAGGACATGGTCCTACGTAACAGCCTTGAGCTAACCCAACTTAATAGGGATTTTTAAAATCAAAATATAAAAGGATTTCCGCGCTCACAGACTGGAAGCAGGTTTGCAGCCTCCCCACACACACCCCCAAAAAAGGGGTGAGATATAATATTGAGAACTTATAGATAGGGGCGAGTGGCGCTACCTGTATTGAATATCAAACTACGTGCTCGTGTATAACTATATAAAGAGTGTGTGCCCAATAGCTTAACCGTGCTACTGTATTTGAAAACCAGTGCCTCCTAATCCTGGAATATAAATGGTTAATCTTGTGATTCCAAATGTGGATTAATCAGGTAAATAATATACAAGATAGGCATTAAAAACCATAAACATTCCCTCTAGTGCGTGGGGGGGAATAGATATCTATTTATAATGATAACTGTGCATTAATAACATTGCATCCTAACCACCATTATTTCATACACCTCCCTGTGCTCTCACCCATATGACTGAGTAGGTGAAGAGTGTATCAATCCAGTACTACCACATTTGGAAAAGTGCAATATTAGTGAATTATTAAAAAATGTTTTGAAAAAATAATACCTATAAAAGATATACAGTAGGTGCTGAGAAAAAAAATTAAAAAATATCCAATTTGTTTACAGTGCACAGTTTAGTGAGGGATGCTGAAGAGTTGTAAAAGTGGGTGGAACTCCACTTTAAGGAGATACCATATCTGGAGGGGAACCTCGGGGACAAATCTACTGGAATCCTAGATGTCATCTACGGCCAGATAATACATGCCTATTACCCCTGCAGGGGTATAGGGAGCCGGTGAGTGGGGACCCTTGAGGGGGAGCACCGCAAGTCACTGGATTTAAATTTGATGTCATCACAAAAGTCACTATCCACAGGAATTCTATTCATGGTGGAACTTTATGCAATTCTATGCGATTACACCTATGTTGGGACTTTATAATATGGGACTTTTTCATACATGCTAATTCTTAGCCCTGATAATTTTCATTTTCATCTTTATTTCGTTTTTTAACCTTCATACCTTTATAGGTATTATTTTTTCAAAACATTTTTTAATAATTCACTAATATTGCACTTTTCCAAATGTGGTAGTACTGGATTGATACACTCTTCATCTACTCAGTCATATGGGTGAGAGCACAGGGAGGTGTATGAAATAATGGTGGTTAGGATGCAATGTTATTAATGCACAGTTATCATTATAAATAGATATCTATTCCCCCCCACGCACTAGAGGGAATGTTTATGGTTTTTAATGCCTATCTAGTATATTATTTACCTGATTAATTCACATTTGGGTGGAAGATTAACCATTTATATTCCAGGATTAGGAGGCACTGGTTTTCAAATACAGTAGCACGGTTAAGCTATTGGGCACACACTCTTTATATAGTTATACACGAGCACGTAGTTTGATATTCAATACAGGTAGCGCCACTCGCCCCTATCTATAAGTTCTCAATAATAGGGATTTTTGTCTATTTGTATCCAGATGGTCACATGGATACCTCAGGTACCTTTTATCTAGATTTCCTGAAGCAATGGAGCAAACCGTCTATCCCAGTCCTATAAAGCCATGTTCATTAAAGTGTTTGTTAACCCAAAAAAAAAAGATGGTCCCTTAAAGCAGATTACACAGCACAGCGCTTGTGCTATGTAATCTGCCACTTCCTGTGTGGCCTCTCTAAACAGAATACGAAAATCAGGGCTGCTCCACCCTGATTACCGTGGTCAAATTGCCTCCCTCCGTGATAGGCTTTGCTCTCCTCTCTCCCCCCTCCTTCTTGCCTGTCATCTCCCTCTGTGTCTGTCTCCGGCCGGCCCCCTCCCCCTGCTGCCAGCCTCTCTATTAGAGGCTGGCATAGCACACTATGTCATTAGTTTTCAAAAACGAGCAGTGTAAATGCCTAATTTGAGCTGTCTTCAGGTCGGTCACGTGACTCGTGGCCGCTTTACAGCTCCGGTATACGGCTTCTGTGGAGGAGACGAGCGGCCACGGGATCTCTCCCGGCTGACGTCAGAGGGAGATCACGGCCCCTCCCGCAGAAGCAATCCATCAGAGCTGTAAAGCGGTCATGAGTGATGTGACCGGCCTGAAGTCAGCTCAAATTAGGTATTTAGACTGCTCGTTTAATTTAAAACTAATGACACAGTGTGCTATGCCAGCCTCTAATAGAGGGGCTGGCAAAGTTTTATATGGATAGGTTAACAAACCCTTTAAGGCATGTCTTCTGGACCACAGTTACCACAGACGCCAATGCAATAGGCTAGGAGGCACATTGCAACCAGATGTTGGTTCAAGAGAGATGGGCATTCAATGAGGCAGACATCATCGCAAATATCTTGGAAATCTAGGTGGCTTATCTTGCATTGACAACATTTGCTCTCTCAGATCAAGGACAAATCAGTTGTGAATTGGATAGACAATAGAGCTGCAATATCATACATACACCATGTAATGTCCTTATCCCTCCACTGGAGGCTCCGACATCTCTCCTGTAATGTCTTTATCCCTCCACTGGAGGCTCCAACATTTCTCCTACAATATTCTTATCTTTCCACTGGGAGCTCTGATATCTCCCAAACTCTGTCGCAGATTGATGATGTCACAACGACATCACCTGGCTCCTCCTCTTGTCCCTACTTAAACAGCCGATGCCATTTGCTTGACGTTTGTGCTAAGAACCTGATGCCAGGTAAAGACCTCCAACAGAAGACTGCCGTCATCTCTCTCTATTGGGCTGGTCAGAGCCCCGACTATCATCTTTTTTGGGCCGATCAGAGCCCCAACTATCATCTCTTTTTTGGGCCGGACAGAGCCCCGACTACCATGTCTCTTTTGGGCTGGTTAGAGCCCCGACTATCATCTCACTTTTGGGCTGGATAGAGCCCAGTCTTCCACCTCACTTTTGGGCTGGACAGAGCCCCTCCAACTTCCACTTGTTGGGCCGGACAGAGCCCCTTCCTCTCTAGTAGTCAGAGACTCTCCTCTGCCCTACCTACAGTCTACTTACTTTGCCTGAAGAAAACCTTACCTGTTCCTTTCCAGATAGGAGACCAGTAAATCTCTCAAGAAGCCACTGGGTAACCCCATCTCCAGGAATCCACTCACTGCAAGTATCTTTACGTTTCCTATAAACTTTATCGCTGTGTAGTGCTACTAAGCTCAAATTGCCTCTGAAGCTCCCCATTGTGGCTGTGTATTACCACTCTAAATAAAACCGATTGTATTTCCAAACTTATCTGAGTCTTCCTACCTGATAGCTGTTAAGGTTAAAGTTAACTGTTAAGAATATAGTATTCATAGACTTCCGAAGCTGTGATCCACACAATCCAACATAGTTCACTGCCTGAAGCATTGCACAGCACCAAGGCGGAACCCACAACAGTTCCTTACTAAGGGAAGTGGAACCCATCTTCATTTGGGCATGAGTAATATGAAGGACCTAAGAGTAGTCTATCTTCCAGCCCACTTAAACACAAACGCCAATGCCTATCCCAAGGATTCCTGGATCCCAACAAATGGTCCCTACAACCATAGTTATTTTATTTATTTATTTATTTATTTATTTCAGGTACTTATATAGCGCAGTCAATTTACATAGCGCTTTACATATACGTTGTACATTCACATCAGTCCCTACCCTCAAGGAGCTTACAATCTAAGATATTCCGTTGGATTGTGGGCCAGTGGACCTTTCCTGAACTGCACCCTTTTGCTACAGCAAGCAATACCAAGCTGCAGCGGTTTGTTTTACATCTACCTCACCCTTGGGCGGAAGCAACAGATGCCCTGTCAAGTCCTTGGGCATGCAATCTAATTTAGGCCTCCTCTGGCCTCCTACCTGAAATTCTCTTGAGACTTGCAATATCAACAATAACGGTGATAACAGTCCTGCCATATTTGCAGGGAAACCCATGATTCCATAGGGTAATATATCTTAGTGTCCAGCCTCCGGTAAATATCCCTCTGATACTGTCAGAAATCATGAAATCAGACCGAGACAGAAGTAAAGTTAAATCACACTCGTTTAATAATAAAAGTAAGTAGAACAAAAGGTAGTCAAAACGTAGCCAGAGTTCAGGAACCGGAACGGATAGTTAGACAAGCCAAACGTCAGGGAGCCAGAGATGAACGTAGTAAAACAGCAAGCAGGATCTGGAGCCAGAAGGGATGTCGGCCAAGCAAGTCTTTAACAGGAAAGCAGGAGAGCGTCTCTGTGATGTTGACTAAGGCAAAGGCAGAGATCCTCTGGGCTGGATAGCTTAAGTAGGCAGGACTGACGAGCAGGATATCATCAACAGCTGAGTACCTGTGGAGAGCTAGCAGCTGGCAATTAGCCAACAGCTGAGTGGCCAGCTCAGAGAAGGAAGAGCTGAGCCCAGCCCTGACAGATACCCATTTCTTTTGGCTTGAGGCATCACACCCATCAGAATCCTCACAGATTGAACCTTCACATTAGAATGTTAAAACACAGAGGCTTTAAGCATTAGGATGTTCCTCAAGAGTTGTTTTGACTCTGCTCAAAGCACAGGAGCAGCACAGGAGCCTACAACGAGCAATACATATGACGGTTTGGAATAAGTTTATACCTTTCGCTAACGGCAAAGCTTGTGGACATTTTTATTAATGTATGTTGTCAGATGTCCCCCAGTGTCAGTTTTGCTGTAATACGCTCATGCGAGCGTATTTGCACACACATTCTTGGTGGAAGATCATTGGCTGCGGAAACCTTCCCACGGACACGACAGATCTGTTTGCTCTTTTAGGGATGTTCGTATATGCCTCACCAGGAGACTGGCCACCTCATGGTGACTGCATTAACGCTCCAAGCAAACAGATCTGCGTACATGGGAACCATAGCATAACCTTACAAAATTATGGCCCACTGAGACATGATAGAAAATGTAAATAGTGTTCTGTCTCACAAGTCTCTTGCCGCATGGCTCTGCACACGACTATCTGCACACGTCACTACTGGAATTCTATTTGAATATATACATGTGTGTGATTGGTTCTTTTGAAAGAATACAAGTGTTTGGCTGATTCTGAAACCACCACTTTCCTTTGTTATTCATGTTTACAGTATAAATAAAAGCAGTAGAGCATTCTGTGGCAGGATTTTGCTAAGCTCAACCTGATACCAGCGTCTGTCTGTGTTACTTGGAGATAAACGAGCGCTTTCCTGGCATTATACAAGAAAGCTATGATTGTTCTTATTAGCGCATGGAATTATTTGCTTATAGGAGAAGCTTTTAATGTTTCCACTACAAACTTCAATCCTGATGTACCCTCTTCCTCCCAACTCTTTGACTTCCTGCAAACAGACCTTATTTAGGATTAGGATTAAGCAATTTAAAAGGTACAGCTGATGGCAATCTCTGCTGTGACCACAAGAGATAGGCCGAAGATCCTTTAATAATCAAATTCTTCAAGACAGTCAAGAAGATAAGCCCATCCATTAAAAACAAATCTTTCCGACTTGGGATCTCTGTATCGCTCTGGAGCCCTTATCCAAACAGCCTTTTGCCCCATCTGATTCAGCATCCTTGTGGAATCTCACTTGGAAACTATTTTTCTTTGTGGTGATGGCATCAGGCTGGGGAGTATCAGAACTTCTGGGATCAGAAGACAATATTATTTTCTGTACTTGGATAGAGCGGAACTTAGAACTGTACATGGATTCATCCCTAAGTTCTCCTCTTCCTCTACTATCCCTGAGCTTTGGGCCCTGCCAATCTTTTCAGATCCAATTTCGACCTTCTTCACGAAGATGATATTACTTCGGTACTAAGACACTATCTTCAAGCCACAACTCCCTTCAGACTTTCATCCAACCTATCTGTAATACTCCAAAAAAAAAAAAACCGGGGCAAAAAGCATCATCTGGGGGAGGAGGCCTCCAGAATGTGGCCCCCTGGCCATTCCCGGAACTGCAGTATCCATCATGCCTAGTCATGTCTGTGAAAATCAGAGCTTTAAAATACCTCATGGGACATGTGGTTCTGCGGCAGCTGGGAAATCATAGTTTGCAGATCCCTGCTCTAGTACAATAGTTTCATGTATAATCAAATTGGTTAAGAAGGCGTACAGGGCTAGGGGTTTAGAACCCCCTCTTCAGTTGGGCTGTATAGCACCCGGTAGTTTTCTGCTTCTTGGACAGCCAGAGCAGACGTATCAATCAAAACGATCATCATGGTCATCCCAACATGCGTTTACGAGACATTACAGAGTAGACCCGGCAGATTTCTCATCTGTAGAAACTGGCAGACAGGCTATCAGGCTGACATTTGCCTATTTTAAATCTTTTACTATGCATCATCCCACCATTTCAGCTAGTTATTTGTCACAAGTATGCTGCCATGGAGGCACGAGGAAAACAGAAAATTGTTTTATACTTACCGTAATTTTCTTTTCCTGGTGCCTATCCATGGCAGCATACAATCCCACCCTCAGTATGCTATATTACGTAGAATTCTGGGAGTGCACTAATCCTTTTCTTTTATAATATTCACTGGTCCTGAGGGAGGAGCCAAGGCGGAGTTTGTCACAGGTATACTGCCATGGATAGGCACCAGGAAAGGAAAATTATGGTAAGTATAAAACAATTTTCAGGGTTTTTTTTCCCTTTTGGATAGAGTAGAGGAGGGCTGTAACCCCCAACAGTTTTTTTGCCATCTGTGTCCCATAATGGAGATTTCCCTCCACTTCCTGTCCCATAGCCAAATATGAAGTGAGAGGAAATCCCTGAAAAGTGAGGGAATCCAGTGTGTCACCAGAACTAGTGTGCCGATTGGAAGATTTTTCCTTCTGTTAGTGTTCTAAAATCAACCCACAATTTGGGATTTTTTTTACTTTAACTTTTGATGATACCGATAAACAAGGCAAATCAAGTGGGTGAATCTCCCTAAAGGGGATACAGACGGCAATAAAAGCTGACAGGGGTTCTAATCCCTCTCCACACTATCCAAAAGGTAAACAAAAAAAAAAACGTTGCCTTTAGATGAGCCTTTAGCAGTTTGTTTTACATAGACTTGAGCTTTATTTTCAGACGGAATGTGGCAGTACTCTGTATGACCATGTCCTGCACTGGTCCTGTGCTCACCACTCCCTGCTGTCACTTGTAAACACAGAAGTCAGTAGAGGAAGTTTTCTGCACTACTCGCTTCCTCTACCAGCTTCTGTGTTTTCAACAAGTGACAGCGCGCATCTCCTGGTGGCCCTGCATTATCCCTTTGACAGCAGAGGAAGAGGTCAGCGGGACCAACTTCCTGCATTAAATATTACTGAGAACTGGGTGAGTAGCTGCTAACTGCTCACAGCAGCCCCTAATTGTGCTACTTTGCATTAAGGAGGAGGTGGGAGAAATTTGAGGGGGGGTGGGCTCAGTACTGTGGGAAGGAGTACTGAGGAAACAGCTCTGTATTTCAGGTTTGCAGGGAGAGCTCTCTACTGGGAAGGGTAGGGTAGGTTGTACTGGAGTTACCCACTCCTGAACTCCTGATCCCTGTGCAATATGCACTCCTGAAACCTGCTCGATACGCACTCCTGAACCCTGCTCGATACGCACTCCTAAGCCCTGCATCCTGTGTGCTGCACACTCCTGAGCAATACATGCTCCTGAGCCATGCACGGTACACACTCTGAGGGAACAGCTCTGTATTTCAGGTTTTCAGGGAGAGCTCTCTACTGGGAAGGGTAGGGTAGGTTGTACTGGAGTTACCCACTCCTGAACTCCTGATCCCTGTGCAATATGCACTCCTGAAACCTGCTCGATACGCACTCCTGAACCCTGCTCGATACGCACTCCTAAGCCCTGCATCCTGTGTGCTGCACACTCCTGAGCAATACACGCTCCTGAGCCCTGCACAAGTGGGGCATGCAGGGGTACCTTCACATTGAGCACGCACTTCAACACCCAGGATCAGGAGGAGACTGTGGTCATGTGAAAAATCTAACATTAGGGCAGTTTCCTGCATTAGAGATGAGCCTTCACTGTGTGCAGTAATAAAGTGCATAGTTCCTCTGTAACATGTCACTCCGTGTCACTACACACTGTACCTTTGGGTGATGTTGCATTAGGAGGGACGTACTGAGCTTGCGCCCACTCCACTGGTCCAGCGTACTTCTGATAACTCACTCCCAGTAACAGAATGGAGTCCGGCCGTGTACTCCTTTCTCATGACCAGGCCATAGATCTCTATAACGTGGGCTTGGATCTAGTTGCTATTGAATACTAATTGCTAGGGAGGGAGCCAGACATTGACACCCTTGCTACCAGAGGGCCTTTCACCTCACCAAATACCACACCTAACGACTGGTTGCTTGGTGTCTTAAACTGGTGCTTGGTTACTCTTAGCAACTACTCTCCTCTTCCTTGTCTTGCTGAGTTAACCCTTCTGTAGTGGTGTTACTTCATACCTTGTAGTGCTTTACAGACCCTGGTTCTTTAGATACACCAGAACCAACATGTACCCCTATGAAAAACTTCAGACCAGGCTCAAAATGGTTAATATAATTTTAATGAACATGTTGCAGCATACAGCATTTGAACAACATTCTTCTCCCTAAACTAACTACTGTAGTGTGGCTGTCCAGGCATACCTCCATGAGGTAAAAGTGTCACCGAAGGTCCTGGTGCCTAACTACAAGGTGCAGCAGTCCCAGTACCTCCAACCGTGAGTGGGAACCAAACCAACCAAAAAAAGCGCCTGGACCTCAGCCCTTCCCGTGTAGCTTCCTCTAAATAGGTAGGTGCTAGAAGTTAGGATTTTTGCAGTGTGGGTAAATTTCGGAAGGGCTAGGCCTGTTTGTTTTGATCTGTGTGGGCTGGGAGTGGCTCAGAGCAGCAGCTGTAACTCACAGACAGCATCAATCCACGGTTACCTCCCTTTAGAAGATTCTAGAAGAAGAAGAGGGGAAGTGGGGAGGAGCAGTTTGGGATGTCTAAGGGAGCCCTGACCAATCCCAACTAGGATTGGCAAGGGGCAGGCCTCCTTGAAATACCCAGGGTCAGCCCAGCTGGGGAGGAGATGTCGGATGGAAGATCTGAGGATGGAGTACTAGACTGTCTGGGCCTTTGAGGGAGCTCCCCAGTCTGGGGGGGTGACCTTGGGCCTGGGACTCTGGTGCAGGACGGATCTCTTCAAGAACGCATGGAGGATCTGAACAAGAGGCACAAAGGGGAGTCAGAGAGGACAGCAGGAGCTAGTACTGATGAGCAAGTCTTCAGGAGGGAACCAACAGTTTTCAGCCAGGAGGGCTGGTGAGTGGCATGTACTATCGGGAGGACTGGAGAGGCATGCGAGAGAGGACTGAGAGGAAAGAGAGCTGGGTGTGGAGCCATTGAGGATTGCAATGTCACAGGCAGTGAAATCAGGCAGCTGCAGCCAGGAGGGCTGGCAGGGACTGAGGAGGCGTTACTGGGGGCAGTAGTCCACCATAGGACAGCTAGCACTAAAGAATTCCTATTTCCAATTCTTGCTTGATAAAAGGGACCTGTGATTCCTGCCTGAAAAAGGCGGTTGCTGAGGCCTGACTGAGCCAGAGTTGGGTCTAACCACGTGCTAGCTGTGTCTGGAGAAAGTGATGTGCTGGAGAAAGAGAGAGAGTAATAGTCTGCAAGCAAGAGATGTGCTGGAGGAGACTGGAGTAAGCCAAGTGTATATAGTTGTCCCAACTGATTGATATACAATCCACCTATTGCTTGTTCTACTGGGCATCCAGGGCCGTCTTTAGCGCAGGGAAAATGGGGCAGCTGCCCAGGGCCCAATCACTGTTGGGCCCCAAAGCAGCTGCCAATTGAGCCCACGCTGCTGCCCACTGGAGTTCCGACACTTGTTAGCTGCTCACTAGTCACTATTGTCAGTTGTAGATACAGAGAAGTGCTGCGTTTGTATGTACAGCACTCCTCAGCCGCAACGATCCCTCTCCGCTCTACACATCTCTATATGAGTGCAGAGGAGTGAGAGCGAGGAGGGAGGGGAGAGGGGGGCGGGGAATGTATGCAGGCAGAAGGTCCTCGTGAAGCAGCCTGCATGGACGGATGTCATGTAAGTTTTTAGTTCAGGGGTCTCAAACTAGCGGCCCTGCAGCTGTTGTGAAACTACAACTCCCATCATGCCTGTGGGAGTCATGCTTGTAACTGTCAGTCTTGCAATGCCTCATGGGACTTATAGTTTCACAACAGCTGGAGGGCCACCAGTTTGAGACCCCTGGTTTAGTTGATCTTATGTAGCTGCACTCTGACTGTGATGTTTTCTAGATGCTAGGAGAGGATTTGGGGAGGGAGAAAATTTCTACACTGGAGTGGGGGGGGGTACAGGGGGGTGAGCTCTGAACTGGAATCTGGGGGGAGAGATTTGTACTTGGGGGGGATGGAGAACTTGGAGGTACACAGCCCTCAGCCCTGCACTCCATACAAAGTTTACTCCTCAACCCCGCATTTCATATGTAGCGCACCCCTCAACCCCGCATTCCATACGTAGCGCACCCCTCAACCCTGCATTCCATACGCAGTGCACCCCTCAAACCCGCATTCCATATGTAGCACACCCCTTAAACCCGCATTCTATACATAGCGCACCCCTCAAACCCGCATTCCATATGTAGCGCACCCCTCAAACCCGCATTCCATACATAGCGCACCCCTCAACCCTGCATTCCATACGTAGCGCACCCCTCAACCCCGCATTCCATATGTAGCGCACCCCTCAACCCCGCATTCCATAAGTAGCGAACCCCTCAACCCCGCATTCCATACGTAGCGCACCCCTCAAACCCACATTACACATGTAGTGCACCCCTTAACCCCCGCATTACATACGTAGCGCACCCCTCAAAACCGCATTCCATATGTAGCACACCCTTAATCCCGCATTCCATATGTAGCGCACCCCTTAACCCTGCATTCCATACGTAGCGCACCCTTCAACCCCGCATTCCATACGTAGCGCACCCATCAGCCCTGCACTCTATACAAAGTTTACCCCTCAACCGTGCACTCTGTTCGTAGCTCAACCCGGCAACCCTGTACGCTATGTAGTGCACTCTAGAACCCTGCAGTATGTATATGGTGCACTCCTGAAATCCTGGTTTATAACAATGCCTCACTGTTAGTGCAGTTTAGCCACACTCACAATTTGATGCAGAGGTAATGATGTGCAGTATCCTCTAGCAACCAATCAGTGAACAGTGATAATCTGCTATAATCTCTAGCAACCAGTCAGTGAGCAATAATGATGTGCAGTAACCTATAGCAGTCAATCAGTGAGCGGTAATGATGCGCAGTAACCTCTAGCAACCAATCAGTGAGCGGTAAGGAATTCCAGTAACTTCTAGCAACCAATCAGCAAGCAGAAATAATGTGTTTTAGCTTCTAGCAACCAGTCAGTGAGTGGCAATGATATGCTGCATGCTCTAGCAACCAATGGCAATTGCTGCCTGATCTGCTGCAGTAAACTGATTTTGAGTCTAGCTGCTATTTAATGTATATCTAAGAATCGGGGGGACCCCTAAGTAAATGTTTGCCCAGGGTCCAATCAATATTAAAGACGGCCCTGTGGGCATCCCACATATTCCTATCCCTATCCAAGTTCAAATCCCTCAATAAAAATACAAAACAATCACATGGACTGTTCATTGTCTCAAAAGTGACAGGGAAGTGAATGCTGGGCTGGGCAGGGTAACAGGTGGGCCACATCACTCAGCAGCCCCTACGGGGTAGCACTACACCCGTTTTTATAGCACAGGTGTCCTGGCTAGGACCTAAAAAAGACCCGGGAACAGAGCTTGCAACAGTTTACCCTTTCCCCCAGAACGGGCCCTGCTGTGAAATATTATATCAAGATTTGGAATTGCATGCCCCTGTTAAACAGGTGCAGACAAATTAGGCTTTTGGTAGTGGTGGTGCCCCAACACTGTAAGCCCTCACAGTTACACTTGTTGGGCGCAGGAACGGGCCCTGCTTTGAAATATTATTTCAAGAATTTTAATTACATGCCCCTGTTAAACCAGGGCAGGAAAATTGGGCCTTGGGTGGTGGTACCACAACACTGTAACTCCTCACAGATACTCTTGTTGGGTGCAGGAATGGGCCCTGCGTTAAAATATTAGATCAAAAATTGTAATTACATGCCCCTGTTAAACAGGGGCAGAAAAATTGGGCCTTGGGTGGTGGTGGTGGTGCCACAACACTGTAACCCCTCACAGATACTCTTGTTGGGTGCAGGAACGGGCCCTGCATTGAAATGTTATATCAAAAATTGTAATTACATGCCCCTGTTAAACAGAGGCAGAAAAATTGGGCCTTGGGTGATGGTGGTGGTGCCACAACACTGTAACCCCTCATAGATACTCTTGTTGGGAGCCGGAATGGCCCCTGCGTTGAAATATTATATCAAAAATTGTAATTACATGCCCCTGTTAAACAGGGGCAGAAAAATTGGGCCTTGGGTGGTGGTGGTGGTGCCGTCAGATATGTTCTCTGAGAGAGACAGAGGTTGGCTGGGTGAGTAATGCTTTGTTTGGAACAATTTGTTTGGGGTACTGTGTGGGTACAGGCATTAGAGTAATGGAACTACTGACTAACTTCGGAGTCAACCCGTCTGGGGTCTCCTTCTGTGTTAGTCTTCTGCCGAAAGGGGAGAAATGTGACAGACCTAGCCGGGAGAGAGACTTTTGGAGGGGACTTAATGCTAGCCTCCTGCCGATCGATCGTGGGCCCTGGCATTTGGGGGAACGGTGCTCTTTGTGAGCTGTGTGCCTGGGGACCCTTGAGGTGGTGATTACTGTGGATTCGGGTCCTGGTCCCCCAGGACACACAGACTCTGGGGACCCTGGATTTGCCATATTAGAAATAGTGGCTGATTCATAATGCTGGGACAAATACTGTTGGGAGGTGCTGGTGTCAATTCCAGCCACCTGTCTGTCTGTTGCCTGCTAGAATGTGTATTGTAAATAAGTCTCTAGTATGGGATCTAAGAGTCATTAGATCCCCATTGTTGTTTGTGTTAATTAACTCTGCTATTGTGATAATGTTGATTGGGTTTTCTGAGCTACAAGAAGGCCAGTCTGGCCTAAAGGTCATGTCTGAGTCATCTAGGCTGTCTAAAGGGGATTAGTTAATTAGCCCATGTTAATTAGGTTTCTGGTCACAGGTGTATGTTCAGAGTAATATAAGCCGGAGGTACGCACCTCCTCTTTTATTGTATAAAAGAGCCTGTATTTTTCAATAAAAGAAATTCCTGGTTGAACTTACATACAGCCTGCCTGGTGTTTGTTCTGAGCTACACAACTGGATTTGAACGACACATAGCTGTAGTTCTAGTCCCGACACATCGGATGACCGAACCATCAGATGTTGCGATCTGCAATCTGATTCTATAGCCGCAGAGGAGTGTCGGGAGAGTGGAATCAAGCGAGCAGGGGCTCGTTACAGGGGCCTTGAAAGGTAAGGAAGTCCTCCTCTTCCTCCCGCTGTTCTGCCTCAAGTGCCCTGTCCATTATTCCACAAAGCGTGTGCACCAACAGGAAGACTAGAGGGACAGTGCCACTGATGCATGCATTGTTGCTGCTCACCATCCTTGTGGCTTCCTCAAATGGTGACAGGACAGTGCATGCATCCTGGATCAGTAGCCACTGGCGTGGCAAAAAGACGCCAAGCTCCCCTGACCCTGTCCTGGTGCCATACTCGCACAGGTAGTCATTGATGGCCCTCTGCTGCGTGTGCAGTCGCTGCAGCATTGCCAACGTTGAGTTCCACCTGGTGGGCATGTCATAAATGAGGCGGTTGGTGGGCAGGTTGCATCCCCTTTGAATGTCAGCCAGTCGAGCACTGGCATTGTATGACTGGCGGAAATGACCACAGACTTTTCTGGCCTGCCTCAGGAGATCCTGGTTACCTGCTCAAGGACCGCTGCAACATCAAATTCTGTCGGAGGGTGGAGAGAAGGTTGGTGCCATTGTCACATACAACCATTCCTGGCTGAAGCTGGCATGGCGTCAACCACCTCTGAGCCTGCCCCTGCAGAGTTGACGGAATCTCTGCCCCAGTGTGTCTCCTGTCTCCTAGGCAAACCAACTCAAGCACTGCATGGCATCTTTTTGCCTGACTGCTTGCGTAGCCCCTTGAACACTTACGGAGCACCGCTGGTTCAGAGGACAAATCTGCAGAAGAGGCCATAGAGGAAGAAGAAGAGGAGGGGGTGGAGGTGAGAGCTGTGGCAGAATCACCACTAGCATTTTGGAGGCGTGGTGGTGGAACAAGCTCCAACAATACTAAACCCTGTCCTGCATCCTTCAAAGCTGCCAGCAGAGTTACCCAGTGTGCCACGAAGGAAAGGTAACGCCCCTGCCCATGCCTGCTGGACCATGAGTCACCGGTAATATGCACCTTAATGCTGACCACCCTGTCCAATGAGGCCAAAACATTGGCTTCCACATGCCAGTAGAGAGCAGGAATGGCCTTCCGTGAAAAGAAATGGCATTTTGGAACCTGCCACTGAGGTACAGTACATTCCACAAATTCACAAAAGGGGGCAGAGTCTACCAGTTGAAAAGGCAGCAGTTGCAATGCTAGCAATTTGGCCAAGCTAACATTCAGACACTGAGCATGTGGATGGCTGGGACCAAATTTCTTTTTTACGGTTCAGCAACTGGGGTAGGGAAATTTGCCTGCTAAAATGGTGGTGGTGTACTGCTAGCAGATTGGCTGCAAGTACTTAGGACACCTATTGCTATACCTTCATTCCTCTCAGTGCAGGTTTTTGAGAGGACTGAAGGTATGGTGGGGTTGGAGATCCCAGATGAGGAGCAAGGAGAAGTCTGCCTTTTTTCTTTGATGTGGGTCTTTCAAGTGCTGTTGCCAACAGACTGCATGGTAGGTCGTCATATGTCTGGTTAAGCATGTGGTGCCCAAGTGGCTGCTGTTCTGGCCACACTTGATCCGCTTCAGACATAGGTTGCAAACAGCAACAGTGCGATCTGCTGCACCAGTGTCAAAAAAGGCCCATACCAAAGAATTGTGTCAGCGGGGAGTCAGCGGGGAGTCAGCAGCGCCCTGCACCTGCGGAGCTCTGCGGTGTGATGCAATAGGGTGGCTGCCCTTAAGCTGCCCCCTAGAGGACATCCTGCCTCATTGGAGTTGTGCCTCCTCCTCCTCCTCTCTTCTCTCAGGCACCCAAGTAGAGTCAATGACCTCATCATCCCCTCCCTCCTCGTTACTGGAGCAAACTTGTCAGTATGTTGCAGCTGGGGGAACATGACTTGTCCTTTTGTGATATCCCCTTTCTCTAGGCTCATGTTACTCCCTTCCTTGACCTGGGAACCAACATAGGAGTCTTCAAATCGCTGCACATCCTCCAGCAGCATGTACCCGACACTGTGGTCAAATAGTTCTGGGGACTCCTCCGTGCATGATGGTGGGGCTACGGAAGGAGTGACTGGACATTGGAAGGCAAACTACTCTGAGCCTCGGTGACAGAGGATGAGGAGGATGAGGACGGCTTTGTTATCCACTCCACCAACTCTTCTGCATGTTCTGGCTCAATAACAAGGCCAGCAGCAGAAAAAAGCACAAGCGTGCCCCGCGACCACCTGCAGAGGATGCACCATGTTCACGACCACCACTGTTGACTGTAGACACAGAGGCTGCTTGCCCTCTTTTAGTGGCCTGTGAGCGTCTGCCTCTCCTTGGTGACCTTCCGGACATGATGTATATTTTGTTTTTCAACACCACACTACACTGTATTAGATACTGTGTACACCACCAGAAGTGTAGTAGAAACTCTACACACTGTATTAGATACTGTGTACACCGCCTACACTCTATTAGCAACTGTACTATGGCTGCACTGTATTTTATAATGTGTACACTACCAGAAGTGTAGTAGAAACTATACACACTGTATTAGATACTGTGTACACCACCAGAAAAGTAGTAGAAACTGTACTATGGCTGCACTGTATTGTGTACTGTGTACACCACCAGAAGTGTGATAGAAACCGTACACACTGTATTAGATACTGTGTATACCACCTGCACTGTATTAGCAACTGTACTACGGATACACTGTAGATATAGGCTACACTGGATGCAGAGTATATACAGTATATATACACACTATCTCACAAAAGTGAGTACTCCCCTCACATTTTTGTAAATATTTTATTACGGTATATCTTTTCATGTGACAACACTGAAGAAATTACACTTTGCTACAATGTAAATTAGTGAGTGTACAGCTTGTATAACAGTGTAAATTTGCTGACCCCTAAAAATAAGTCACTATACAGCCATTAATGTCTAAACCACTGGCAACAAAAGTGAGAACACCCCTTAATAAAAATGTCCAAATTGGGCCCAAAGTGTCAATATTTTGTGTGGCCACCATTATTTTCCAGCACTGCCTTAACCCTTTTGGGCATGGAGTGCACCAGAGCTTCACAGGTTGCCACTGGAGTTCTCTTCCACTCCTCCATGACAACATCACAGAGCTGGTGGATGTTAGAGACCTTGCACTCCTCCACCTTCTGTTTGAGGATGCACCACAGATGCTCAATAGGGTTTAGGTCTGGAGACATGCTTGGCCAGTCTATCACCTTTACCCTCAGCTTCTTTAGCAAGGCAACGATTGTATTGGAGGTGTGTTTGGGGTTGTTATCATGTTGGAATACTGCCCTGCAGCTCAGTCTCCGAAGGTAGGGGATCATGCTCTGCTTCAGTATGTCACAGTACATGTTGGCATTCATGGTTCCCTCAATGAACTGTATCTCCCCAGTGCCGGCAGCACTCATACAGCCCCAGACCATGACACTCCTACCACCTTGCTTGACTGTAGGCAAGACACACTTGTCTTTGTACTCCTCACCTGGTTGCCACCACACATGCTTGACACCATCTAAGCCAAATAAGTTTATCTTGGTCTCATCAGACTACAGAACATGGTTCCAGTAATCCATGTCCTTAGTCTGCTTGTCTTCAGCAAACTGTTTGCACGATTTCTTATGCATGATCTTTAGAAGGGGTTTCCTTTTGGGATGACAGCCATGCAGACCAATTTGATGCAGTGCGTGGCATATGGTCTGAGCACTGACAGGCTGACCCCCAACCCCTTCAACCTCTGCAGCAATGCTGGCACCACTCATACGTCTATTTCCCAAAGACAACCTTTGGATATGACGCTGAGCACATGCACGCAACTTCTTTGGTCGACCATGGCGAGGCCCTGTCCTGTGAGTGGGACTTGTCCTGTTAAACCGCTGTATGGTCTTGGCCACCGTGCTGCAGCTCAGTTTTAGGGTCTTGGCAATCTTCTTATAGCCTAGGCCATCTTTATGTAGAGCAACAATTCTTTTTTTCAGATCCTCAGAGAGTTCTTTGCAATGAGGTGCCATGTTGAACTTCCAGTGACCAGTATGAGAAAGTGAGAGCGATAACACCAAATTTAACTCACCTGCTCCCCATTCAAACCCGAAACCTTGTAACACTAACGAGTCACATGGAGGGAAAATGGCTAATTGGGCCCAATTTGGACATTTTCACTTTGGGGTGTACTCACTTTTGTTGCCAGTGGTTTAGACATTAATGGCTGTGTTTTGAGTTATTTTGAGAGAACAGCAAATTTACACTGCTATACTAGCTGTAAACTCACGACTTTACATTGTAGCAAAGTGTCATTTCTTCATTGTTGTCATATGAAAAGATATAATAAAATATTTACAAAAATGTGTGTACTCACTTTTGTGAGATACTGTATATATATATATATATATATACAGTGGGGACGGAAAGTATTCAGACCCCCTTAAATTTTTCACTCTTTGTTATATTGCAGCCATTTGCTAAAATCATTTAAGTTCATTTTTTTCCTCATGAATGTACACACAGCACCCCATATTGACAGAAAAACAAAGAATTGTTGACATTTTTCAGATTTATTAAAAAAGAAAAACTCAAATATCACATGGTCCTAAGTATTCAGACCCTTTGCTGTGACACTCATATATTTAACTCAGGTGCTGTCCATTTCTTCTGATCATCCTTGAGATGGTTCTACACCTTCATTTGAGTCCAGCTGTGTTTGATTATACTGATTGGACTTGATTAGGAAAGCCACACACCTGTCTATATAAGACCTTACAGCTCACAGTGCATGTCAGAGCAAATGAGAATCATGAGGTCAAAGGAACTGCCTGAAGAGCTCAGAGACAGAATTGTGGCAAGGCACAGATCTGGCCAAGGTTACAAAAAAATTTCTGCTGCACTTAAGGTTCCTAAGAGCACAGTGGCCTCCATAATCCTTAAATGGAAGACGTTTGGGACAACCAGAACCCTTCCTAGAGCTGGCTGTCTGGCCAAACTGAGCTATCGGGGGAGAAGAGCCTTGGTGGGAGAGGTAAAGAAGAACCAAAAGATCACTGTGGCTGAGCTCCAGAGATGCAGTCGGGAGATGGGAGAAAGTTGTAGAAAGTCAACCATCACTGCAGCCCTCCACCAGTCAGGGCTTTATGGCAGAGTGGCCCGACGGAAGCCTCTCTTCAGTGCAAGACACATGAAAGCCCGCATGGAGTTTGCTAAAAAAACACCTGAAGGACTCCAAGATGGTGAGAAATAAGATTCTTTGGTCTGATGAGACCAAGATAGAACTTTTTGGCCTTAATTCTAAGTGGTATGTGTGGAGAAAACCTGGCACTGCTCATCACCTGTCCAATACAGTCCCTACAGTGAAGCATGGTGGTGGCAGCATCATGCTGTGGGGGTGTTTTTCAGCTGCAGGGACAGGACGACTGGTTGCAATCGAGGGAAAGATGACTGCGGCCAATTACAGGGATATCCTGGATAAAAAACCTTCTCCAGAGTGCTCAGGACCTCAGACTGGGCCGAAGGTTTACCTTCCAACAAGACAATGACCCTAAGCACACAGCTAAAATAACGAAGGAGTGGCTTCACAACAACTCCATGACTGTTCTTGAATGGCCCAGCCAGAGCCCTGACTTAAACCCAATTGAGCATCTCTAGAGAGACCTATAAATGGCTGTCCACCAGCGTTTACCATCCAACCTGACAGAACTGGAGAGGATCTGCAAGGAGGAATGGCAGAGGATCCCCAAATCCAGGTATGAAAAACTTGTTGCATCTTTCCCAAAAAGACTCATGGCTGTATTAGATCAAAAGGGTGCTTCTACTAAATGCTGAGAAAAGGGTCTGAATACTTAGGACCATGTGATATTTCAGTTTTTCTTTTTTAATAAATCTGCAAAAATGTCAACAATTCTGTGTTTTTCTATCAATATGGGGTGCTGTGTGTACATTAATGAGGAAAAAAATGAACTTAAATGATTTTAGCAAATGGCTGCAATATAACAAAGAGTGAAAAATTTAAGGGGGTCTGAATACTTTCCTTCCCTACGATATATATATATATATATATATATATATATATATATATATAAATTTTTGTGCTCATAAGTTTACATACCCTGGCAGAAATTATGATTTCTTGGCCATATTTCTGAGAATATGAATGATAACACAAAAAGTTTTCTTTCACTCATGGTTAGTGTTTGGCTGAAGCCATTTATTATCAATCAACCGTGTTTATTCTTTTTAAATCATAATGACTACAGAAACTACCCAAATGACCCTGATCAAAAGTTTACATACTCTGGTGATTTTGGCCTGATAACATGCACACAAGTTGACACTAGGGATGAGCCGAACACCCCCCGGCTCGGTTCGCGGCAGAACATTCAAACAGACCAAAAATTTGCGCGAACACGTGAACCCCGTTAAAGTCTATGGGACTCGAATGTGAAAAATCAAAAGTGCTAATTTGAAAGGCTAATATGAACGTTATTGTCATAAAAAGTGTTTGGGTGGGGGATGCGCCTAGTCAGGGTTAGGGATGATATCTAGAACGTTAGCTACAACTGTTCTGCTGCTCCAAATCTATTGTTTAAATGTTGAAATAGGTTATACCTTTTACTGCCTTAATATATGTTAACTGTTTTAAAGAAGTGATGTTCGATATTTATACTGGTCTATTCACCGTTATAAGATATGACACGCCTTCTGTTTTTTTTTCAACCTAGTAGGAGGATGTGACGTGCCGAGGACTGGGGGCGGGGCCCGGTGGTGGGGCGGTGGACGAAGTAAGCTCGAACGGGATGGCGTCCTAGAAAGCACGGGGTGAGAGCCCGTGGCTGACGAGACAAACCTCCTCCGAAGCGGCGGGCAGGTCCGCTAGACAGCTGGCTCCAGGGAGTAGAAGAGGCGGCCACACGGAAGCCGTGGATCGGTGCTGGTATCAGCACATCTTACTGAGGTCTGGCGGAGCGGAGGTTCGTCGCTGCAGTGTCCGCTGGCTCTCCCCCCTCGTCTTTGGCTTCCTGACGGTGCTCCGTCCTGCCCTCCCCAGCCTGGCAGCCGCGCTGTGATGGATCATGGAGAGTGGATGTGCAGAGTCCTATTAAACAGGACGATCCGTGGCGGCAACCGGAAGATCAGGAGGCGCGGGGACCCCCCCCCTCTTTCTCACTACAGTGCTGGCTCTGATAAGGGGCTAAGAAGCCCACACCGAAATTCGAGACTCCCCCCCAGGAGGTCCCTTGGATCCAGGTAGGATCAGCTTGGCTGAATTTTTTCTACATGAACTGTGTTACTTGCTTGGGATAGCTGACCTCAGAAGGAAACCAAATCGATCAATTAACCTGGAGGTTGTAAGGGGACTCTATGGTGCCATATTGCTACTGTCTCAGAAGTGGATAATAAAGGTTCAGAGTGGAGCTGTGTCTATTGCTTGTTCCCTCATCCGGTCATAATATCAGTTAAGTGAATTGCTGCAATTCCTTAAAGGGACGGTCATTGAGATTTGAATATAAGCCGTATCAGTTTTCCAAACTGTGGGATAAATCTGGGCTTGGAGCAGGACTGTCATTATACTGTGTGATAAAATCCAGCACAAAAAGGGAACTGGCGGTGTGTAGAGGAGGGATGAACATGAGAGGATGTTCCCAAAAATCAGCAGACCTTAAAGCGGGGGTCCACCTATCTATTGTTTTTTTGTTTTTTTGAGTCCATTCACAAACTTTTCTTCTCAGAATTACATACTCACATATTGTGTGTAATATGTCCGCCTGTGACAGATTTCGTCGGAAAGAATAACTTTATTATTCACTGCAGGCGGTTTCCATCTTCATTGTGGGCATTTGAAGCCCACAAGCATTTATTTCCTGGATGTGGTGAATGCTGTGCTCCCAGCATTCACCGCTCGTTCCCGCACATGCTCAGTGGCATCCTGGGAAGCCTGAGACTAGCTCCCAGGAGTCTGGGAGAGGCTAGAAACACACCTACTCCCACGGGGGGAGAACCAGGAAGTGCAAAGAAGAATAGAAAAATAAAAGGTAATTACAGCGATTTCAATTTTTTTAAACGGCATGTCAGCATCTAGGCAAGGAAGAGCATACATACAGATATTGTTCAAAATTTGGGTGGAAATCCGCTTTAACAAACCCAGAGACAGTTTGAATTCCAGTACAATTCAAAAGTTTTTAAAAAGTCCAGGTACAGAAAACAACAAGAGACAAAGGATAAAAAAAGGCCTTAACTAAAAATAAAGGGGCCCAGGGGGGGACGGTCAATGCAGGGACTCATTCTGAAGGAGAACCAGATCTGAGTATGGAGACGGACCCTGTAGGACCTGCAGGTGAAGCACTCCCCACTAAAGTGGAGATACAAGACATGTTTTTGAAGCTGGAAAAGGCAATTAAAGCGGAAATTCTCAATGTAAGGACAGACATGGGCCATCTACTTAAGAGAATGGAAGAAGTGGAGAAGGTGGTGTAACAGCAGGGTGAAGAAATCTCAACGCTAGAAAATTAAGTAAAAACACTACAGAGGGGCCAACGCGAGTTGTTGTATAAATTAGAAGAACAGGAAAATCAAAATAGGCGACAAAACCTAAGAATCAGATCCCTACCAGAGCAGAGAGGAGAAGATTTGACTATAGTTCTCAAAGAAATTTTCAATCCTCTATTGGGAAGAAATCCGGAGTGTGAGTTAAAAATCGATCGAGTCCACAGGATTAGAAAACCCCCAAATGCGAGAGATGAGGCGCCCAGGGATGTCATAGTGAAGTTCCACCAATTTGAGGACAAAGCAAAAATCTGGAGTAAATTAAGAGGGGCCCAACCAGTGAAATTCAACAATCAAGAAATTCAAATATTCTCAGATCTCTCTGCTGGAACCCTAGCAGGGAGACGTCAATTGAAACCGTTACTGGACTTATTAAGGGGGGCAAATCTAAAATATAGTTGGGGCCTCTGAGTGTGACAAAAGAGGGTAGAACCTTTAAAATGAGACATAACGGAGATTTGCAGGACTTCTGTAGGAACTTAAATATTGCTGCCCCTATTATACCTGAAGGTTTTTTTTTGTAGTAAAGGGTTCTGACGGTAGCAATTTGCAGTGAGAAGGGGGCTGGTGTGGGGAGAGCGGGGGGAGGACGGGGGGGTCGGGGCGGTGGGAGGGGGGGGCGGGAGAGGGGGGTAAGTATGCAAAGTCGAGGAATTTTGGAGATCCTCCCCCACCAAGGTGGGGGGGTTATTGTCACCGCTGTCCATCACCAGGGCTCCACCCCATGGCACAAGGGTGCGCAGGGCATGAGTATAGCAAGCTCGGCACTGCGACCCAGTGGCCAGGTAGTGGCAGGGGGGTGAGGGGGAGGGTGGGACGTGGGGGGGGGGAGGGCTGGGGAGGGGGAGGGGGGAGGAAGGGGGGGTTCTCTCCTGAGCAGACTCGCTTCACACAGAGCGCCTTAGGTAAACGCCAGGTCTTAAGTAAGGTTCAAGGTCCAGGTTAAATGAATTTTAAATGTTTGACATATAATGTTAAAGGGTTAAATTCTCTCAATAAGAGGCATAAAGTGCTGAGAGAGCTGCACCATTATGGGGCAGACGTGGTCTTTTTGCAGGAAACCCATTTAGTGTGGGAATCAGGTATAAAGCTTTATTCTAGGCATTTTTCAAAATGAATATACAGCGACTCTCCTTTGAAATGGGCAAAGGGGGTGGCAATAGGTTTTGCGAAAGGTTTGAATTATGTTTTAATAGATAGGAAGACAGATCCAGAAGGGCGCTTTCTTTTCTCATGGATTGGGCGAATTAATTCAGTTAAAATGGTGTTGGCCCCAAAAGTGTTTTATAAAATGCAGATGCTCCCAATCCTGTTGCCTCAAATTTATTTTAAAAAACTGACACAAATATTAAATGGGTTTGTGTGGAATAATAAGAAACCTAGGGTAGCACACAAGGTGATATGTAGAGAAAAGCACAAGGGGGGTTGGCTATGCCAGATTTCAAAAAATATTATAATGCAATAGTAATTGCACGGGTGGTAGATTGGGTCAAGGGCGGGTATAATAAAAGATGGGTTAGTTTGGAAATGGGTTTAAGTAGTGCACGTCTGAAATATTTGTTATGGAATCCCCCACGGTATAGAAAGTTAGGTCCAGACACACACATTATCACACAACTCACCTTTAAAATTTGGGACCTGATGCACATAAACAATAGTTGGGAATATAATTCACCACTGATATATTTAAAAAATAATGAACTGTTTCCCCCGGGGATGGAGGAAGTAGGAGGAAACTGGATCATAAATAACAAAATACAATTAAAAGATATTATGAAGAAAGGGAAAATTTGCACTTTTCAGCACTTAGCCACACAAAGGGACTTAATGAAATTAAATGGCTGGCGGTACGCACAGCTCTCTCACTTTGTTGAAAGTCTTCCTGGGCCCATAAGAGAGGAAAAAGACCTCAGACCAATAGAGAAAATATTCCGCAATAGCAAGTCCAGAGGGTATGTCTCTGTGATATATAAAATGCTATTACACAGTGGAGAGATGGAAATGCCGCCATTCATTAAAAAATGGGAAAGGGATTTGGGGGCAACACTAGAGGAAAACGCAGTGGGAAACATTTTGAAGGCAACACACAGCTCGGCAATAGATATAAAAATGATAGAGACAAACTACAAGTGCTTATCCAGATGGTATGCTACTCCGGATAATATTAATAAATACCAATCAGATAGGTCTCCGAACTGTTGGAGGGGGTGCAGGGTGTTGGGGACTATGGCTCATCTTTGGTGGAGCTGCCCGGTGGTCAAAAAGTTCTGGCTGGAAGTAATCCAAATAACAGAGGAGATTACGGGCAAAACAATCCCTTATGACCCTTGGGTATGCTTGTTTCACAGCTTGGAGGGAGGAAAACGGGAGTATAATGTGTCCATTGTCCCCGTGTTATTGAATGCAGCAAAAAGTGAAATCCCTAAAAAATGGCAGAAGGTTGAAGGCCCCAAGATCAGTGATTGGTTCCTAAGAGTGCAGGAAACATATAATCTAGAGAAAAAGTAGATAGACCCGTCAATTAGGGAGCAGGTGACAATGGGAGGTAGATGGGCAAGTTGGGTGGCCTTTAAGAAGTCTGCAATGTATGCTGAGAAGAGGCTGTGTTGATTCGATACCAGTGGGGCAAGTATGCGATGGTACCTGGTAGGAAATACAAGAGTGGAGTCTGCGGGGGAAGGAGGGGGGGGGTTCTTGGTTTAGATGGGTGGAAGGGGGGTTTAAGGGGATATGAGGGGAGTTATTAATGTATTGGAATATGATTATTGTTATTTTTTTTTATGTATGGATATATATAAATTAAAGAATTGAAAAAAAAAAAAAAAAATAAGATATGACACTAACAAGTGCCAGGGATGCATGGAGGGACCCAGGAGCTCACTTCCCAGCTTTGTTTATCCACCAACCCACATAGGACTGCGCTCAGTACCCAGAGATTGTCTGGAGAGCGTCTTAGCTAGCTTTAGCTACATTAGCACCTTCTCTTAACGCTGCACACCTTTGTGACAGCCTCCTAACATATCCCTGTTTCCCCGGGATTGCCTATCCAATCCCACTAGCCTACTTTTCCTCCTGTTCCTCTCCCCTCACCGCTCCCGACTTCCCACACACATACCCCCTACACTTTACCTCCTACTCCCCCCATAATTCACGAACATGGACATACTGAATATAGTATCATTGAATGCAAACGGACTGAACACACCCGAAAAGAGGCGAATGCTGCTCCATGACATGCATCGCATGAAGGCAGACATCGTCCTCTTACAAGAGACACATTTCAGGGTAAATACTCTGCCAATACTTAAAAACAGGTTCTACCCCACGGTTTACCACTCCACATACACCGAAGCAAAATCCAGAGAGGTATCCATACTATTCTCAGCTAAGATACTGTGGAAGCCCACAGATGTAATGACTGATAGGGATGAGCTTCCTGTTCGAGTCGAACCCATGTTCGACTTGAAAATCGTCTGTTCGCCCGTTCGCCGAATTGCGAACGATATGGGCCGTTCACGCCAAATTCGTGTGGCGCGTCACGGCCCATAATTCACTGCGGCATCGCAGTGCATTGCTGGCTGATGATTGGCCAAGCATGCACTATGACCCGCATGCTTGGCCAATCACAGCACCGTCTGAACAGAGAGCCGTAATTTGCCAAAGCCAAGGAGGCTTTGGCCAATTATAGCTCAGGGGATTTAGTACACGCCCCACACTATATAAGGCCGCCTACACGGTGGCCCTGTGTAGTGTGTGTTCCGTCGTTGAAAGAGATAGACAGAGAGACAGTGTCATTTGATTTGAGTTAGATTAGGCAGAACAGTCAGTCAGTTAGCTGCACTTACAGTGTATTGTGTATATATATGCATCCCAGGTGTTGCATATATATATATATATATATACACTGTATTCAGTTTAGCTAGATCCGTTCCTGTTATCTTCCTACTGACAGGCAGGCTTGTCTTGTTACAGTATTTACAGCTACCTGAAGAAAATTACTGGTGTTCTTTTGATCATATTAGTACCACAGTCAGGCAGCTAGACTATTTACAGTTAGTGCAGTGCGTCCTGCTCACAGTGTTCAGCTAAATCCGTTCCTGTTATCTTCTTACTGACAGGCAGGCTTGTCTTGTTACAGTATATACAGCTACCTGAAGAAAATTACTGGTGTTCTTTTGATCCTATTAGTACCACAGTCAGGCAGCTAGACTATTTACAGTTAGTGCAGTGCGTCCTGCTCACAGTGTTCAGCTAAAACTACAAGTTAGTGGGGTGCGTCCTGCTCACAGTGTTCAGCTAAACCTACAAGTTAGTGCGGTGCGTCCTGCTCACAGTGTTCAGCTAGATCCGTTCCTGTTATCTTCCTACTGACAGGCAGGCTTGTCTTGTTACAGTATATACAGCTACCTGAAGAAAATTGCTGGTGTTCTTTTGATCCTATTAGTACCACAGTCAGGCAGCTAGACTATTTACAGTTAGTGCAGTGCGTCCTGCTCACAGTGTTCAGCTAGATTCGTTCCTGTTATCTTCTTACTGACAGGCAGGCTTGTCTTGTTACAGTATATACAGCTACCTGAAGAAAATTACTGGTGTTCTTTTGATCCTATTAGTACCACAGTGAGGCAGCTAGACTATTTACAGTTAGTGCAGTGCGTCCTGCTCACAGTGTTCAGCTAGATCCGTTCCTGTTATCTTCTTACTGACAGGCAGGCTTGTCTTGTTACAGTATATACAGCTACCTGAAGAAAATTGCTGGTGTTCTTTTGATCCTATTAGTACCACAGTCAGGCAGCTAGACTATTTACAGTTAGTGCAGTGCGTCCTGCTCACAGTGTTCAGCTAGATTCGTTCCTGTTATCTTCTTACTGACAGGCAGGCTTGTCTTGTTACAGTATATACAGCTACCTGAAGAAAATTACTGGTGTTCTTTTGATCCTATTAGTACCACAGTCAGGCAGCTAGACTATTTACAGTTAGTGCAGTGCGTCCTGCTCACAGTGTTCAGCTAAAACTACAAGTTAGTGGGGTGCGTCCTGCTCACAGTGTTCAGCTAAACCTACAAGTTAGTGTGGTGCGTCCACCTCACAGTGTTCAGCTAAACCTACAAGTTAGTGTGGTGCGTCCTGCTCACAGTGTTCAGCTAAAACTACAAGTTAGTGGGGTGCGTCCTGCTCAGTGTTCAGCTAAACCTACAAGTTAGTGGGGTGCGTCCTGCTCACAGTGTTCAGCTAAACCTACAAGTTAGTGGGGTGCGTCCACCTCACAGTGTTCAGCTAAACCTACAAGTTAGTGGGGTGCGTCCACCTCAGTGTTCAGCTAAACCTACAAGTTAGTGGGGTGCGTCCTGCTCACAGTGTTCAGCTAAACCTACAAGTTAGTGTGGTGCGTCCACCTCACAGTGTTCAGCTAAACCTACAAGTTAGTGCGGTGCGTCCTGCTCACAGTGTTCAGCTAAAACTACAAGTTAGTGGGGTGCGTCCTGCTCACAGTGTTCAGCTAAACCTACAAGTTAGTGGGGTGCGTCCTGCTCACAGTGTTCAGCTAAACCTACAAGTTAGTGTGGTGCGTCCACCTCACAGTGTTCAGCTAAACCTACAAGTTAGTGGGGTGCGTCCTGCTCACAGTGTTCAGCTAAACCTACAAGTTAGTGTGGTGCGTCCACCTCACAGTGTTCAGCTAAACCTACAAGTTAGTGGGGTGCGTCCTCCTCACAGTGTTCAGCTAAACCTACAAGTTAGTGTGGTGCGTCCACCTCACAGTGTTCAGCTAAACCTACAAGTTAGTGGGGTGCGTCCTGCTCACAGTGTTCAGCTAAACCTACAAGTTAGTGTGGTGAGTCCACCTCACAGTGTTCAGCTAAACCTACAAGTTAGTGTGGTGCGTCCTGCTCACAGTGTTCAGCTAAAACTACAAGTTAGTGGGGTGCGTCCTGCTCACAGTGTTCAGCTAAACCTACAAGTTGGTGGGGTGCGTCCTGCTCACAGTGTTCAGCTAAACCTACAAGTTAGTGTGGTGCGTCCACCTCACAGTGTTCAGCTAAACCTACAAGTTAGTGGGGTGCGTCCTGCTCACAGTGTTCAGCTAAACCTACAAGTTAGTGTAGTGAGACCTCTGCACAGTGTTCATCTAAAGCTACAAGTTAGTGCAGTGCGTCCTGCTCACAGTGTTCAGCTAGATCCGTTCCTGTTATCTTCTTACTGACAGGCAGGCTTGTCTTGTTACAGTATTTACAGCTACCTGAAGAAAATTGCTGGTGTTCTTTTGATCCTATTAATACCACAGTCAGGCAGCTAGACTATTTACAGTTAGTGCAGTGCGTCCTTCTCACAGTGTTCAGCTAAACCTACAAGTTAGTGGGGTGCGTCCTGCTCACAGTGTTCAGCTAAAACTACAAGTTAGTGTGGTGCGTCCACCTCACAGTGTTCAGCTAAACCTAAAGTTAGTGCGGTGCGTACTGCTCACAGTGCTCAGCTAAAACTACAAGTTAGTGCTGTGCGTCCTGCTCACAGTGTTCAGCTAAACCTACAAGTTAGTGTGGTGCGTCCACCTCACAGTGTTCAGCTAAACCTACAAGTTATTTTTTTGCGAGCTCTGCACAGTGTTTACCTAAAGCTACCTGTAGAAGGTTGGTGGTGTTTTCCTGATCCCATCACTACCGCAGGCAGCTAAAAAAGCTACAAGTTAGTTTTTTGCGAGCTCTGCACAGTGTTTAGCTAAAGCTACCTGTAAAAGGTTGGTGGTGTTCTCATACTACAGGCAGGCAGTTGATTTTGCTAGCTGCAGTATCAGTATATATATATATAGATATAGATATCCATATATATATATATATATATATATATATATATATATCCCAGCTTAGTGCAGCTACAGGCCATTAGTATGTCTGGAAGGCCAAGAAGGAGAGGCAGACAGTCACAAGCCAATAAGAGAGGGCAAGCAGGCTCTGTGTCTAGTGCTGGTCGTGGAGACGGTGCATCCTCATCAGCACGTGGCCGTGGAACACGCTTGGCCTTTTTTTCGGCAGCTGGCCGTGTTGAGCCGCAACATGCGGAAGACTTGGTCGAGTGGAGGACCAAGCCGTCCTCATCCTTCTCATCCTCTCTCACCTATGCCCAGGGTACTTTGTCTGGCAAAGCAGCGGCCTCTTCCCTCGGCTCAATGTCATCAGTGACTCCTTCCCTAGCCCCACCATGTCCTCCTGAGGAGTCCCTCGAACTGTTTGACCACAGTGTTGGGTACATGCTCCAGGAGGATGCCCAGCGTTTGGAAGGCTCTGATGATGATACTGAGCTCGATGAAGGCAGTAACATGAGCACGGACAGAGGGGGTGCCCAAGAAGGACAGCAATCTGGCAGTCATGCTCCCCCTGCTGCAGCATACTGCCAGGTTTGCTCCAGTGATGAGGAGGGAGGGGATGATGAGGTCACTGACTCAACGTGGGTGCCTGATAGGAGAGAGGAGGAGGAGGAGGTGGCACATCACCAACGAGGCAGGATGCCCTCCAGTGGCCAGCCTAAGGGCAGCACATTGACTGCATCACACCTCAAAGCTCCACATGTGCAGGGCGCTGCAGTCTCTGCGCGTTATTCAAAAAGTTCTTTGGTGTGGGCCTTTTTTCAGACGAGGGCATCAGATCGCACCGCTGCTATTTGCAACATATGTCTCAAGCGTATCTCGCGTGGCCAAAACATCTCCCGCTTGGGTACCACATGCTTGACCAGACATATGTTGACCTGCCATGCAGTTCGTTGGCAAGCGTATCTAAAAGACCCACACCAAAGAACAAAGAGGACCTCTCCTTGCTCCTCATCAGCTGAGATCTCCAACCCCACTATACCATCAGTCCTCACTGAGACCTGCACTGAGAGGAATGAAGGTGTAGAATTAGGTGTGTCACAGCCAAGTACTTGTGGGCAATCTGCTTTTGGTACACCGACGTCAGATTGTACCAGGCAAATTTCCCTGCCCCAGCTGCTGCACCGCCGAAAGAAGTTTGTTCCCAGTCATCCACATACCCAGCGGTTGAATGCTAGCTTGGCAAAATTGCTAGCACTTCAACTGCTGCCTTTTCAGTTGGTAGACTTTGCCCCCTTCCGTGAGTTTGTGGAATGTGCGGTTCCTCAGTGGCAGGTACCCAAACGCCACTTTTTCTCACGGAAGGCGATTCCGGCTCTCTACCGGCATGTGGAAGGCAATGTCCATGCCTCGCTGGACAGGGCGGTCAGTGGTAAGGTGCATATTACTGCTGACTCATGGTCCAGCAGGCATGGACAGGGACAATACCTAAGTTTCACGGCGCATTGGGTGACTCTGCTGGCAGCTGGGAAGGATGCAGGACAAGGTGCAGTAGTGTTGGAGGTTGTTCCGCCACCACGCTTCCAAAATGCTAATGATTGTGACACACCTCTCTCCTCCGCCCCCTCCTCTTCTTCTTCCTCCATGGCCTCTTCCTGTGCTTTGTCCTCAGAACCAGCGGTGCTCCGTAGCCGTTCAAGGGGCTACGCAAGTACGCAGGCCAAAAGATGCCATGCGGTGGTGCAGCAGTTCTTGGGCAGGTACCCGGGCTTACAGGAAGTCCTGAGGCAGGCCAGGAAAGTCTGTGTGCATTTCCGCCGGTCATATAATGCCAGTGCTCGGCTGACGGACCTCCAAAATGAGTTTAACCTGCCCAAGAACCGCCTAATCTGTGACATGCCCACCAGGTGGAACTCAACCTTGGCCATGCTGCAGCGCCTGCACACGCAGCAGAGGGCCATCAATGAGTACCTGTGCGACTATGGCACCAGGACAGGGTCAGGGGAGCTTGGTTTTTTTTCCCCACGCCAGTGGGCCATGATCGGGATTGCAGCACTGTCCTGTCACCATTTGAGGAGGCCACGAGGATGGTGAGCAGTGACAGTGCATGCATCAGTGACAGTGTCCCCCTTGTCCACCTGTTGGAGCACACGCTGCATGAAATAATGGACAGGGCACTTGAGGCAGAACAGAGGCAGGAAGAGGAGGACTTCCTTAGCTCTCAATGCCCCCTTTATCCAGACAGTGTTCCTGCGTGCCCGCCGATCACACAGGAAGAGGACGAGGAGGAGGAGGAGGAGGAGGAGGAGGAGGAGGAAGATTGTGTCAGTATGGAGGTGGAGCCTGGCACTCAGCATCAGTAGCAGTCTTTAAGGGATCAGTCCCAAGAAACACATAGACTTGTACGTGGCTGGGAGGAGGTGGCATGTCGTCCTTAGTGACCCAGAGGACTCCGGACCGAATGCCTCAGCAAACCTACGCTGCATGGCCTCCCTGATCCTGCAAAGCCTGCGTAAGGATCCTTGTATTCGTGGTATCAAGGAGAAGGACCAATACTGGCTGGCAACCCTCCTTGATCCACGTTACAAGGGTAAGGTTGCGGACCTTATCTTGCCATCACAGAGGGAGCAGAGGATGAAACATCTTCGGGAGGCCTTGCAGAAAGGTCTGTGCAACGCGTTCCCAGAGACTGGGAGGTTACAAACTCCTGTTTCTGGACAACGTGTTGCTGAGGCTTCGGTCAGTCAAAGAAGGAGCGGTGGAGAAGGTGGCCATCTGACCGATGCGTTCAGACAATTTTTTGGTCCGCAGCCCCAAGGTATGATCGGTTCCAGCAACCATCGCCAGCGTCTGTTTTACATGGTGCAGGAATACCTAGGGGCAAGATCAGACTTGGGTTACTGGGTCTTGAGGATGGATCACTGGCCAGAGTTTGCACAGTATGCAATTGAGCTACTGGCCTGTCCTGCATCCAGCGTTCTTTCGAAACGCACATTCAGTGCTGCTGGAGGCGTGGTAACCGATCACAGGGTGCGTCTGTCCACCGACTCGGTCGATCGACTGACCTTCATAAAAATGAATCAGTCTTGGTTCACCACCAGCTACCAAGCACCTGATGCTGATGTAACCGAATAATTTTTTTTTAAATCTCAGATCCCTTCAAAGACTGCCTATGCTGATGCTGAGTGACTATCCCTGAGTAACTATCCTCTTCCTCCTCAATGATCACGCTGATAGCTTGTAAGAACATTTTTGGTTCTGGGCGCCACCACCAGTGCCTAAGGCACAATTTTTCAGCCCCGGTTTAACAGGGGCGTGTAATTACAATTTTTGATGCAATACTTTGCAGCAGGGCTCATTTCAGCATTCCAACTAGAGTATCTGTGAGGGGTTGCAGTGTTGTGGCACCAGCACCACCACCACCAAAGGCCCAATTTTTCTGCCCTTGTTCAACAGGGGCATGTAATTACAATTCTTGATCTAATATTTCACAGCAGGGCCCATTTCTGCACCCACCAAGAGCGAGTGAGGACTTACAGTGTTGTGGCACCAGCACCACCACCAAAGGCCCAGTTTTTCTGCCCCTGTTCAACAGGGGCATGTAATTACAATTCTTGATCTAATATTTCACAGCAGGGCCCTGTGAGGGCTTACAGTGTTGTGGCCACAACAACACCTAAGGCCCAAATTTCTGCTGAGTATATAGGGCAGGCCCCTACTTTGAAACATCTAACTTACAAACGACTCCTACTTGCAAACGGAAAGAGACAACAGGAAGTGAGATAAAATCTACCCCTAGGAAGGGAAATTCTCTCCTGTAAGAGTTAATATGGGAAAAACATTTCTCCTTTCCACTGATGCTTTCCAATCCTTGTTCCACAAAAAACCCCAAATTTTCAAAAAACATTTGTCATTGGGACAAAAAGTGAGGTGAAATCTTCTGAAGAGGAGGAAAGACAGCAAAACAAATGTCACAGGTGTGATAACCCTTCCCTATGTTTTCCAAAAAGCTTAAAAAAGATTTTTTGGCTGGAGCTAAACGCGGTAAAAATGTACCCGTTCAAAATTACAAACATATTCTACTTAACAACAAACCTACAGTCCCTGTCTTGTTTGCACCACCTGTATACTGCTATTCAGAGTATATAGGGCCTGGTGGCCCCACACCTTTCCTTATTTTAATTTGTGTGCGGGGTTCCCCTTAATATCCATACAAGACCCAAAGGGCCTGGTAATGGACTGGGGGGTACCCATGCCGTTTGTCTCACTGGTTTTTATCCATATTGCTAGGACCCGACATTACATTAAACCCGCAAGCAGTTTTAAATTAGATTTTTTCCTTTAAAAATGACATTTGGTGCAGGGACTGTTCTAAACACGGGAAACACGCGCCACTTTACAGGCATACTATAGACACCCCCCAGGTACGATATTTAAAGGAATATTTCACTTTTTTTTTTTTACTTTAAGCATCATTAAAATCACTGCTCCCGAAAAAACGCCTGTTTTTAAAAGTTTTTTTTGCATTGATACATTTCCCCTGGGGTAGGACCCGGGTCCCCAAACCCTTTTTAGGACAATACCATGCAAATTAGCCTTTAAAATGAGCACTTTTGATTTCGAACGTTCGAGTCCCATAGACGTCAATGGGGTTCTAACGTTCGTGCGAATTTTCGGTCCGTTCGCAGGTTCTGGTGCGAACCGAACCGGGGGGTGTTCGGCTCATCCCTAATGACTGACAGAGAGGGACGATTTCTATTCCTAAAAGGTCAAATTGGAGATGTGATGATCACCTTAGCAAACCTTTACGTCCCAAATGACCATCAGGTTAGATTTCTGAAACAACACATAGAAAGCCTCATGCAATATACAGAAGGACAACTTATCATAGGTGGAGATCTTAATATCCCTCTAACACCGACAGAAGACACCTCCACTGGACTGTCTTCATCCTCATGGGGCGTGCGCAAAAGAATTGCTACATCGTTACCTTCCGCACAACTAATAGACGCTGGGCGCCTCTTCCATCCTGGGGAGAGGGATTACACATTCTTTTCTAGACCACACCAGACATACTCACGTATTGATTATCTCCCAAGAATTTAGATCTTTCTATAACTCTCTTTACAACCTGAGCACAACATCACCGACCCATGAATCGACATTAGACTATGTAACCTCCTCCCTCATGCCAACCTTACCGACAAAAGCTAAAGAAGTATTAGAAGAACCCATCACCTTAACCGAACTTCAAACAGCAATACGCAACACCAAACCGGGTAAGGCGCTGGGACCAGACAGGCTCACCACAACATACTACAAAACACTACTCCCCTCCATAGGTAAACATATGGTAGATCTATTTAATGAACTTAGCTCAGGGGCAAAACTACACAGTTCCACGCTACAAGCGCAGATATCCGTGACACCAGAAGAAGGAAAGGACCCATTCCAGTGCGGTAGCTACAGCCCAATCTCCCTATTAAATACTGATCTTAAACTTTTCACTAAGATCATTGCCTCCAGGCTACAACACTATTTACCCTACCTAATACATCTGGACCAAGTTGGCTTTATACCCACCAGAGAGGCCAGAGACAACACCACCAAAGTCCTAAACCTAGTACGCATAGCCAATAGTAAAAAAATCCCATGCATATTCCTTAGTACAGATGCCGAGAAGGTGTTTGACCGGGTGAGCCTTTGAATATCCAAAAACTACTCAACCAATGGAACAGTGGCCTACATTCTTGATTTGGTCGCTGTAACATTCTTAAGATGACAATTTTGCCCAAACTTCTCTACCTCTTACAGGCCCTACCTATACATATCCCCGCGGACTACTTCAGACAAATACGTTCAGTATTTATTACATTTCTGTGGACCCGTTTCCTGATATAAATAGACAATTAAAAAAATAAAAATAAAAAAAAAAAGTGTTTGGGGACCCGGGTCTTACCCCGGGACATGAATCAATGCAAAAAAAAGTTTTAAAACTGACGTTTTTTTCGGGAGCAGTGATTTTAATAATGCTTAAAGTGAAACAATAAAAGTGTAATATTCCCTTAAATATCGTGCCTGGCGGTGTCTATAGTATGCCTGTAAAGTGGCACATTTTTCCCGTGTTTAGAACAATCCCTGCACAAAATGACATTTCTTTTTGTATTCAATGATTTTTATTAGGCTTTTCATCATAAACATAACATTACATTCAACATTATTCATTACATTACATCATTACAACACAACATTCATTACATAAAAGGTAGCAAATAAAGAAACAGTAATATATATATTTTTTCCTTTACAACCGCTTACATTAATCAGTCCATCAACACAGTCTATACAAAAATACCTTACTATCTAATACTTATCTACCCCCCCCCCCCCCTCCCACCCACTCCCTCCCATCCCTCCCCTATTAATGGGCTGTGTTAAAGGATTGCCTGCCCTCTAACTATTACTAGTGTCACTTCAGCTATTAAGTCTTATGGCATTCAAACTTCGTTGCCTCGAAGCCGTCTTAGCAGATAGTCCCACCTTTTATGCACAATTCGAAGATTAATTCAGGTCAAGGGGTTATGCCCAGCCAAAGTAACCAGGGGCTCCAGATTTTTAAAAATTTTTCATAACTATGTCTCCTGGTATAAACTGTTTTTTCTGCCCAGACTAGCTTATCCACTGTCCTAATCCAGTCTTCTATAGTTGGGGGTATATTGGATAGCCAAGACTGTGCAATTAGTTTCCTGGCTTGGTAAAAGCACCTTCCTATGGCAATTTGCTTATTGTTACTCCCCCCATTTTCCCCTAGCAGTCCAAGAATGCATTCCCTGGCCTCCTGCTTCAACTTTGTTTTAAACCTAACTTCCACAGTTCTTATTATCTCTGATCAGTATCTCATCAACCTTGGGCATCTCCATACCATATGGATTAGATCACCAGTATCCAAACATCTAGGGCATTTATCGTCCGGTCTGCGACCAAATCTAAACAGTCTCTTGGGGGTATAGTAAACCCTATGTATGAGAAATAGGTGCGATACCTGTTGTGATGGGGATACCGATATCAATGGGCTGGCCTTCAAGATTTCCCTCCACTGGCTGTCCGTAATCTCTCCAACCTCCCCCGCCCATCTCTCCCTAACGTCCAGGGTCGTATGCAGGTCAAGTAACCTTTCGGAAACTTGACTATTTATTAATGCTATCAGACCCTTGGTGGTGTTTGCTCTTAAGATTCTGTTTAAAAGGGGTACGTTGCACCACTCTAATGGGGATTTACTAAATTGGCAGTTAAGTGCGTGCCTGATCTGCAGGTAGGTATAAAAAGTGTTATTTGGAATCCCGTATTCACCCCTTAGTTCAGAAAAAGATTTCAAATTTTTGCCCTCGTATAACTGTGCCAATCTACTTATTCCGTGGCGAACCCATGTCCAGTTTTTTTCCACTGTGATCAGCTCCCTCAATTCCCTATTATTCCATATAGGCGAGAATTCCGTGTGGCCTCCATATCCCATAATCCTCTTAGTAGCCCGCCAAACTTTAAAGATCAATTTGTGTGTTGGAGGTCCCTCCTGAAGTGTCCCCGCCTCTAATGCCTCTGCCAAGGACCCATGTGGGGAGTCATAGAGCATAACTTTCACGTTGGGGTTCAACAGGGCCTGACATTCGCAGCCTCCTAGCTGCTGTAGTTGTGCCGCCAGGAAGTAGCTATAGGGATGTGGTACTGCCAATCCCCCTTCCCCAACCGGGCGCTGGAGTGTTTGCAATTTGATTCTTGCCTGCCCTTTCTTCCATATTAGTTCTCTGAATAAGGTTTCTATTTTTTTAAACCAGCTTCTCCCAATCCAAACTGGGGAATTGTGGAGTACATATAATAATTGTGGCATCCAAACCATCTTAATCAAATTGACTCTACCTGCCAGGGATAATGGGAGTTTGCACCAGACCGCTCTTTTTCTTCTGAATTTTTCCAGTAGAGGGACTAGGTTATCCACTATATATTGTGCCGGGTCAGTTGAAATAATTATGCCCAGGTATCGCATCCTCTCCACTACCCTCAGCCTCGACATACCTCCCCTTTGGATATTATATGTTGAGTCTAATGGAAGCAACGTTGATTTCTCCCAGTTAACCACCAGGCCTGAAGATTTCCCAAATCTTTCCACTAGTTGTATTGCCTTTTCAAGGGATGGCCCCGTGTCCCCAAGAAAAATCAGCACGTCATCAGCATAAAGTGCCACTTTTTCCCGCCTAGTTCTCTCCCCAAATCCCAGTATATCGGACGAGTGTCTTATCACCTCTGCCAGCGGCTCCATTGCTAGAGCGAATAGCAGAGGCGAGAGGGGACACCCCTGCCTCGTCCCTCTCTCCAAAAGAAACCACTCCGTATATTCGCTGTTGATTTTTAACCTGGCTTTTGGATGAAAGTACAGGTTCTTGACCCATGCAATAAATTTCGGGCCAAACCCAAACTTCTCCAGTACCCACCAGAGGTATCCCCACTCCAGGCTATCGAATGCCTTGGCAATATCCAAAGCGAGGACCGCTCTGGAGCCTCCCACCTCCGCCGGCGACTGGAGGTTCAGGTAAGCCCTCCTGATATTAATACTAGTAGCTCTGTTGGGGATAAACCCTGATTGGTCCGGGTGCACCAGTTCCGAAATATATTTTTTTAGCCTGGTAGCCATTACCTTTGCCAGTATTTTTATATCAGAGCATAGTAAAGATATGGGTCTATATGATGCTGCCTCAAAATGGTCTTTTCCCTCTTTCCTTATCAGGACTATATTGGTTTCAGTCATTGAAGGGGGCAAGGTGCCATCCGTCATCGCCCAGTTCAATGTCTTCAAAAGTTCTGGGAGTAAAGCCTCTCCAAAATATTTAAAGATTTCCACAGGCAGTCCATCCGGGCCTGGGGCTTTCTGGTTCGGCATATCTGATACTGCTTGCTTTACTTCCTCAAGGGTTATAGGGGAGTCCAGACTAATCCTGTCACTTTCAGAAAGACGTGGCAGGTTGATACCCTCCGAAAGGTTCTCTATCTCTTCTACTTCCAGTTGTTGTTGCGATTTATATAGGTTACTATAATATTCAAAAAAAGCCTTTTTAACCGCGGAGGAGTCTGACGAGATTGCCCTACTAGGAATCCGAATCGCTGCGATCGTTGAGGAGGGTGAATTAGTATCAGTTATTAATGCCAGCATACGGCCCACTCTTTCCCCCTCCCCAAAGTACCTCTGCCTCTGGAATAATCTCTTATTTTCCGCATTTTTAAGTGTGTCCATCTTATATTCCTGCTGCTTATTTACCCAGAGCTCCTGTTTTTCTGGACTTGGGTCCGCCACGTATTGTTTTTCTAAATTTACTAACTCTTTCCTAATCTGATTTCCCTTTTCTCTTGATTGTCGCTTAACCCGTGATATATACTGTAAAAGGATTCCTCTCAAGAACGCTTTTAAAGAGTCCCAGACCCAGCCCTGCGACGCCGACCCTGAGTTAAGTACCACAAAGTCTTTTATTTTTTCAGATATTTCTTCCTTTTTTCCTATAATCTCTAACCATATGGGGTTCATTGCCCATATTCTCTCCTTAGGTCCATTACAGACGCTTATCGTCAGTGTCAGAGGAGAATGGTCTGACACTCCTCTCGGCCTATACTCTATTTTTCCTAGAAGGGGAAGCACCCCCCTGTTTCCCACTGCCATATCTATTCGGGAGAGAGTGTGGTGCGATTCTGAAAAGCAAGAGTACTGCCTCTCCTCTTGATTACGAGTTCTCCAGAGGTCGCACCACCCAATCTCTTCAAACAGCTGGCTGAGCCGCCCCTCAGTTTCCCTTGCTCTTGGAGGGAACCTGTCAAGTTTACCGTTAAGAACCATATTGAAGTCGCCCACCACTATGAGTGGGACGTCCCCCTTGTCCTCAACATATTCCAGGAGATGATATAATATCCCCATTTAAAAGGAGGGGGGATATACACATTGGCTATAACAAAGGATTTACCCTCGATTGTGCAGAATAAGAAAACATAACAACCCAGCGGGTCTATCCTAGCATCCCTGCAGGAGAACACTACACCCTTTTTAACCAGTACACACACTCCTCTTGAGTAGGTGTGCACTGAATGGTATTGTGCTTGGAATTTTTTTTCCCGAATTAAGGATTTAGACTCATTGGTGAGGTGTGTCTCCTGCAAGCATACCAGGTCCGTACCCGTAGATTCCAGCTCTGAGAATACCGTAGCTCTCTTGATGGGGTCTCTCATTCCCCGAATATTCCATGAGGTTATTCTTACCATCCTAACCTTCCTTTAAATTAGGAACATACATACTAGTAAATACCATCTGCATACAGATACATAATAAAAGGAAAAATAAGGAACACAAAAAAAAAAAGAAACGGGAAAAAAAAGAGAAACGCCCTCAAAAACATAGACCCCCTGTAATAATAAATATTGGAACTTCTATTACTTAACCCCACCAGTGTCAGGGAATTATATATATGTGTCTCGGATAGAAAATTTCCCCTCTTTTCTAATCTAACTAAATTTTTCTTTACTGATTTGAATTGTGAATAAGTGTGTCAACAATCTATGTGACGACTTTGTCTTTACCATATGTGTAATTAGTGCAAATACATAACAACCCCCTAAATTTAATTGTAGCTTACCTCTTACTCTACCCCTGTGCCCTTCCATCCCCCTCCCCCCCTGCCTTTCTTGGCCTACCCTGGGAGCCTTCCTTGTGACCCATTTCCCCCTCCCAACCATCTCATACCCCAACTCTATTCCCCTTATCCTCAGCAAAACAGGGGTGAGGGAAAAACCCCCTCCCCTGTTAAGCTTTACCCCCCTCTCACACTACCCTCCCCCCCAGCCCCCACAATCACCAATGCCGCTATCAACCATTGAACAATCGCCCTCCACCTTTGACAAACTCTCATAGATATTTTCCTCTACCACCTCGATCACCCCCCCTCCCCCCCAATCCCCCCTGCTGCAAAAAAAAAAAAAAAAAAAAAAGAACATCAGTCAGCTAGTAATACTCTAACCCTACAAGTCCTTTTTATTCTCTTCCAGCCATTTTGCGGCCTTATCGGGTGAATCAAAAAATTGTGTCCCTCCTGGAGAATCAACTCGTAATCGTGCCGGATAAAGCAAAGCATATGATATTTTCATGTTCCTCAGGTTACGCTTAATTTCAACGAATCCTGCCCTTTTTCTTTTGCAGATCTGGAGAGTAATCCGGGTATATTGAGATTCTAGTATCTTTATAAAAGATATCCCCCTTTTCCCTAGCTTTCTGCATTATTATTGCTTTGTCCCTGTAACTAAACAACTTCATTATCAGCGGTCTAGGGCGGGAACTTGAAGTGTTTAACCTAGTGGGCACCCTATGAGCCCTCTCAATAGCAAAGAGATGGGAAAAAGTCTCTGCCCCAAAAATTTCCCTGAGCCATTTTTCCAGGAACATTTCTGGACAGGCCCCCTCACTTCCTTCTGGGAGGCCTAGGACCCTCACATTCTGTCTGCGGAGGCGATTCTCCATTTCATCCATTTTGCTTTTATAAGTATCCAGCTGGGTCTGCATCAATCTGAATTCTTGCCTCATGGGCTGCAAAGTATCCTCCACTTGACTTAGCCTCTCTTCCAGATTAGAAGTCCTCACAATAATACTCTGTAGTTCTTGGCTCATAGAGCACAATTCCTCTTTAAGGCCCTTCAATTGATCGCATAAGTCGCTCAGTGATCCCCTGCAAGCATTAACTGCGCTCAGGACTTCTTTCAATGTAGGTTCGGGCTCACTGGGTGCTACGGCATCAGGGTTAACTTCATTCATTTTTCCCGGGAGGTTCCTTTCAGGACTTTTTTTCTTTTTCCCCCTCTTTCACATCTGTTGACAGTGCTGATGTATTTTTACTTAAGCTTTTTCTATCCCCTGTGCTTCCCGTCTTATCCTGGGGCTGTTGGGTACCCTTGGCTGGAGAGTGCGAGGGGGTATGAGCGTATTTCTCCAATTTAGATGCCGCGGCTGCTGCAGACGCAAGATTTCCCTTCTCTTTGGCAGCCCGGGTTGCCTGCGCAAGAGACCCCTCTTGAGATTGTTGGGAATGCTCCTCTCCCTTTTTTTTGGTCATTTTTACAAAGCGTAGCTATTTGCCAGTAACTATACCAGGGAAGGTATACACCAGGGAAGGTGACTGAAACCGGTACCCCAGCTACTATTTCCCCCTATGCCTTAGTGAGCCCCCAGGTGATGTTCATGAGCAATGCAGCTTAAATGGATCCCCAGACAATGTTCATAAACCAATACAGGTTTTAATTTAACAATTCATCCAAGAGCTCCTAGGCACAAATCCACAGCTTCTCATACTCCTGTAACTTAATATTAGGCTAGGACAGGGCACAGTTCTTAAATTGATTACCTCAGTTGTTGCATAAACAGTGCAAGATCCACTGCGCCGCGCCTCTCATACCGTCCAGATCAACTCATCCGATGGGGCCCCTGGTTGTTTCAGGCTCCGTCCCACACTCTCGTGTCTTCCCGGACGGGTCGCACGCCGAGTGCGTCTCTCCACTAGCAGATCACACAGGTCTCCAAATCCCGCGAGAGCGCGGAGCGTTGCCGGGCGACCACACAAGCTTACTACAATCAGGCAGACCAGTGAACGCCGCCACTGCCAGACACCTCCCCCTTCCCTCCGAGAGCTCGCAAGTCAGAGGTACTTCTCAGGACTGATCTTTAATAGTTTGAAGAAGGCTGGCGTAGGCTAGCAGGGTGGCCAGGAAGAGACCCGGAGATACGGGCATCTATGCACTCTGAGTCGGATCAGGCAATCTTAGGCATTGTAGGCAGCAGGGGGCTTGGAGTGTGGAGAGAGGACTCACACACCTCCGTTCACCTCCACATCCGGTCACGCCCCTCAAAGTGGTTGTACAAAATGACATTTCTAAAGGAAAAAAAGTAATTTAAAATTGCTTGCGGCTGTAATGTAATGTTGCCCCCCCCCTTAAGCCCATCCTGGGCCCTTTGGGTCTAGTACGGAGATTAAGGGGAACCCCGCACCCAAAAAAAAGGCGTGGGGCCCCCAGGCCCTATATACTCTGAACAGCAGTATACAGGCTGTCAGAGAACCATTACAAACGCTCGTTTCCCGCGCCAGCCAGACGTGCTGGTGGTGGACCGCCTCTCCAGGATGTCACATTTTGTCCCCATGAAAGGGACCCCATCCGCAGCAGAAACTGCTGAAGTTTTTATTAAAGAAGTGGTGTGATTGCATGGAATCCCTAGTGACATTGTCTCAGATCGGGGAGTGCAGTTTACTTCAAGATTTTGGAAAACACTGTGGCATCAAACTAAATTTCTCCTCAGCTTATCATCCCCAGTCCAATGGACAGACTACCAACCAAACGGAATTCGCATTTAACAACTCTACCCATACAGCTACCAACCAATCTCCCTTCTTTTCTAATTATGGGTTCCATCCCTCTTTCTTGCCAACGCTAATTCCAGACTCTCCGTTACCAGCTGTTCAGGACAGACTAAATTTCCTTGCTACTAATAACCATTGGGGCAATTTTTAAGAATAAAAAGAAATTGCACAAAGACCAGTGACTATAGGAAAGAATCCCTAGAACTCTATGCGAGATTCCGCGAACGCGGTTACTCTCATAGACTAATTAGAAAAGCGAGACAAAAAGCAGCAGCCAGGGATCATGACAGCTTACTCACATTACATACATCTGACACTACTGCCTCTAAACAGACAACAAGCGACCAAACTAGGTTAATCACTACTTTTGGCCCCCAATGGACGGAGGTCCGTTCCATATTGGAAAAGCATTGGGGGGTTCTCACCAATTCACCAACGTTGCTTAACATAGTCGGCACTTCACCAAAATTGGTGGCCCGCCGGGCCAAAAATTTGGGAGACTTGCTGGTCAAATCTGAATTCACAAAAATACCTGATCCTAACTGGTTATCCGACTACCCACGCAGTAGAGGGATGTTCCCCTGCAATAAATGTCAGATCTGTCCATTTGTCCATAGAACAGCTACTTTTTCTGACTCCTTAGGACAAAAAAGCTATCAAATACGAGATCTAATTAATTGCTCTACGCCTAGGGTCATATATATATGATAACCTGCCCCTGCCCGAAAATTTATGTGGGTAAGACGAAAAGACCCCTTAAGGTTCGTATTGGCGAACATTTGAGGGAGATTAAGGATAAGGAAAAAATTCCGGAAAAACCATTAGCTAAACACTTTGCATTAAAACATGACAGAAACATCAAGGGCATGCAGGTGAAAGGTATATATGCACTCAAGCTGTCAAGTCGACGAGGTGACTTTGATCGGGTGTTATTACAAAAAGAAAAGCACTGGGTGTACCGATTAAAGTCCCTTGTTCCCTTAGGCCTTAACACCGAACTGAATTTACAGGCCTTCTTAGAACATTAATGAATACTCATGAGTAAAGTGATCCCATCTAATGGGTACAAAAGATCTTCACTCATTTAAATCAAGGCGGATTGAACTAATGTCCTAAATAATCTCAACCCCTTGAAATTGACCCTAGGCCCCCTACCTGTTGTTACTGTCCTATGGTGTGATAACCTTTATGTAACCGTATGTATTTCCCTCCTCTCTTCCCTTTAAAATTGCAGCAGTCCATATTCTCTATAACATGTCTTTCTTCCCCATGCATATAGCATACAGTCTAAAATATCCTCTGACGGAAGCATGCCCTGATAACACCTAAGTCTGAAAATAACTACCAACATTAAGTGGGCGCATGCCCCATATCACTTTATGGTTAAGCACAACGTTTATCTGTTTAATCACACAGCTGATTGGACACTCGGCCGTCAGAGCACACAATATAACGTGTGTGTCGGCCTCACCAATCAAACGTTCAGGAAGAAGCTACACTAACGAGTACAGCGAAACGCGTTGACGTCATCACGACGCCGTCACGCTCCACCAGGCGGGTCATGCTAGAGGAGCGGAACAGCTGAGACTACCAGCTGGGTGTCATCTGAAACTGATCTAGGAAGCCTGACAGACCGAGCAGGAAACAAACGCCTATACATCGCGGGACTGAAGGCACAATACTTGATTTTGATCACCAGCAGCAACACTACAGCTCGTACGAATTCACGAGCCAGCGGGACTCCACTCATCATCTAAGAGGGCTTGAACGCTGACAGTCCGGCCCCCCCTCTCCCTCCATCAAATAGGGTGGTAACGTATGAGTGGAGTTAATCAAACTCCTGCTGTATATATGCAAAGTACTGTAGTTACATGTATGCATAGCTGCCATTCACATTGGGCTTACACTTAACCCCGATGTTTTTTGATCAGTGCCTCATTACCGGAACTTACCCGCAATCTGCAGCGATCTGTGTCACATAAACCTCTTCAAGTCTACTACTACCATTACTAGACCACCTTGACTAATGGCGTGCTCAGCTATATTTACATACTAACCTGCACCAACAATCATTACCTCGCTACTGCTGGACACAGCCAGGCACTCCATCAATGCCAATCGTCCATTCCTGCCAGCCGGCTGCCAGGCAACCATCTCCGTTGACCCCCCAATAGTTCCCTTCCCTCTTCCCTCCCCCGCCTCCCACATATGCTTCTCGGCAGCATAGTCAATTAAATTTACCACTCACACCGGACGGCTATGACACTGCGCCTGCCCGCACTAATTTTGACCCACTAGCTGCCGAACAGCATATACAGTCCGGACCGTGTCGGTGTCGTCTTGTATGTGTGTTTGTTTTTAATGTTGTCCTAGGTATAGCCATACCTTGGTTATTTTTGCTATTTTTTTTTTTTGCCATATTTACACTGTTAGCAGAACCTTTTTGTTTGCCTCCAATACTTTTTGTGGATTTTAAACATTTAATAAATTGAGTATTTCATATTACTATCACTGGTCACTTTTTGCATAAGTAACCACTTTCCCACTTGATATTCTATATATCAAGAGATCCTTCCCCCACCCCTCCCTACTGTCCCTTCTTGAGTTAATTAGTCCATGGGTTACAGCAATAACACCGCATCTGGTGTGTGGTCAGTGACTGGTCAGTACACAGACTGACCAATTGGTAACACAGTACTTGCCTTTATTTTTTCCCCTCCTTTTCCCCATCCCCATCATTAGTACTAATAACCAGGTGCTGAGAGAGACCATTGCCAGGACACAGGAGGTTAATAAAAGATTCTTTGACAGAAAGAGGAGAGGAGAACTGGATTTGAAAGTGGGTGATCGTGTGTGGCTTTCGACAGTCAATCTGAAACTGGCCTGTCCGTCCAGGAAATTGGGACCTAAATATCTGGGACCTTTCCCAGTCAAGAGAAAGATCAATTCAATGGCGTATGAACTTGAACTTCCCGACACATTCAAGATACATCCTGTGTTTCATACTTCCTTGTTGAAACCTGACGTGGTTAATCCCTGATAAGGTCAGGGATTTAATTTAGAGTTCTCACTTAATATAATGCCTACGTGTAAATCTGTTATGAATGTAACTTTTGGCTGCTGAACTCGATTGAAGCTGCTTTTGTTGCCTTGTAACTGTATTGCCATGGTGTTGGAGCTTGTGCCTGTAGCCCAGGTGACTCCTGTTGTTGTTTACCCTTGCCCTTTGTGGGGGTTGTGCTGATGCTATTGTTTGTATAATTGCCTATAAAAGGCCTTTGAAAGAAGTAAAGGGAGCAGTCCATTATGCTCAGAAACTGATACACGGATTTCTGACTGTGTCTTAATTCCTATAAGAAGCAATAATTTGACAAAGCAATATAAACTTAAGCAACTTGTTTAAGAGTTGAACCTAACATTTTGGCGCCCGAAGAACAGGGACTCACCAAGTTGCTACAAGAGGTGGCTGAGCTACGCTGACGGAACGAAAGGACAGGCATTCCGGGAACCACAGATCAAAAACCTGGCCATGTAAGAAAAAGCTTTATTTTTCTTATATTCTGTGCTCCCCTGATTTGTGCCTATCCGTTCTGTCAGTTACGGTTCTCCTGGTTTTAAAACACCAGCCTCTGTAGTGGTGAGTCTAGAATTACTGCATATTTTGGTTTATATTGCTGGGATTATTTGTTTATTTGTTGTCTGTCTTGTCTGTCTTGTTGAGAAAGTGAATGAGCCTTGTCAAGGATGGTATGAGTTAGAAGGGGATTGCAATGGAATTGCAACTAAGCAACGGAATGCGCCCTTACCTCGCAAGAGGACTTTGGGGGTCTGACGCTTATGCTTAACCTAACATCTAACTCATAAACCATAGACGGGTTGAGAGTATAAGCCCTGTCTGCTCCATAAAGCAGGTATAAGAGTGCATGAGAGGGATCCCAGATACGGGGAGGGAATAAGATCTCCATAAAGTCCGGAGATCTAGTCGGATACCTGGCCACTTAAAGGAATGCTTGTATATGTTGTAGCCGCATTTTTGTATATGTTGTAGCCGCATTCTGGTTTGTTATTAGGCTAGCATATAAAGTAATTATTTATTATTGGGCTAGCATATAAGGTAATTCGGTTTCAGAAATCTCATTCCGGAGAGGTTTTTAGTATTCTAGCACCCTAGGAGGAAGGCAATGAGGAACTAGTGTAACTTAGCTGGTTTGTTATTGGGCTAGCATATAAAGTAATTATTCATTCTTGTATATGTTGTAGCCGCATTATATTGTACACTAAGTGTCCCACACGCTACCTAGGCAGGACTGTTAGAATGGGCCAGAGGAACACAAAACCCCGTCAGGGAATTGTGGCGCACTATACGGTGCCACAGATAATTAAAAACATCTGTGGGAAAGATGAAGCATAGGACTTAAAGGATGTCTTTCGTAAATTTAAGGTGAAAGGAGCAGCGGGTTTAGACCCGGATGTATGGAGTGAAATAGTGAAAAAAAATAGTGAAAAAAAGTGAAATAAAAAGGGACAGACAAGGAGAGGTGTTAGAGAAGCAATGGATGAGTCAGGTTCAATGCTTAATTAAGGTTTCAAATAGAGCAAAAGAAGAGGGGTGGAAATATAATCCAGATTGTGATGGTTGGGATATGAAAGATAGAAGAACAAAAAATGTCGAGGCTCCCAGCTCAGCCATCCCACCCCCATACACTGACTTAGAACGCAAACCACACAAGATATATCCTGTACTTGAAGGGAGAGGATGGGTTTGTCGGGATTGTGTAGCACAAAACCCAGAATGGGCAGTAGAATGTGTGCATTGTGGGGCACAAAAACCTCATCCAGAAACTGTAGCTCCCGTACGCACTGATACACGCATTATAGCAAAGCCAGCTGCTTTCTGTAGATTTGTGACACAGTTAATGAATACACATGAAGCAACCTGGCAGGACGGGGAGGATTTATGCAGACATAAAATGACTCTGACCCTGTTTAACCAGTTTATGACTGACCTGCAGACCGAGTTGATGGGGATGGCAATCTGGAGACAGGACACGTCAGACACATAGACTCAAGGGCCCCTTTTATTGCTAGATTAGAAGCTTTTTGTCAAGCAAAACAACAGGAGAGGGGGTCCATATCACCCATGAAGCAAATGCCAGGACAGACTGTATCAGAATTTTACTTATCTATGGAAAGTATGATGGCAGATGAGGGATTGGACTTGGCCCTGCCAGTCACAATCCGAGCCTTCAATAGACAATTTATGGAGGGATTAATTCCACAGATAAGTGAGAGACTGAAAGCCTGCACACCAGAGTGGAGGGCAACTAGAGATAGAGGGACGTTGTCACAAAAAGCGCAAGGCATAGAAGCGGACTTAGCAGAAACCAAAGGGAGGAAATCTCATGCTATCAACGCACTCGGGGGTTCCCAAGAGCAAGGTAGAGGTTCCTTTCGCAAACCCCTTACCTGTCACTACTGTAACAAGATTGGTCACATCAGACGCAACTGTAGGAAAAGAATAAGGGATGAAGGAGAGGAAGGTGTTGATTCTCCAGTTAATCAGAGAAGGAACCAGCCCAGGGACAACAAAAATAGTCATATCAGGCAGCAGGGAGATGGTCTACGAGCATGACTTGCCCCGGTTTTAGAAAAATCCAAAACAACAATGCTTAACAATAACAATAACAATAACAATATAACGGTTGGTAATAAGAAAATCTCTTGTTTAGTCGATACAGGAGCTTCACGCTCGTTACTTTCTGACTCTGAACTACTCCCTGGCCAAAAATCACCTGACACTTTACTAATAACTGGATATGATGGCATTTTAGCCAATGCCCCGCTTACAAAACCTCTGAAAGTTAAAGTAGGAAACCACATGTTCCTTTCACGCTTTCTGGTATCAAGAGGAGCCCCCACTAATTTGTTAGGAGCTGACATTTTGCAGAAAATAGGAGCTAACATTACCTATCACCCAGATGGCACTGTCACCTTAGCTATAGGGGATAATCAAGAACACATTAAGATGTGTAACCTGATACAATACCTAGAGGAGGAATCGGAATTGTCCGGCCCACCTCCTTCAGACTTAGATCAGATTTTGTCGTCCCTTCCAGGAGAACTATGGGAGAAACATCCAGCTGATGTTGGACTTTTGCCCATATCTCCGGTTACCCTACAGCTGATTCCAGGAGCAGTGCTTCCCCAACAAAAACAGTATCCACTCAGTGCACCCCAAGAGGCGGCCATAGAAATGCAGGTCCAATCCTTCTTAAAAAGTGGAGTTCTAAAAGAGGTAAAATCACCGGCAAACACTCCCTTGTACCCGGTTAAAAAGAAATCAGTAGCCGGTAGTCCGGTTAAGTATAGAATGGTCCAAGACCTTAGAGCGGTCAACAAAATACTAGCCCCGATGACACCTTTAGTACCCAATCCACATACATTACTGTCACAAATACCATCAACCAGTATGTACTTTACGGTTATAGATTTAGCGAACGCTTTCTTTTCCGTCCCGCTTGCTGAAAAATGCCAACTTTGGTTCGCATTTTCAATCAAAAATCGGCAACTAACCTGGACACGCCTACCTCAGGGTATGGCGCATTCACCTACCTTGTATTCGCAAGCATTGCAAACGGTGTTGGGAGAATGGGTACCACCAGATTCCTGTGTATTGTTACAATATGTGGATGATTTATTGTTATGCTGCCCTGACAAGGAAACTTGTTTGGCCACCATCCTTAATTTGTTGCGATTTTTGGCAGAGAAAGGTTGCAAGGTTAATAAGAAAAAGTTACAAGTGTGTCAGGAAAAAGTTATCTTTTTGGGACATTGTATATCACAGGGTACGAGACATCTCACTAAGGAGAGGGTTCAAGTGATAAAGGGAATGTTACCCCCACGGAATTTCAAACAATTGCGTATGTTTTTAGGTATCGTGTCATATTGTAGACAGTGGATACCACATGCTAGCGCTTTGATGCAGCCATTATACGATTGTTTGAAAATTGTACCGTATATGCTTACAGAAGTAGCTTATGAATCGTTTATCACTTTGAAAAAATTGTTGATTTCTGCCCCGGCTATTGGTATACCAGATTACACCAAGATATTTAATCTGTACATTGCTGAGATCACTGGACATGCCACAGGTGTTCTGACACAGGCACATGTAAAACAAAGACCAGTCGCTTACTTTTCAGCAGCATTAGATCCAGTATCTAGAGGTTCACCGTCTTGTGTACGGGCGGTAGCTGCAGTGTCAATTATCATAGATAAGTCATCAGAGATTGTTCTAGACAATCCAGTTGTAGTGCATACCACACATGACATACATGCAATCTTGTCTCAGGTACAGCCCAAACACATTTCAATGGCTAGCCAATTAAGGTTACAGTGTACTTTACTCTTACCTCCAAATGTCACTTTTCAGCGCTGTACAACCTTAAATTTGGCCACCTTTTTGCCTCTTCAGTCACCAGATTTGGCAAGGGGGAATGATGGTGCTAATAGTACTAGTGAGAAAAGAAATGAGGACACTGACACTCTTTTGTTTAAAGAAGTAGATGAACACGATTGTTTTCAGCTCATGGAACAGGAGACAATGGGATTCCCACACGTTACAGATACACCAATTTTAAACGCTGAGTACACCTTGTATATAGATGGCAGTAGGTTTGCTGATGACAAAGGTAAATATCACACAGGGTATGCTGTAGTGACTGATACGCAGGTAATTGAAGCACAGGCCTTACCAGCCCACATGTCAGCACAGGAAGCAGAATTAAAAGCTTTAGAACAAGCCCTAGAATACTTAAAAGAACGAGAAGGGAATATTTACACTGACTCTGCCTACGCTTATGGTGTAGCGCACGATTATGGCCACATATGGAGGGCTAGAGGTTATCTGACAGCAGCAGGTACACCTGTAAAACATGGAGAAGAGATTAAGAGAGTCCTGAACAATCTTCAAAAGGTTAAACGAGTGGCCATCATGAAGATAGCGGCACACACGAGCGTAAAAACAATTGAGGCAAAAGGAAATGCATTTGCAGATTTGACTGCAAAACAGGCAGCTCTAGGGGAAGGAAGCCCTGAGACCTTAGCAGCGGTAGAGGTGAGTATCCCAGAACCAACATGGCAGCAGCTGAGTAAATTACAGGAGCAAGCAGGGGAGAGCGAGAAAGATAAGTGGGTCAGGATGAGAGCAGCACCAGACCTTGACAATGTATGGAGGGAAGGAGGCAAAATATGCCTACCTGCCTCTCTGTACCCAGCAATGGCAGCGGCAATTCACCTACCCACACACGTCAGTTCCAATTCCATGTATAGGATTGTGAACCAAGGATGGCTCGCCCCTGGATTCAGTAGCACTGCAAGAAACTACTGTGCAGCCTGCCAAATCTGTCTCCTGAATAACCCAGGACAGAAAGTGAAAACCCCACGAAAACACCAGGTCCGGGCCCAATACCCCTTCCAGAGACTGCAAATTGATTACATACAAATGCCTAAGAGCGGCCCCTTTGAATTTGTCCTCGTGTGTATCGATTTATTCTCAGGTTGGCCCGAAAGTTATCCAGTAAAATCGGCTACAGCTAAAGCCACAGCTAAGAAACTGATCACTGAGTTAATACCTAGGTTTGGTCTTCCTGAAACCATAGAATCAGATAGGGGGACACACTTTACAGGAGAAATCATGCAGAATGTGATGACCATGTTAGGGGTTCAACAAAGTTTTTACACCCCTTACCACCCACAGAGTTCAGGATCAGTGGAGAGAGTAAATGGGACAATAAAGTTAAAAATACAAAAAGCCATGCAAGAGTTAAACAAGCCTTGGCCAGAATGCCTGCATCTGGCTTTATTCTCTATAAGGTACACTCCAACAGGAAAAACAGGATTATCCCCATACGAAATACTTTTTGGGAATGCACCTAGATTAGGTTTATTCTTTCCACAGAGTATGCAATTGCAATGTGATAGTTTGACTGCATATGTGATACAATTACAACAACGTCTAACTAAGATCCACAAAAGTGTGTATTCTTCTCTTCCAGACCCTAATTCAATAACAGGTACACATACGCTGCTACCAGGGGATTATGTATATGTAAAGAAACACACCAGAAAGACATTGGAACCCAGGTTTGAAGGTCCTTACCAAGTACTCTTGACCACAGCCACCTCAGTAAAGCTGGAAGGAAAACCTACCTGGATACACGCATCACATTGCAAGAAACAACCCGAGAAAACAACATGATGAAATATCTACTTACATATTTTTTGTTGAAGATTGTTGTTTTACAAATATATGCATGGACTCCTGGTATTAATGTACTTGAAGTAGAGGAAACAATGACTTTCGAATGGAGCATAGATGACCCTAAAGTGGCAAATGTATCAGGATATGAGATAAATAAGGATTACACTGTGGGTAATTATACTGTTGAAGGACATAGGTGACCGTTTCATGTAGATGTAGGTATAGCATGGATACAGGCAGACCCCCTCTCAGAAGTAACTGTAACTTTCCAGTGGAACGATAATATGGGTTTCCCCTTTAACAATAGTAAGAACCATAGGTGTCATAAAATATCCCTTTCACAGACATGGAAACAAGCCCGGGAACGGGTAGTGGGACAAATGTACCAAATATTAACAGTCATGGCAGAAGGAGGGAATATAACCGAAGGGATGTTTAATCTGACAGATATTACCGTTAATCAATCCAGTACTTTCCTCTGTGCATCTTGGTGGAGGGAAGAGAGAGTTGATGGGTGGTACTGGATGGCACAGACCTATGGGTTTCACATACAAATGGAGGAAGAAGTAACGCCAACAATTGAATCTTCCATATTAACACCCGTACCAAACACTTGCATAAATGTATCAACATCACAACAGAAAACAAAAATAAAATTCAATATCACCTTTCCCCCGATACCGGAGTGTAGGTATAAACGAGAATGGTACGACACACTATTGGGACTGACAGGTACAGGGATGGGAATTTTAAACTCGGTCGAGATAGAAGAAATGAACAACAGATGGAAGCATGCAGGGGGACACATAGCTGACAGCTTGACTATCACAAGCAAATGGTTACCCACCACTTTTGAAACCCAACTGCAAGAAATACCCCTATTGCAATTTTTGGGAGGGTTAATAAATCACACGATAGGAGCAGAGCTCCAGCTGTGGAATCAAAGTCAACAGTTTGTAAATTTCACACAGTGCTCTTTTAACCTCTTATCCTATCATATACAAATAAATAGGGCCAGGACTGAACTACAGTTGGGAAATTATCATACCTGGATGAAATATTTTAAGGGTTTAACTGACGATGGTGTATGGTTCCAAGTAAAAGGGGATAAGATAGAATGTGAGGAGAAATGGTGTGTAGGAAGGTTCGAAGCATACCGGGTAGCAGATGTAATGGAAATGTGTAAAATAGTGGTCATGCCACTAGTAATTAAAGACGAGTTTTGGTATCCAGAAATATATGGGAAATATGTAGATAAAGGAAACAGAACCCATGATTGAACTCTATGTGAAGGAACTAATAAGGGAATGGTATGTGGCAGAAGTCCCCAGTATATGAACCTTGCTTGTTAAAATACCAAACTAGCATATGCAAAATGCAAAGAACACCGATAAATGTGAACAATAGATTCATAGAAATAGGACCCCAGCATATTTGTATCATTACTAATGATAACCGCACCATGTCAGCATTAAATAAATCGGCGCCGTTTGCGGGATGTATAAAAAAGATTAAAATATTACAATGGGGTAACGACACCTATCTTTTTGAACCAGACGCCGATAAGATATTCTCTTCAGTCTATGAGGTACATAATCTCACTGACACTACACCCTTTATAATTTCTTTAGACCCACTAAAACAGGTTTTGGAACAATCAGGGTTGTTAAGACAACACATAGAAACACTAGAACATACCCTACAGAATAACCTTGTATCTGCAATTATTGACAAAGGTAGACTAGTACATCTTTCCTCACAGATACAACAGGATACTGCACCACATTGGTGGGATATATTTAGTGGAATGTCTTCTACAGCAACCAATACCTTTCACTGGTTGTTAAGTCCAATGGTAATTATTATTCTAATATTAATATCACTTACAATCACGAATATATGTGTATACAGGAAAATAAATAGGAAAATTAGGAGAATAGACAGGGCATACCGATAAATGTGTATTGACATCACCCTACTCCTATAAAACTCCTCTTCTTGAATTTTAAGATGTTGGTAATACCTAGGGGGATGGGTTCTACCCCTCTGACAACTCGCGGTCAGGGAAAGGACTCTGGGGAAAAACTGACTAGAACTTATTAATGAGGACCCAGGGGGGAGGAGAGGATGATGTCAAAGGGGGAAATTGATAAGGTCAGGGATTTAATTTAGAGTTCTCACTTAATATAATGCCTACGTGTAAATCTGTTATGAATGTAACTTTTGGCTGCTGAACTCGATTGAAGCTGCTTTTGTTGCCTTGTAACTGTATTGCCATGGTGTTGGAGCTTGTGCCTGTAGCCCAGGTGACTCCTGTTGTTGTTTACCCTTGCCCTTTGTGGGGGTTGTGCTGATGCTATTGTTTGTATAATTGCCTATAAAAGGCCTTTGAAAGAAGTAAAGGGAGCAGTCCATTATGCTCAGAAACTGATACACGGATTTCTGACTCTGTGTCTTAATTCCTATAAGAAGCAATAATTTGACAAAGCAATATAAACTTAAGCAACTTGTTTAATGCTGCGTACACACGAGCGGACTTTACAGCGGACTTTGCCCGGCGGACTTTTCGTCGGACTTTGTTTGCTCCTTGCGCCGGACTTAAAAACGAACGGACTTGACCACACACGGTCACTGCAAAAGTCCGCTGGTTTTGAACGCGGTGACGTATAGCACGTACGACGGGACTAGAAAAAGGAAGTCCAAGCCCCACTCCGGCACCCTTTGGGCTCCTTCTGCTAATCTCGTGTTAGTAGAAGTTTGGTTAGAGACGATTCGCGCTTTTCACACTTCAGCTTATTTCGTTCGTTTTCTGCGGTTCAGTTTGTGCTTGTGAGGTTTGTATCTGCTTTTCAGTGCGTGTTGGTCAGTTCGTAACCTGCCTTGCAGGCCGTTCTGCTCCGCTCGTTCCTGATTTTCAGGTCGTTCTTCATAGGCCTTGCTGTTCTTCAGTGCGTTTGTTATAAGTTTGTTTGTTTGAGCAGCCGACCGTTTTGAAGCCATGTCGAGTGGACGTTCACGTTCTCGAGTTCGTGCTGTGTGGGGACTTGGTGTTGGGGTTAATACTTTGACCCGAGTCCAGTCCATGAACAGGGTGAGGAGGAGTTCATGGACCAAGAATTGGTTGCGCCAGCGTGACCAGTTCTGTCATATGCCTTTGCTCCGTGAGCTCCGTGAGAATAATCCTGATGATTTCAGGAATTTTCTCAGGATGACGGACCCCATCTTTGAGCGTCTGCTGGCTATGCTGACCCCCTATATCAGCAGGCAGGATACCTGCATGAGGCAAGCCATCAGTGCGGAGCAGAGGCTAGTTGCCACGTTACGTTACTTGGCGACAGGGAGAAGTCTTCAGGACTTAAAGTTCTCGACAGGCATCTCCCCCCAGGCTCTGGGGATCATAATCCCAGAGACCTGTTCTGCTATTATTCAGGTCCTGCAGAAGGAATATATGAAGGTAAGTTTTATCCTTTAACATTACATGATATGTATTAACTGTTTTTGGATGTATTGTAGAACTGTCCTCTTTACCTAATTGCCATGCTTTCAATCTGCTGTGAATGTCCCCTTTATCTTTGTGCATGCCTATTTTAATCATTTATTGCCCTATACATGCCTAATTTATTCCATTAACCTCCCCACCATGCAATGCTGGGTCCATTTTTATCTCTAGCCTATAGTCCATTGAACAATGTATATTGTCTGCTCCATTGTCTTGTTTGTCCCTCCCCCACCCCACAAATGTTTGAGCCAGTCAGGTGTGTTTGTTAACCTAATTAGAACCCCTCCCCCACCCCACAAATGTTTCAGCCAGTCAGGTGTGTTTGTTAACCTAATTAGAACCCCTCCCCCACCCCACAAATGTTTCAGCCAGTCAGGTGTGTTTGTTAACCTAATTAGAACCCCTCCCCCCACATTCAAATGTATCAATGGGCCATCATAGGGGGTGAGTAATCTTATAAATGTGCCTTATGTTTTTCAACATTTCAATTACAAACACACATATTCACAATATTTGACTGCTGTTGTTTACTAATGTTTTGGTGTAATCTGATATACAATTTTTGTTATTAAAGTCCTTATCTTATTTTTTTTGCACTCCACAGTTTCCTACAAGTCCACAGGAATGGCAGACTGTGGCCTCCCAGTTCGCTGACCGTTGGGACTTTCCCAACTGTGTAGGGGCGATTGACGGGAAGCACGTCCGGATTGTGCCACCACCGCATTCGGGGTCTTATTTCTTTAACTACAAGGGGTTCCATAGTGTAGTTTTGATGGCGGTGGTCTCGGCACATTTGGAGTTTATGTTTGTGGATGTGGGGAAGAACGGCCGGATGTCTGATGGAGGAGTCTTTGCACAGACCGAGCTGTGCCATCGTCTCCAGACCGGTGGCCTGGAATTGCCACCTGATGACGATAATGTGGATGGACTCCCCTCAGTTTTTATTGCTGATGAAGCATTTGCTCTCTGTGAGAACTTGATGAGGCCGTTCCCCCAAAGGACACTCACCCCTGAGAGGAGGGTATTTAATTATCGGCTGGCCAGAGCAAGAAGGGTTGTGGAGAATGCCTTTGGTATTCTGGCCAGCCGGTTCCGTATCTTCCTTACGGCTATTAATTTGGCGGACTATAAAATCAACCACGTCATCCTTGCTTGCTGCATCTTGCATAACTTTTTAAGGAGACATTCAGCTACATATCTATCCTCTGTTGGGCCTGAGCCCAGACTGGAAGAGGCTAGTAGCACTTTCACAGGCCTAGAAATTGGCCATATTGGCTTGGCCCCCCGAACCGCGCGTCAAGTGCGTGACCGTTATGTGAATTATTTTAATGGTCGGGGGGCCATTGCTATTCAGCAACAGCTGTAAGTTTGTTTCAAAAATAAAAAAGAAAATTGGTTTATCTAAATATCTTGTTTTTATTGTTGTTTACCTTTAAGTTATGTCTGTCTCCTAGTGCACTTGTAGTAGTGTCAAGTGCATTTAGCTTTAGTTAATCAGGCCCACAAAAACAAACCCCAAATTTTGACTTCAAGAAACAGCCACACACATTGTATAGGGTAAAAAATTTTACTTGGTGCACATTGAAAGGTGCATTTTTTACCATATTTTTTATTTATTTTTTTTTTATTTTTTTCAAAAATATTTTACGTTGTGTAAAAAAATAATATTTTAGTAAATTATTCAAGCCATTTTTTCCCAAATATATAGACCTTTATCTAACAAGATTTACATACACAACAGTGTTTTTAGAAACAAAACTTACAATAAATGAACTTACAAAGTTCAATATTTCTAGAACGGTGCATGTAATGTCACCCTTGCAGAAATTGGTCATTTATAAGATGCTCAAAATTGAGCTTTACTAAAGGGTCAAGTCAACATGTGCTATCTCCTATCATGGGAGAGCAATGTACGTGTTTTGTGTGTGCAATCCCATTGTTGGTTCCTCTCACCACCAAAGAATTTTCAGGATGAAGGGTTTGCAAACACAAAACAAGTACATTGCTAACCCATGATGGAAGATAGCACATGATGACACACCGTGTGCATCACACATTGTAAATTTGGGTATACCCCCAAAATTGTCAAAAAAATTTTTAGAACAAAATAACTTCCCAAGGAAATGAAGAACATGATTGATGTTTTTAGGCCAAACGTGATTAGATTCGGCCCAAAACATCAATCATGTTCTTCATTTCCTGTTGCATGGAGTCCAGGCGAAGTTTCATGCTGTGAATTTGTTCACGCATTTGATCTATGTGGCCATTCCACAGCATAATCTGGCCAATTAATCTTTGCGCACTGTCTGTGGTGAAGTGCTCTGCCGCTTGGCCTTCCACAACCAGAAACTCACCTAAAACGAGTGAATAAAAACAAGGTTTACAATATGCACGCCAAAATACAGTAAAACTGAAGCTGGGGTGTCAGTCACTCACTTGGTGGGCTTGAAACCTCGCACACTTCCTCCACCTCTCCTTCCTCAAGGTCGTCGGGTGGGCGTGGTCTTGGGCTGGGGCTTGGGGTAGGTTCGGCCTCAGGCTGGTGACTTGGGGGGGTCCTGAGATCCTTGGACTGTTGTCTGAGTCTTTTCTCCCCTATGAGATTAGAAAAAAAGGTATAGTTAAAACACACTGATCTTTTAGGTTTTAATAAATAAAGTAAAACGTTGGTTAATATTTTTTGCCAATTTTGCATCATAATAAATGTTGAAGACAGGATGAACATTACCTCTGAACAACAATTATAAAGAATGCATATTTTTGGGCAATTTTCACAGATGCTGACACCTCAATGATCTCCTATGTGTATTACCCCTCAAAAATTTAGTTATGGTCACATAGTACACTAGAAAATGCATTTCCTTAGCAAAATGCGTGGGAATGCTGAATAGCTAAATGGCTAAAATGACCGCCATCAAAACTGCCCCATCATATTCCTATATTATAAATCAGTACATGGTGTGTCTGTCCCCTCCCCCCGGGCTCTGTAATCAGAGCTGAGATGCTCCAGCCACCTCCCCCCCTGTGTATAACAGAAGCTTGGGTAACCATGGCAACAAAACAAACACAGTACACTCTGATTAATGTCTAAAATGTCACAAAATGACCTCTAAACAAAAAGCTTTTTCTCCAAAAATTAAAAAAATATCAAACTGAAAGGATATAGCCAGATAGATGAATATTTAGTGAACATTGTAAAGTTTGTTTGATGTCTCTAGGTGAAAGTATGAAGGAGCTGAAACTTTTGGGAGCGGAAGAAGAATTTGAGGATTTCAAGCATGCTCCCATTGAATTCAATGTTGAAAAAAGTGAATAAAAAATTATTATTTAATAAAGTATAAATGGTAGTAAAAAATTTGAAAATGACCACACATCAGCTAAAAGAGACGAACATTTTAATAGTTGAATGGTTTTAATAGCTAAAAGTATGCAGAAGTTACGCAGAGCCAAAAAACGTACGGAATACAATTCAAAGTAAATTTTTTAAAAAATAAAATCGAAGAACAATAGTGGGACTGCTAAATCATTCCCACTAACTATAGTGCTCGTGAGTCCAGATGTGGAAACAGCTGCTGTGTCCTGTCCCTACATTACACTGAATCATTTTTGATGAAGCATTATATTTTCAAACACATCTACACCACATCAACTCATTGTGGGAATTCGACAAATTATCAAGCCATAAATGTATGTCCAACCCTGTCCCATTGTATTTGGCGAAAAAATAACGTCACTTTATAAAGTATCCGATCTATTACAAAGAACGGTATTTACGAACGATGCAGAAAAACCGCCAAAAATAAGGATCAGCATGCAAGTTCTGTATCTCAATAGTAAAACACAAGTACTTACTTTTTTTCAGCAGCTTCTTTATTCGCCAATATTGTTCTGGCTCCCGACTTTTTATGTCAGACCACCGCTTCCGCAATTGTTCTTTCGAACGTTTTGTACCAAATTTCTCTTCCAGAGCGAGACAATTGAGGACATTATTTTGTCCTTTCTCAGATTGGGTCGTGTGTACGGTCCTTTTTTGCCATCGTAGTCCTCCCTTCTTAATATGGACACCATCTCCACCATCTCTCCAAAAGCCATGTTGGTGGCCTTATATCTCCTCCGGGATGTGGATGTTTGGGGCTCCGGGCTTTCCTCCGCGCTACTTTCACTTAATCGCTCCGCCATCTTTTGCTATCTACTCCCACTGCGCAACGAAGAGTGAAGGGGCGGGGCCAAATCGTACTTACGAACGTCAGGGGCGGGCGACGCAGGCCGAGCATGACACATGCGCAGTGTATATAAAGCTAGTACGATGGCCTATCGGAAGTAGCGAGCGGCACAAACGAAGGTAAGATTAAAGTGTGTGTGTGTGTGTTTGTGTGTGTCCCCGTGTGTGTCCCCTAGATTACAACACAAACTAATCCTGAGATTTGGGACTGACATTTAAGTTTTGATCTTGTGTCTTGTCTTGCAGAAATAATGAATCCCTTTAAAGAGGAAGAGTTTTTGACCCATTTCATTGATCTATATGAGCAGAAGAAAAACCTCTGGGAGGTCAAACACCCCCAATATTATAATCATGATGTTAGGAAGGCAACACTGGGCACACTTTTAGAGTTTGTGAAGACTCGACTCCCCCAGGCAGACCTCAAGTTTGTTGGCAGGAAAATAGGTATCTTGCGTAATATGTATAAGCGGGAACACAGAAAAATCCAGGAGTCGCTGAGATCCGGGGCAGCAGCTGACCAAGTTTATGTACCCAAGTTGTGGTATTACCACAAACTGCGATTCCTGGATGAGCAGACCGAAGCCAGGCAATCCCTTTCCACCCTTCCCCCCACCCTTCCCTCCAGCCTTCCCTCCAGCCTTCCCTCCAGCCTTCCATCCACCTCCACCCCAGCTGAGGAGTCCCAGGATGAACTGGGCCTTTTCACCATAGATGAAGTGGATGCGCCCAGCTTCAGCCAGGTATACTTTTTTTGAAGATTTTGGGATTGTGTAAATGTTATTAATGATGTTAAGGTGTTAATTTTGAAAGTGCTTCATCAAAAATCACTTCTGCACAAAGAGTAATATGTAGACATATCACTAGACAGTAGTGGCCAAATATATACGTAACTTCAGATCTTGTTGATCATCTGAAATAATGGTGTGGTCAAATAGATAGCCTTTACTATTTTGTGTAATTATCTTTGAAAGTTAGGAGCTGAAAATTGTGTGTGATTGCATAACAGAAAATTACAACTATGTCCCTTTTTTTGACACAGGATGACCTCAGCCAGAAGGAGGCCTTGCCCAGTGGGAGAGAGGAGGAGGCCTTGCCCAGTGGGAGAGAGGAGGAGGCCTTGCCCAGTGGGAGAGAGGAGGAGGCTGTGGCTGGGCCAAGTAGAAGCCGCACGGAGTGCCAGGTGCCTCCCCTCCGCATTCTACACAAAAGGCCCAGGAGGATGACTGCAACAGAGCAGGAATCCCTAGAGCTCATACGGGAAGCAAGCCGGATCCTGAGCAAACCTCCCAATGTAGAGGAGGCGTATGGCACCTATATAGCCTGCAGATTACAGGAGTTGGAAAAGGGCCAACGCCTCCTCTGTGAGGGTCTATTTTTCCAGGCTTACCAGAAGGGCTTGAGAGGGGAGCTTACTGCTACCACATATCTAGCAGATGAAGCCACTCCTACTCCTCCTCCTCCTCCTCCTCCTGCCCCAAGTACACCACCAGAGGCACAACCTCCGAGGAAGGCTGCAGAGAAGCGTGGAGGGAAGGCTGCAGAGAAGCGTGGAGGGAAGGCTACACGGAAGAGTCGAAAGTGATTGCCTGGTTTCTGTCTGTTCTGACTGTGCTCCCTGTGCTCCCTATAGTCGCAAGATACCTATTTTCTTGTCCTCAAACTTGATGTGTGTCCTGGGGGACGAAAGGCTTCCCAGATTCTAAAAGTGTGTCCAGTGTTGCCTTCCTAATTTTTTGGTTTATCAAAAAAATACTTTTGGGTTTACCTTACATTCTTGCCTATGTCTTTTGATTAAAAAACGCCATTTTGTTTGGGAGTAGGCAGGTACAGGTCGAAAACACTATGGGGTTGATTTGAGAAAAGCAAATAGTCTGTGCACTTTGCAGAGGGCAGTTGCCCTCTGCAAGTGCAATTGCTCCAGAGCATCAGAAATTATTTAAAAGCTTGACTTTGCAAAGAGTACCCAATCCTGTGCAAGTAAAACAAAAAAAATAAACATTTTTGCTTGCACATGATTGGATGATGGAAGTCAGCAGAGCTGCTTCACATTTAATAAAGCTTGGGAGCAACTGCTCTTGCAGAGGGCAAATGCAATTTCCAAAATGCACAGGCTTTTTACCTTTAGGAAATCAACCCCTATGTGTGTTTTTGTCAAATAAAAAGAATTTATTTTGATTTTACATGATTTTAGGAATAAATCAGCAGAGCTTCCCCGAATTTAAGCTCTTCCCCCCACTTGGTGTGCAATTTCTCAAGTGAACGTTTCACTTGATATTCTTAAATGATTTAAGCCTTTTGTCAAAAACAAGCTCGGGGGAAGCTCTGCTGATTTTTTCAGAAAATCATGTCAAATAAAAATTAATTGTTTTGTTTTTTTCGCTTCCTTGCATGTGCCCCTCGGATCCACAGCGAACACACTTCAAAATGCTCTTTATGTGGAATTATATGTATAATTAGCAATTGGAGTGAAAAATGATTTTGCCTTTGTTAAATACACCCCCCTATGTCTAATGAACAAGGGACAACAACCTCATTAAGGTTCTTTAAAACAACACAAAATATGAATGTTAATTGTGGTAACTTGAAAATACACACCAAAAATGTGGTTAGCATTTAACACACATTGTAAAATAGCTAAAGTGTTGAAATAAAAAAAAATAAAAAAATAAAAAAAAATCTATTTTAAAATGTAAAAGTTATGGAGATATGGCTGTTACAAAATATTATATTAGTCATGGCAGGAGGATAAATCACGAAGAAAGAAGTTTGTGAGAACTCTGTGTGAATATAAAGCAGAAAAACAACTTCATTCCTCTCGCATTATCAATCCTAAAAAAAGGCTGTATTAAAAGACGACAGAAGAGGAATGTGCTAGCTTCAAGACGAAGGCTAGTTTTACCAGACCGAGCGCTTCCGTCATGTAATTGCTTCAGAGCATGCGTCAGTTTGAGTTCGTCGGACTAGCACACAGACGATCGGTTTGTCCGCTAGAAAGAAGAGTCCGTCGGATAAATTTTAAACAAGTTTCAAATCTAATTCCGTCCAACTTTTGAGAAAACAAAGTCCGCTGGAGCCCACACACATCGAATTGTCCGACGAAATCCAGTCCGCCGGGCAAAGTCCGCCGTAAAGTCCGCTCGTGTGTACGCGGCATAAGAGTTGAACCTAACATCCCTTTCCAGGACGTGAAATGGGGGCCCCCAGAGGCCATAATGGTGGATGGAGAGGAGGCGTTCAAGATCGAGACCATTGTGGTCTGCAGAAAAAGGCAAGGACATAATCAATATTTAATTAAATGGAAAGGTTTTGGTCCAGAAGAAAACTCCTGGGAACCGGAAGCAAACCTTCATGCCCCAAGGCTTATACAAGCCTTTTTATCGCTCTCATCCAGAAAGAAGGATCCAGAGGGGTATCCGGAGGCTGCCCGTAAGGAGGGGGCAATGTCAGAGAACCTTTACAAACGCTCGTTTCCGTGCGCCAGCTAGACGTGCGGCACGAACGTGTGAACCCCGGACCAGGCACGCACGTTAGTACTCTCATACGAACTAGTGCACGTCGGCCTGGGCACGTCCGCACGCCAACGAATCACAGCACAGGGCGCCCTATTTAAAGGATCAGCATACTAGTATCAGTGCTGGATTGTCTCAGCTAGTTCCTGTATCCTTTATTGCTGTTTGATTGAACCTTGATCCTGAAACCTTGGCCTTCCTGACTACTCTTTTGGATTATCCCTGCAACTCTGCTTACTTCTGCTTCCTGTACTGAACCCGGCTTGAACTTCTGACCACGGCTCTGTCTTCCGATCTTGTACCTCTCTGCCAGCCCATTGCCAACCTCCGCTAGCCCCTGACTACGAACCTGCCTATCGATTGTGTACCTTCCTGCCAGCACGTTGCCGACTCCTGCTTGTTCCCAACCTTGCAAGTTCTCCTGTTGGACTTTCCTGAACCAATCCAGGATTAACATCTCACCAGCACCTCTAGGCTCCGGTGTTCCTGATCCTGCCAACAGGCACCTGCACCCTTCCGTTGCCCTGGCAGCCCTGTCTCCACCTCCAGGGGTGTTAGGACCGGAACCGTGCAAGAGGCCACCCTCGTCATTTCAGACTCCTCAGTAAGGTACGTGACACTGGCGGTCCCCGAGTTACAAACAAGATAGGGACTGTAGGTTTGTTGTGAAGTTGAATCTGTTTGTAATTTGGAACAGGTACATTTTTTGAGTGTAGCTCCAGCCCAAAAATCTATTTTTAAGCTTTTTGGAAAATATAGGGCAGGGTTATCACCCCTGTAACATTTTTTTTGCTGTCTGTGCCCCTGTTCAGAAGATTTCACCTCACTTTCTGTCACAATGACAAATGGATTTTGAGAATTTTGGGTTATTAGAGAAACAAGGATAGGTGATAAAGCATCAGTGGAGACACCTTTTTCCCATATTAACTCTTACAGGAGAGAATTTCCCTTCCTAGGGGTAGATTTCCTCTCACTTCCTGTTGTCTCCCTCCGTTTATAAGTAGGAGTCGTTTGTAAGTCGGATGTTTGAAAATAGGGGACCACCTGTATATACTATACTGCCTGCCCTATACACTCTGCAGAAAATTGGGCCTTAGGTGTTGGTGGTACGAGAACACTGTAAGCCCTCGCAGTTACTCTTGGTGGGCGCTGGAATGGGCTCTGCTGTGAAATATTATATAAAGAATTGTAATTACATGCCCCTGTTAAACAGGGGCAGAAAAATTGGCCCTTAGGTGGTGGTGGTGGTGGCACAACACTGTAAAGCCTCACAGATACTTTTGTTGAGTGCAGGAACAGGCCCTGCTGTGAAATATTAGATCAAAAATTGTAATTACGCTCCCCTGTTGAACAGGGGCAGAAAAATTGGGCCTTAGGCGGTGGTGGTGGTGGCACAACACTGTAAAGTCTCGCAGATACTCTTGTTGAGCACAGGAACGGGCTCTGCTGTGAAATATTAGATCAAAAATTGTAATTACGTGCCCCTGCTAAACAGGGGCAGAAAAATTGGGCCTTAGGCAGTTGTGGTGGTGGCACAACACTGTAAAGCCTCACAGATACTCTTGCTGAGTGCAGGAACGGTCCCTGCTGTAAAATATTAGATCAAAAATTGTAATTACGCACCCTTGTTAAACAGAGGCAGAAAAATTGGGCCTTAGGCGGTGGTGGTGGTGGCACAACACTGTAAAGCCTCACAGATACTCTTGTTGAGCGCAGGAACGGGCCCTGCTGTGAAATATTAGATCAAAAATTGTAATTACAATACAGTGCAGCCATAGTGCAGTTGCTACTACTTTTCTGGTGGTGTACACAATACACAATACAGTGTAGTGTGGTGTTGCAAAACAAAATATACATCATGTCCAGAAGGCCACCAAGGAGAGGCAGACGCTCACAGGCCACTAAAAGAGGGCAAGCAGGCTCTGTCTCTACAGTCAACAGTGCTGGTCATGGACATAGTGCATCCTCTGCCGTTGGCCATGGGGCACACTTGTCCCTTTTTTCTGTTGCTGTTTTTGAGCCAGAACATGCAGAAGGGTTGGTGGAGTGGATAACAAAGCCGTCCTGATCCTCCTCTTCCTCTGTCACCCAGGTTTAGAGTAGTTTTCCTTCCTATGCAGTTGCCAAAGCGGCTTATTCTACCGGCTCCTTGTCCACAGTCACTTCTTCCGTAGCCCAATCATCATGCATGGAGGAGTCCCCCGAACTATTTGACCACAGTGTCGGGTACATGCTGCCGGAGCATGCACATCAAATTGAATGCTCCGATGTTGGTTCCCAGGTTGAGGAAGGGAGTAATGTGAGCCTAAAGAGGGGGTGCCCAAGAAGGACAAGAAACTGGCAGTCACGTTCCCCCAGCTGCAGCATAGTGCAAGGTTTGCTCCAGTGACGAGGAGGGAGGGGATGATGAGGTCACTGACTCTACTTGGGTGCCTGATAGAATAGAAAAGGAGGAGGCACAACTCCAACGAGGCAGGATGTCCTCTAGGGGGCAGCTTAAGGGCAGCCACCCTACTGCATCACACCGCAGAGCTCCGCAGGTGCAGGGTACTGCTGACTCTCTGCTGATTTTAAAAAGTTTCTTGGTGTGGGCCTTTTTGGACACGTGTGCAGCAGATCACACAGTTGCTGTTTGCAACCTATGTCTGAAGCGGATCAAGCGTGGCCACAACAGCAGCCGCTTGGGCACCACATGCTTGACCAGACATATGACGACCTCCCATGCAGTCTTTTTCCCGTATACTATTGAGATTTAATATCTCTCAGATATGATTTCGGTTAAATGAGAGTTCTTTGACCATGAGTGAAAGCTTTAACACAATAAAAACATTTATTGGTGAGTAGTTGAAAGTCTATCTTATACACAACCATCTATCTATAGTCTACACCAAGGAAGAAAATATTTGGTTAAAATAAGAGAATTACATGAAGGAATACAGAGTATATTCCTGAAAACATTAATCTGCAAACATATTTAGTTACAAGTAAAATGCAGACCTTTCCCATAATTACCCTTTGCACCAAGGTTCCATTCTGATGGTTGCTCTCCCATAGAAGTGTGTGTTTCCCTCTCATCTAGTCTGCGTAAATCATTACATGCAAGTGCCTCATTGGTTGGCATAGCGTGGCTCTGATTGGTGAGCTTCCCTATTTCTGGTTAAGGACTGGCTATATCTCCAATCCCTATACTTTGCATAAGTCAGCCCCCTTTAATGCAAATCCTTGTGACTATTCTGAGCAGGAGCTTAACTTGAATTTTCCCGGGAAGTTAAGTATTGATTATGGGTTGGCCTCCCTTCATTGCATATCCCAGCATGGGATCCTTTGAAGTGAGTATGTGTAAAACAATGAGGTTTGGATCCCATTGTTTGAATACACAAGCCTAGGCACCGACTTGTCTGGTCTACCAGAGATTTCTGTGAAGATAATATGTTCCGCCCTACATAGATAAAAACTAAATTAAATATATTCATTAAATATAAATAAATTAAATATAAATATAAATTAAATATATTCATAATTCCAATATTGTACAGCTATTAATGTAGATTTCACATAAACTCATAAGGCAACAAGTCCGTTGGCAACAGCACTTGAAAGAACCACATAAAAGAAAAATGCGGACTTCTCCTTGCTCCTCATCTGGGATTTCCAACCCTACTCCAGTCCTCTTGAAAACCTGCACTGAGAAGAACGAAGGTATAGCAATAGGTGTCCCAAGTACTTGCATCCAATCTGCTAGCAGTAAACCACTATCTGATTTTAGCAGGCAAATTTCCCTACCCCAGTTGCTATACTGCAAAAAGAAATTCGGTCCCAGCCATCCACATGCTCACCGTCTGAATGCTAGCTTGAATGCCAGCTTGGCCAAATTGCTAGCACTGCAACTACTGCCTTTTCAGCTGATATACTCTGCCCCCTTTCGTGAATTTGTGGAATGTGCTGTACCTCAGTTGCAGGTTCCAAAACGCCATTTCTTTTCATGGAAGGCCATTCCAGCTCTCTACTGGCATGTGGAAGGCAATGTTTTTGTCTTGGACAGGGCGGTCAGCAGTAAGGTGTATATTACCGCAGACTCATGGTCTAGCAGGCAAGGGCAGGGATGTTACCTTTCCTTCACGGTGCACTGGGTAACTCTGCTTGCAGCTGGGAAGGATGCAGGACAGGGTTCAGTATTGTTGGAGCTTGTTCCACCACCACACCTCCAAAATGCTAGTGGTGATTCTGCCACAGCTTTCTCCTCCACCCCCTCCTCTTCTTCTTCCTCTATGGCCTCTTCTGCAGATTTGTTCTCTGAACCAGCGGTGCTCCGTAAGCGTTCAAGGGGCTACGCAAGCACTCAGGCAAAAAGATGCCCTGCGGTGCATGAGTTACATAGTTACATAGTAGGTCAGGTTGAAAAAAGACACAAGTCCATCAAGTCCAACCTATGTGTGTGATTATATGTCAGTATTACATTGTATATATGTTGCGGTCGTTCAGGTGCTTGTCTAATAGTTTCTTGAAACTATCGATGCCCCCCGCTGAGACCACCGCCTGTGGAAGGGGAATTCCACATCCTTGCCGCTCTTACAGTAAAGAACCCGCTACGTAGTTTAAGGTTAAACCACTGCTTAGGGGACAGGGGCCACACTGGGGCAGAGATTCTGTCAGCTCTGCAGGGGCAGGCTCAGAGGTGGTTGACACCATGCCAGCTTCAGCCAGGAATGGTTGTATGCGACAATGGCACCAACCTTCTCTCCGCCCTCCGACAGGGACACTTGACCCATGTTCCATGTTTGGCACACATCCTGAATTTGGTAGTGCAGCGGTTCTTGAACAGGTATCCAGGCTTACAAGATCTCCTGAGGCAGGCCAGAAAAGTCTGTGGTCATTTCCAACGGTCATACAATGCCAGTGCTTGGCTGGCTGACATTCAAAGGGAATGCAACCTGCCCACCAACCGCCTCATTTGTGACATGTCCACCAGATGGAAGTCAACGTTGCCAATGCTGCAGCGGCTGTACATGCAGCAGAGGGCCATCATGAGTACCTGTGTGAGTATGGCACCAGGACAGGGTCAGGGGAGCTTGGCTTCTTTTTGCCATGCCAGTGGCTACTGATCAAGGATGCATGCACTGTCCTGTCACCATTTGATGGTGCCACAAGGATGGTGAGCAGCGACAATGCATGCATCAGTGATACTGTCCCTCTTGTCTTCCTGTTGGAGCACACGCTTCATGGAATAATGGACGGGGCACTTGAGGCAGAACAATGTGAGGAAGAGGACTTCCTTACCTCTCAAGGCCCCCTTTATCCAGATATTATTCCTGCAGGCCCGCCAAACACACAGGAAAAAGAGGAGGAGGAGGATTGTGTCAGCATGGGCGTGGAGGATAACACTTAGCAGCAGTTTTCAAGGGATGGCTTTCGGTCCCCAGAAACCCAAGGAGTTGTACGTGGCTGGAAGGAGGTTGTTACAGATCATATGACCCTTAGTGACCCATAGGACTCAGAATCGAATGCCTCTGCAAACTTTCGCAGGCTTTACAGAATCAAGGAGGCCATGCAGCGTAAAGACCCTAGGATTTGTGGTATCAAAGAGAAGGAATAATTACTGACTGGCAACCCTTCTTGATCCACGTTCCAAGGGTAAGTTTGCTGAACTCATCCTGCCTTCACAGAGGGAGCAGAGAATGAAACATCTTCAGTAAGCTTTGAAGAAAGGTTTGTGCAATGCATTTCCAGACCCCGTGAGTTTACAATTTGCTGATGCTGAACAACGTGTTGCTGAGGCTTCTGTCAGGTCACCTGAGGCCAGGTGACAGATGCACACCGTTGGGGTCAGGAGTGCACCGCAAAGGTAGTGGACCCTACGGCTGAATGCTGCAGATAGGAGTCTAGGTGGTTAAGGAAGGCAGGTCTGCTGGAACACCAACACGGATCCCACAGGGGCTAGAGCGTAAGATTCCCCAGGGCGCGGAGTCTAAGAGCCAGCAGGTGTTCACCAGAGCCTCTAGTGGTGAGGATGGACTGGACTGTAACTGGCTCCAGGTTGCAACCCCCAGGGTCTCCCAGCTCACGCCCACAGTAGGCTACAGGAGGACAGAGATAGTAAGGGAATAAGCCAAAGGTCGGGGCGACTAGCAGAAAAGGATAAGCATAGAACACGCCAAAGATCAGGGTCACAGGCAGGCAGGGATAGCCAAGAACAAGCCAAGATCGGCAACTGGAATCAGACGTAGAAGACACAGCAAGATGCACACGGAACATAAACACACAAAGGTTGATCAGTGAGGCAGGCTTGCAGTGCACAGGTTAATATAGAGTTCCCTGATAGGGGCTGGGGTGGAGCCATGCTTTGAGAAGAGAGATTATTTAAGTAGTCGGGTGAGAGTGGCTGGCCTCTAAAGGTGAACACATGGAGGAGAGGTAAGCTGACAAAGATTACTGCATAACCATGACAGCTTTGTTCAGTCAGAGGAAGAGCAGTGGAGAAGGTGGCTGGCTGACTGATGCCTTTAGACAATTTTTCAGTCCTCAGCACCAAAGTCTGATCAGTTCAAGCATCCATCGCCAGCGTCTGCATTACATGGTGCAGGAATATCTAGGGGCAAGAGCAGACTTGGAGACCTTTCCAACAGAGCATCCACTGGCTTACTGGGTCTTGAGGATGGACCACTGGCCAGAACTTGCTCAATATGCAATTGATCTACTGGCCTGTCCTGCATCCAGCGTGTATATTAAATACACTGCAGCTAACTGAATCACCTGCCTGCCAGAAGTATATTAGAAACAGTACACCAGGAACGGCCTGCAGTGAGATATAGCTAAACTGTATGCAGTGGATATATAAATATACAAGACTATCTGTACATATATATATATATATATATATATATATATATATATATATATATTAAATACACTGCAGCTAACTTAATCACCTGCCTGCCTGAAGTATATTAGAAAAAGTACATTAGGAACGACCTGCAATGAGATATAGCTAAACTGTATGCATGCTCTGGCCAATCATCATAAAGCAATACAGCAGTGCATTATGGGCCGTTACGCGCCGCTCACATTTGGCACAAACGGCCCATAATGTTCGGTTTTTGACGAACGGGTGAACAGCCAATGTTCGAGTCGAACTCACGTTCGACCCAAACAGAAAGCTAATCCCTAGTTGACACAAAGCAATTTGAATGGCTTTTAAAGGTAACCACCCTCACCTGTGATCTGTTTGCTTGTAATTAGTGTGTGTATAAAAGGTTTCTGGACTCCTGACAGACCCTTGCATCTTTCATCCAGTGCTGCACTGACGTTTCTGGATTCTGAGTCATAGGGAAAGCAAAAGAATTGTCAAAGGATCTGTGAGAAAAAGGTAGTTGAACTGTATAAAACAGGAAAGGGATATAAAAAGATATCCAATGAATTGAGAATGCCAATCAGCAGTGTTCAAACTCTAATCAAGAAGTGGAAAATTAGGGGTTCTGTTGAAACCAAACCACGGACAGGTAGACCAACTGAAATTTCAGTCACAACTGCCAGGACTATTGTTTGGGATGCAAAGACAAACCCACAATTAACTTCGGGTGAAATACAGGACTCTGAAAACATGTGGTGTGGCTGTTTCAAGATGCACAAAAAGGAGGCACTTGAAGAAATATGGGCTGCATGGACGAGTCACCAGAAGAAAGCCATTACAACCAAATGCCACAAAGTAACCTGCTTACAATACACCAAACAGCACAGAGACAAGCCTCAAAACTTCTGGCACAAGTCATTTGGAATGATGAGACCAAAATTGAGCTTTTTGGCCACAACCATAAACGCTACATATAGAGAGGAGTCAACAAGGCCTATGATGAAAGGTACACCATTCATACTGAGAAACACGGAGGTGGATTGCTGATGTTTTGGGGATGTGTGAGCTACAAAGGCACAGGAAATTTGGTCAAAATTGATGGCAAGAGGAATGCAGTATGTTATCAAAAAATACTGGAGGAACATTTGCATTCATCAGCCAGGAAGCTGCGCATGGGATGTAATTGGACATTCCAACATGACAATGATCTAAAACACAATGCCAAGTCGACCTGTCATTGGCTATAGCAGAATAAAGTGGAGGTTCTGGCGTGGCTATCTCAGTCTCCTGACCTCAATATCATTGAGCCACTCTGGGGAGATCTCAAACGTGCAGTTCATGCAAGATAGCCCAAGAATTTACAGAAACTGGAGGCGTTTTCCCGGGAGGAATGGGCAGCTTTACCATCTGAGAAATACCACAAAAGACTTCAAGCTGTCACTGATGTTAAAGGGGGCAATACACGGTATTATGAACTGGGGTAAACTTATGAGCACAACCGTATGTGTGTATATATATATATATATATATATATATATATATACACAAGACTGTGTATGTATATATATTTATATATATATATATATATATTAAGACAACGCCTAAAGTGTATTAGAAACAGTACACCATGGAATGCACTGTAGATATAGGCTACACTGGATGCAGAGTATATATTGTTATTTATTATTATTATTATATTATTATACACGATTTATATAGCGCCAACAGTTTACAAAGCGCTTTACAATGTAGAGGGGGGACAGCACAATTACTTTACAGTTCAATACAGAAGGGACAGGAGGGCCCTGTTCGTAGAGCTTACATTCTAAAGGGAGGGGGTGGTGGTACAAAAGGTAATAGATGCGGCCAATGATTTGATGGGGGTGGCTCAGGGACAGTTGTTAGGTGGGTGTGGGATAGGCTTTCCTGAATAAGAAAGTTTTCAGGGATCTCCTAAAGGTGGACAGGTTAGGGACTGATCCGATATACCAGAGCAGGGAGTTCCAAAGGATGGGAGAGGCTCTGGAGAAGTCCCGAAGGCAAGCATGAGAGGAGGTAACAAGGAAGCTAGAGAGCAGCAGGTCCTGGGAGGAGTGGAGAGGACGGTTAGGGTGATATCTGCAGATGAGGTTGGTGATGTAGCTGAGGCAATGTTGTAGATGGCCTTGTATGTTGTGGTTAGCATTTTGAATTTTAGACGGTGGGGTAGGGGAAGCCAGTGAAGGGATTGGCAGAGAGGGGCAGCAGTCACGGATCGGTTAGTGAGGTGTATTAGTCTAGCAGCATCATTCATAATAGACTGAAGGGGGGATAGCCCGCGTAAGGGTATGCCATTAAGGAGAGAGTTGCAGTAGTCAAGACGGGAAATAATCAAGGAGTGAATAAGTTGCTTTGTGGTGTCATTAGTCAGGAAGGGTCGAATTCTGGAGATGTTGTGGAGGTTAAGGTGGCAGGATTTAGCCAGTGATTGGATGTGGGGGCTGAATATATATATATATATATATATATATATATATATATATATATATATATATATACAAGACTGTATATATATTAATACACTGCCTGAAGTGTATTAGAAACAGTACACCACACAATGCACTGTACATATAGGCTACACTAGATGCAGAGTATATATATATATATATATATATATATATATATATATATATATATATATATATATATATACGAGACTGTATATACAGTGGGGCAAAAAAGTATGTAGTCAGCCACCAATTGTGCAAGTTCTCCCACTTAAAAAGATGAGAGAGGCCTGTAATTGTGATCATAGGTATACCTCAACTATGAGAGACAAAATGTGGAATCAAATCCAGACAATCACATTTATTTGCAAATTATGGTGGAAAATAAGTATTTGGTCAATATTAAAAGTTCATCTCAATACTTTGTTATATATCCTTTGTTGGCAATGACAGAGGTCAAACGTTTTCTGTAAGTCTTCACAAGGTTGTCACACACTGTTGCTGGTATGTTGGCCCATTCCTCCATGCAGATCTCCTCTAGAGCAGTGATGTTTTGGGGCTGTTGCTGGGCAACACGGACTTTCAACTCCCTCCAAAGGTTTTCAATGGGGTTGAGATTTGGCTAGGCCACTCCAGGACCTTGAAATGCTTCTTACGAAGCCACTTCTTCGTTGCCCGGGCGGTGTGTTTGGGATCATTGTCATGCTGAAAGACCCAGCCACGTTTCATCTTCAATGCCCTTGCTGATGGGAGGAGGTTTGCACTCAAAATCTCATGATACATGACCCCATTCATTCTTTCATGTACACGAATCAGTCGTGCTGTTCCCTTTGCAGAGAAACGGCCCAAAAGCATGATGTTGCCACCCCCAAGCTTCACAGTAGGAATGATGTTCTTCGGTTGCAACTCAGCATTCTCTCTCCTTCAAACACGACGAGTTGTGTTTCTACCAAACAGTTCTACTTTGGTTTCATCTGACCATATGACATTCTCCCAATCCTCTTCTGGATCATCCAAATGCTCTCTAGAAAACCTTAGATGGGCCCGGACATATACTGGCTTAAGCAGGGGGACACGTCTGGCACTGCAGGATCTGAGTCCCTGGTGGCGTAGTGTGTTACTGATAGTAGCCTTTGTTACGTTGGTCCCAGCTTTCTGCAGGCCATTCACTAGGTCCCCCGTGTGGTTCTGGGATTTTTTCTCACCGTTCTTGTGATCATTTTCTTGCGTGTAGCCCCAGATTGAGGGAGATTATCAGTGGTCTTGTATGTCTTCCATTTTCTAATTATTGCTCCCACAGTTGATTTCTTCACACCAAGCTGCTTGCCTATTGCAGATTCAGTCTTCCCAGCCTGGTGCAGGTCTACAATTTTGTTTCTGGTGTCCTTCGACAGTTCTTTGGTCTTCACCATGGTCGAGTTTGGAGTGTGACTGTTTGAGTTTGTGAACAGGTGTCTTTTATACTGATAACAAGTTCAAACAGGTGCCATTAATACAGGTAATGAATGGAGGACAGAGGAGCCTCTTAAAGAAGAAGATACAGGTCTGTGAGAGCCAGAAATCTTGCTTGTTTGTAGGTGACCAAATACTTATTTTCCACCATAATTTGCAAATAAATTCTTTCAAAAATCAGACAATGTGATTGTCTGGATTTGTTTCCACATTTTGTCTCTCATAGTTGAGGTATACCTATGATGACAATTACAAGCGTCTCTCATCTTTTTAAGTGGGAGAACTTGCACAATTGGTGGCTGACTAAATACTTTTTTGCCCCACTGTATATATTAAGACAACCCCTAAAGTGTATTAGAAACAGTACACCACGGAATGCACTGTAGATATAGGCTACACTGGATGCAGAGTACAGTGGAACCTCGGATTATGAGCATAATCCGTTCCAGGAGAATGCTCGTAATCCAAAGTACTTGCATATCAAAGCGAGTTTCCCCATTGAAGTCAATGGAAACGAAAATAAATAGTTCCGCATTGACTTCAATGGCATGCAATACTGCATGCGGCCAGAGGTGGGGGCGTCGGAGAGCCTCGGAAATGGCCGGAAAGGCCCGAGGACACCTCGGCTGACCTCTGCAAACCTTGGGCCTTTCCGTGCATTTCCGAACGGTGTCGATCGGCATTTCTGAGCGCCGCCCCCCCCCCCACCTCAGGCCAAACGTGGTATTGCACACGCTTTGGCCTGAATCATGCTCGTTTTGCAATACAACACTTGCAAACCGAGTTACGATCTTTAAAAATACAGTGCTCGTATTGCGAAACACTCATTAACCGCATTACTCGCAATCCGAGGTTCCACTGTATATATATCAAATACACTGCCACTAACTGAATAACCTGCCTGCTTAATCTAAATCAAGCTATCTCTCCGTCTACGCCAACAACACTACACAGGGCCGCCGTGTAGGCAGCCTTATATAGTGTGGGGCATGGACTTGGTCCCCCTGAGCCATGATTGGCCAAAGGTAGCCTGACCAATTATGGCTCTCTTAGCAGAGGGCGCTGGGATTGGCCAAAGCATGCAGGTCAGGTTGACATATTGGTCAGGCAACGCACTGACACCTTTGCTGCCATTGTGCAATGTGCTGGGTGTTCAGTGTGCTCCTGCGCCTTTAAGGAGGGTTGGGCTCCCTCCAGTCATCTGCCCTTCATCTATCCATTAGAATACATGTGCTTCCACTGTGGAGACTCTTTCAAGTTAGAGTTAGGGTCTGCAGGATACAGGGTGCCTTGCCGTGGCCTGCAGCTTATGCATGTATTTGCAAATGTGTGCAACTAAACCCCTGTTTTTAACGCATACTGTTAAGCAGGTTAATTTGGTTGGTCGCAGGCTGGTTGGTAAATTGAGCTTGGAAACTCTATGGTTTTATTTTACATGCGTTTACCCTTCCAGTGCTCCTTGCTGTGAAGACCAGTTATAGGTGGGGGCAGTGACCTTTTTTTGTATTGTTGACATATTGGTCAGGCAACGCACTGACACCTTTGCTGCCATTGAGGCAGGTTAATGCAGTTGGTCGCAGGCTGGTTGGTAAGTTGAGCTTGGAAATTCTTTGGTTTTATTTTACATGCGTTTGCCCTTCCAGTGCTCCTTGCTGTGAAGACCAGTTATAGGTGGGGGCAGTGACCTTTTTTTGTACAGGTGCATGCTTTGGCCAATCATCATACAGCAATGCACTGCGATCTCGCAGTGCATTATGGGCCGTTCCGCATCGCTCGAATTTGCAGCGAACGCTCCACTGGAATATTCTTTTGCTGGGGCAAGCTATGCAACTGAATCCATTCAAAGTCTCTTTTTAGGCCGAATGGAATGGTACCCGGGCCTCGTGTCGGAAGGAACGAGGTTTTGCCTGTAACGCTTCTCTTTTTAGAGAGCTTGACCCCGGGATTCAGTGCTTGTTTTTTTCAGCCATATTTCCTGGTGGGGTGCTTTATGGGTCCAGGGGTGTGGATTCCCAGATAATAGGGGCCTGAAGGTTTTTTAAATGGAGCCTACCGTGAGTGGTGAAGATTGCCTGTCTGGTTTACCACAGAACCCTGCAGCTGGATAAGGTAAGTGGAGATTTCTAAGGAATTTTCTAATTCTTATGGGTCTTCTCCTTTAAGTAAAATGTTATCATGCCTAAAGTCGCCACGGGGGGCTGTCAAGAGCACGTACCTGATTCCATGCTTGTCAGTCTCGCTCTGTGTCATTACATGCTGCACGCTTCCTCCAGCCCAAGCCCCAGGTAAGATGTTGGAAGGGGGGCTTTTCTTTTAGAATCCCCCATCTGGACTGGTTTTTCTTCTTTCCAGGAGACCAAGAGAGCATGGGTCAGTCGGTGGCATGCCGCGCCATTCCCGCCATAGTGCGGCGGCTTTCTCCAGCAGCTCTCCACCTCTCCTCCACCGCAGCCCCCCCCCCCCCCCCCCCGCATGCTGATCCAGTCGGATCGGAGCCCTGCTCACACGGCAAAGCAGTCCTTTTTGAAAAAAATTAGGGGGGGTGTGGTGGGAAGTCAGACGGTGAGGGGGGTGGGGCTTAACATGGCGCTGACATGCTTCAACGTTCACAGAAGCAGGGGCTGTGTAGGCTATAAGTACACCTTTTGCAGGTGCATTCAGCTGGTTGAGGGACACAGAGCAGACGGGGGCATGTGAGTGTTGGTGACACAGGTATTCCCAAGACAAGTTAACTTAAGCATTGGCCTGAGCCTTGATAGCAGCGGCAGTTGCTGGACTATTTGCTTAGCAATGGGTGCATTTTCTGGTAGTACCTCTGCATTTGTACTATGGGCAGAAGGGGAGGTACAAATACCCCAAAAAACAGGGGCTCAAAGGGATCTCCTTCAGGCTCTGAGGACCCTCCCTCTGCAACGCCATCTCCCCCTGAAAGGCCTAGGGAGGCTGGTCACAGCGAGCCATCGGGGTTGTCAGGGGTTGCAACTGCTTCAGCCCCTGTATATATTACTGAGGAGGTTTTCTGCTCAGCCATGACTGGATTAGAGGAAAGATTAGCAGCTTTATTGGCATCTTCACAGAGTGGAAGAAAACGCCTTAGATCCCCCTCTACCACCCAGGACCTTCAAACAGAGGAACAGTGGGGGAGGGAAGATGATTCTCCCTTAGGGGACCGTAAAGAGACTGATGACTCCTCTTCCGAGGGATGAAGTGGGGAAGGACCTTCTTCAGCTTCACGGGCTGAGAAATTGCTGGTGCAATCTCTTACTGAAATGGTCTTCTCCACATTTAAGCTACCCTTAACTGAGTCGGTTGAAAAGCCCACTTCTAGTTTGGGTTCACTGAAGCCTCCTCAAGCTTTACATGCCTTTCCTGTCCATTCACTGCTGGAAAGGCTTATGTATTCTAAGTGGGATCGCCCAGATAAGCACTTTTTCCCTCCTAAAAAGTTTTCAACACTTTATCCTATGGAGGAAACATTTACAAAGATGTGGGGTATACCAGCAATTGACGCTGCTATATCCTCTGTAAATAAAAGTTTGACTTGTCCTGTCGACAATGCTCAAATGCTTAGGGATCCAACCGATAAAAAGTTGGAATTCCTGTTAAAAAACATTTTTTCTTTGGCAGGTTCAGTAGATCAACCTGCAGTGGCGGCAAATGGGGTGTGTCAATCCTTAAGAGACCACTTGAAACAAGTGCTCAAGGTTCTCCCTGAACAGCAGGCCCAGGATTTAGCCAGGCTGCCAGCGGCTTTGTGTTTTGCAATTGACGCAATCAGAGATTCCATTCTTCGGACTTCTCGCCTTATGCTTGGGTTGGTGCATATGCGTAGAATCTTATGGTTGAAAAATTGGTCTGCCGAAGCTCCATGCAAGAAGCTTCTGGCTGGGTTTCCCTTCTGCGGTGAAAGGCTGTTTGGGGATGATTTGGACAAATATATTCAAAAAGATAACAAGTGGGAAAAGTACCCCTTTGACAGGTAAGAAAAGGAGTAAATGTCCTTCATTTAAAGGGGCTCTTTCTCCAGTGCCGTGGGCATCAGCCTCCAGGCAGTCTCGACGGCCTCCACCGCCAGGTTCAAGAGGTAAACCTCAGAGTCAACCCCAGGTACAAAATAAATCCTGGGGGAGGAAACCTACAAGACGGAACGCTAAAGCCTCTTTATGAAGAGTGCTCGAGTGGGGGGAAATACTGCTACAGTTTTCAAGGGTCTGGCAGGAGGATTTTCAAGACAGATGGGTGGTCTCTACAATAGCTCTAGGTTACAAAATAGAGTTTCGAGAATTCCCCTCTCCTCGTTTCCTCGGGTCAAATGTTCCCAAAGATCCAGAGAAAAAGAAGTCTCTCCTTCAAGCGTTAGATGGACTTTTGTTGCAAAAAGTGATCATGGTGGTCCCCATGGAAGAGCAGGGGTTGGGGTTTTATTCAAACCTTTTCACGGTTCCAAAACCACATGGAGATGTCAGACCCATTCTAGATCTCAAAGATCTAAATCGGTTCCTGAAAATTTGCTCTTTTCATATGAAATCAATTCGATCAGTAGTCCCCATCCTACAAGGAGGAGAACTTCTGGCATAAATCAACATCAAGGATGCGTACCTATCTTCCCCGCTCATCAGAATTATCTGCGTTTCGAAGGGGAAAACCTTCATTTTCAGTTTGTAGCTCTGCCTTTTGGTCTAGCTACTGCACCTCGGGTGTTTACAAAGGTTCTGGCCCCTCCTCTGGCCATATTAAGGGCCCAAGGTATAACGATTATAGCTTACCTAGACGACCTGCTCTTGATAGATCGGTCGGTAGCCCGCTTAGACCAAAGCATGGTCACCACAGTCAACTACCTTCAATACCTAGGTTGGGTCCTCAACCTAGAGAAATCTTCTTTAAAGCCAGTAAGAACACTAGAGTACTTGGGTCTGGTTATAGATATAACCCAGAAGAGGGTGTTTTTACCCCAGGCAAAGATCAGCGCCATAAAGGAGCTGGTTCAGGTGGTCAGGGCGAAGAAGGATCCTTCTATTCGCCTTTGCATGAGATTGTTGGGAAAGATGGTGGCTTCATTCAAAGCGGTTCCCTATGATCAGTTTCATTAGAGACTGCTGCAAAACCGTATGCTGTCTGCCTGGAACAAGAAGGTCCAAGTGCTAGATTTTCCGATGCGTTTGTCGCTAAAAGTGCGCCAGAGCCTCAGTTGGTGGTTGATACCCGAGAATCTGCGGAAGGGGAAATCCTTCTTTCCAGTTACCTGGAAGGTGGTAAGAACAGATGCCAGCCTTTTGGGTTGGGGAGCAGTCCTGGAAGAGACAACTGTCCAAGGAAAATGGTCCAGAACCGAAAGGACCTTACCCATCAACATTTTAGAGATTCGGGCAGCGTACCTAGCCCTAAAGGCCTGGACATTCAGGTTGCGGAATTGTCCTGTCAGGATCCAATCCGACAATGCCACAGCAGTGGCTTATATCAATCACCAAGGGGGCACCAGAAGTCGTGCAGCCCAGGGAGAGGTAAACCATATCATAGCCTGAGCAGAAAAGCATGTGCCGTGCATATATCGACAATCTTCATTCCAGGGGTAGAGAATTGGCAGGTGGACTTTTTAAGTCGCTAGCAGTTGTTTCCAGGGGAATGGTCTCTTCACCCCGACATCTTCCGGGCTATATGCCAAAGATGGGGGATCCCAGACGTATGGAACAGATGTGTTGGTGACTCTGTGGGATCATTTCTTACTGATTTATGCATTCCCTCCTATTCTGCTGCTACTCCGACTTCTTTGCAGAATCAACCAGGAAAGGAAGTCGGTAGTTCTTGTGGCCCCAGCCTGGCCCAGAAGATCTTGGTATGCAGAGATCGTAAAAATGGCGGTAGGGGCCCCATGGATTCTACCACCACGTCCAGACCTGCTATCACAGGGATCAGTGTTCCATCCTACCTTACAAATGCTAAATTTAACGGTTTGGCTATTGAAACCCACATTCTGAAGAATTGTGGGCTTTCAGGCCCAGTGATATCTACCTCGATTAATGCAAGGAAGTCAGCTTCCAGAGTCATTTATTATAGAGTCTGGAAGGCATATGTTTCCTGGTGTGAATCCAGGGGTTAGCATCCCAGAAAGTATGTCATAGGTAGAATCCTTGCCTTTCATCAAAGGCCAGGTTTTGGCCTTATCAATTTTGTTTCAACGACCACTTGCTTCGCACTTTTTGGTCCGAAGCTTTATACAGGGGGTAACGCGGCTTAATGCACCAGTTAGAGCACCCCTGAACCCTTGGGACTTGAATTTAGTTCCATTTCTGACGCTTCACAGACAGACATCGAGGAAGGAGAGACTGATGATTCGTTGGTGACACCCTGCAAGGGAACACTACGCTCCCTACAAACATTGTGGGATTGACATCAGTGATCTGTCCATTCCTCCCTGGCTTATATTTCAAGGGTTTTGGCTCCGTGATTTCACTTACCACTAGCTAAGCTTTTTTAGTGACATTGGGTCTTTGATCATTCAGCCCTTGCACATGGGCTCTGATAGGTTCCTTTCCTAAGGGGTGACTGTGTCCGGCTTCGGGGGTGCCCTTTGTGGAGTGACCGCAGCCATTGGTTCCTTCAGCTAATTCTGGGATCTAATCCTTGTGCTTCATGCCAGTACTTCCTTCTCCTTCTCATACCTTCCTCTGTTTTCTGGTCTTGGACCCCTGTGGAGCCTTGACGGATCGCATTGTTTCCTACTGGATGCTGAGAATGTTCATGGAAACCCCTATATGAACTTGAGTGATGAAAAAATCTCCCTGACCAATTGTTGTTACCCTTGAAGAAGAGGTCAACCCCTTTCTTACCTTGAAACGTCGGGTCTTATGGTTACTGTTGTTAAATCAACCTTATCATTACAATTGGTCATTGTTCCATATATATTTATTTTCCTCATTTGTATGCATCCATTTTATTTATGTATCTTTGTTAGGCCATGATGATCATTTTTATATATATTCTTTAATAAATATTCATAAATTTTAAACGTCTTTACTACTTCTGTACTTATATTAGAGGTGACCCTCCTTTAAAGTCCCATCAGAGGAGCTGCACTCCTTGTGAGTGTGTTTTGGTTCTGTATATTACTTGGGATGTGGGTTCACTTCTAAACTCATAACACATATTGGGGCGACACCTCCCATCTCCACTTGAATTTAGTTCTATCGGCATTACAGAAACAGCATTTTGAGTCGATACAACATATTCCCTTGGTCCTGTTGACAAGGAAGCTAGTTTTTCTGGTAGCCATATCTTCTGCAAGAAGGGTATCAGAATTGGCTGCTCTTTCTTGTAAAGAGCCATATTTAATCATTCACAAGGATAGAGTAGTATTGCGTCCTCATCCTAGTTTTTTGCCGAAGGTGGTTTCAGGTTTTCATCTAAACCAGGATATTGTTCTACCTTCATTTTTTCCAGAACCCTGTTCTACGGAATAAAAGCCACTACATTCTCTGGATGTAGTGAGAGCAGTCAAAATCTATTTCAAGGCGACTGTTCAGATTCGGAAAACTGATGCTTTGTTTGTGTTGCCTGAAGGTCCTAGGAAAGGACAAGCAGCGTTGAAATCTACTATTATCAAGTGGATTTGGCAAGTAATTATTCAAGCTTATGGTTTGAAGAGCAAAGTTTCACCTTTTCAAATTGGAGCGCACTCCACCAGGGCTGTTAGTGCTTCGTGGGCTGTGCATCACCAAGCCTCCATGGCTCAAATTTGTCTGGCTGCAACTTGGTCTTCAGTCCATACGTTCACCAGATTCTATCAGCTGGATGTAAGAAAACATGAGGGTATCGTCTTTGGGCACAGTGTGCTGCAGGCAACAGTATAGGTCCTCAGGTCTGATTGCACCCTACTTTTGTTGGTGTCTCCCTCCCCTCAGATAGCATTGCTCTGGGACATCTCATACAGTAATTACTGTGGCTCTGTGTCCTGTGACGTACGATAAAGAAAATAGGATTTTTATAACAGCTTACTTGTAAAATCCTTTTCATGGAGTACATCACGGGACACAGAGGTCCCTCCCCTCTTTCTGATTACACGTGTATTGCTTTGCTACAAAACTGAGGTACTCCCAGTAAGGGGAGAGGTTATATAGGGAGCTAAACTTCCTGTTTAGGGTGTGCCAGTGTCCATCACCTAAAGGTGCCATATAACCCATACAGTAATTACTGTGGCTCTGTGTCCCGTGATGTACTCCAAGAAAAGGATTTTACAGGTAAGCTTTTTTAAAATATTCCTATTTTTTAGAATTGTCAAAGATTTTCTTAAGGGCAGAGTTTAGGCATATCAGAGGGGAACTTCTGGATGCATGTAATTATCACCAATATGGCAAATATAGGACAGATAAACTGTTGCTAAGAAGGTATTTCACTTCAAGTATAACTAAAGGTAAAGCTTTAGAGGAATTAGTACACTTGTCAGTTTTTAGTGGTGTGTGCGCCCTAGGGTTGCCACCTCATCCCTTTAAACCCAAACACATATTAATTACAGAGGTTCTGTGGCTGATTATGGTGGTAATTCAACTCACTTGTTGCCTTAGCTGCATTAAATTAGCCTTCAGAACCTGTGTAATTCATATGTGTCCGGGTTTAAAGGGATATGGTGGCAGCTCTAGTGTGCCCCCATTAATGAGATTCACCCTTTCCATTCATCCTTACCATTATCATTGAAAGTGAAAGTAAAAGACGATCCCAAATTTTGGGTTGTCCCTAAAAAATAATAGAGGGAAAAATCTTTCAATGGGAACACTAATTATGGTGACCTGGGGGTCCCAAAGAAATGTCCTTGATTTGCAGTGATTTCCTCTCACTTCCTGTTTGGTTATGGAACAGGAAGTGAAGGGAAATCTCGACAATGGTACACAGATGGCAAAAGAAAATCTGACAAGGGTTATAACCCTCCCTTGCTCTATCCAAAATGAAAAAAAAAGCTGTGCCTATAGTTCTACTTTCAGTAGTCGTTTATTGCAACAGCAACAACAACAAATAAAATTACATATTTGTCAGAAGCATGCTGATTTTTCCAAAAATACAGTTTTTCTATTTGTCATACAACATTATCTATTGTGCCCACACAAGTTTAGCCTGGTTCCCCCATCACTCCAGTGTGAACTTAGCCTTATACCTGTTTTGCAATTCATTATGCAGTGTATGGGTCAACGCAATTTAAATTGGCTGTTAACTAGTACATTTTGGAATGAACGTTTGTACAATATTCATAGGAACATTCGTTTAAAAATTCTTTGTACATTTGATTGTGTCATTCGAAAGTAATTCAAATTTTCGTTTGCTTTTACCATTTGATTTTGGATTGAATGAAATTTTTCCGAATGAAAACCACATACTGTTAGAAATTTGTTCGTTCCAGAACAATTTTACATCCTGCTACTTAGAATTTTCCAGTCACTGTCAACATTAGGGATGAGCTTCGAACATCGTCTGTTCGACCGTTCGTCGAATTGCGAACGGCCCAAATTTGAGTGGCACGTCACGGCCCATAATTCACTGTGGCATCGCAGTGCATTGCTGACTGATGATTGGCCAAGCATGCACTATGACCCGCATGCTTGGCCAATCACAGCGCTGTGTGTACAGAGAGCCGTAAATGGCCAAAGCCAAGGAGGCTTTGACCAATTATGGCTCAGGGGGTTTAGTAAACGCCCCACACTACCACACCATATAAGGCCGCCTGCACGTCGACCCTGTGTAGTGTGTTCCGGCTTGAGAGAGAGATAGACAGAGAGAGAGACAGTGTCATTTGATTTAAGTTAAATAGAGTAGGCAGGTCGAGTCAGTTAGCTGCACACTTACAGTGTATTGTACATATGCATCCCAGGTGTTGTGTATATATATATATATATATATATATATATATATATATACACTGTATTCAGTTTAGTTGATCCTGTTCTTCTCTTCCTAATATACTAACAGGCAGGCAGGTATTTTTACAGTATTTCCATTTACTGTACTGTGTACCCTGCACAGTTGCACCTACAGTATAGCTACCTGCAGCCAGGTGCTTGTGTAGCCGCTTCAACCCCGGAAGATTTTACCTCCTTCCTGACCAGAGCGTTTTTTGCGATTCGGCACTGCGTCGCTTTAACTGACAATTGCGCGGTCGTGCGATGTGGCTCCCAAACAAAATTGACGTCCTTTTTTTCCCCACAAATAGAGCTTTCTTTTGGTGGTATTTGATCGCCTCTGCAATTTTTATTTTTTGCGCTATAAACAAAATAAGAGCGACAATTTTGAAAAAAACGCATTATTTTTTACATTTTGCTATAATAAATATCCCCCAAAAATATATATATTTTTTTCCTTAGTTTAGGCCGATCGTATTCTTCTACATATTTTGGTAAAAAAAAATCGTAATAAGCGTTTATTAATTGGTTTGCGCAAACGTTATAGCGTTTACTAAATAGGGGATAGTTTTATGGCATTTTTATTAATAATTTTTTTTTTTATTAGTAATGGCGGCAATCAGCGATTTTTATTGTGACTGCGACGTTATGGCGGACATGTCGGACATTTTTGACACATTTTTGGGACCATTGTCATTTATACAGCAAACAGTGTGATTAAAAATGCACTGATTACTGTGTAAATGACACTGGCAGTGAAGGGGTTAACCACTAGGGGGCGGGGAGGGGTTAAGTATGTCCTAGGGGAGTGATTACTAACTGTAGGGGGATGGGCTCTGTGTGTGACATCACTGATCTCTGCTCCAATGACAGGGAGCAAAGATCGAGTGACACTTGTCACTAGGCAGAACGGGGAGATGCTGTTTACAACGGCATCTCCCCGTTCGTCCTCTCCGTGAGGCGATCGCGGGTATCCCCGCGGCGATCGAGTCCACGGGACCCGCGACCCGACTCACGGAGCTCCCGGCCGGCGCGCGCACGTGCCGCCGGCGGCGCGCACGCAATGGCACGGCGGGAAATTCAAATGGACGTACAGGTACGCCCATTTGCCCAGCCGTGCCATTCTGCCGACGTACATCGGCGTGCGCCGGTCGGGAACCGGGTAGGCTCTTTGAAGTATTTCCAGCTACTGTACTGTGTACCCTGCACAGTTGCACCTACAGTATAGCAACTTGCAGCCAGGTGCTTGTGTAGGCTCTTTTAAGTATTTCCAGTTACTGTACTGTGTACCCTGCACAGTTGCACCTACAGTATAGCTACCTGCAGCCAGGAGCTTGTGTAGGCTCTTGAAGTATTTCCAGTTACTGTACTGTGTACCCCGCACAGTTGCACCTACAGTATAGCTACCTGCAGCCAGGTGCTTGTGTAGGCTCTTTGAAGTATTTCCAGTTACTGTACTGTGTACCCCACACAGTTGCACCTACAGTATAGCTACCTGCAGCCAGGTGCTTATGTAGGCTCTTTGAAGTATTTCCAGTTATTGTACTGTGTACCCTGCACAGTGGCACCTACAGTATAGCTACCTGTAGCCAGGTGCTTGTGTAGGCTCTTTAAGTATTTACAGTTACTGTACTGTGTCCCCCGCACAGTTGCACCTACAGTATAGCTACCTGCAGCCAGGTGCTTGTGTAGGCTCTTTGAAGTATTTCCAGTTACTGTACTGTGTATCTCGCACAGTTGCACCTACCGTATAGCTACCTGCAGCCAGGTGCTTGTGTAGGCTCTTGAAGTATTTAAAGTTACTGTACTGTGTACCCCACACAATTGCACCTGCAGTATAGCTACCTGCAGCCAGGTGCTTGTGTAGACTCTTTGAAGTATTTCCAGTTACTGTACTGTGTATCCCGCACAGTTGCACCTACAGTATAGCTACCTGCAGCCAGGTGCTTGTGTAGGCTCTTGAAGTATTTCCAGTTACTGTACTAGCAGTTACTGTACTAGCAGTAAAAAAGGGTCGCTGGTTCGAATCCCAACCACGACACTACCTGCCTGGAGTTTGCATGTTCTCCCTGTGCCTGCGCGGGTTTCCTCCGGGTACTCCGGTTTCCTCCCACACTCCAAAGACATGCTGGTAGGTTAATTGGCTTCTGTCCAAAATTGTCCCTAGTATATGAATGGGGACCTTGGATTGAGGGTAGGGATTGATGTGAGTGTGCGATGTTCAGGGTTAGGGACAAGGGTCAGGGTTGTAGACCCACACTCACTCAGGTTGAACTGGATGGACTGGTGTCTTTATTCAACCTTACTAACTATGTAACTATGTAACTATGTACTGTGTACCCCGCACAGCTGCACCTACAGTATAGCTACCTGCAGCCAGGTGCTTGTGTAGGCTCTTTTAAGTATTTCCCGTTACTGTACTGTGTACCCCGCACAGTTGCACCCAAAGTATAGCTACCTGCAACCAGGTGCTTATGTAGGCTCTTTGAAGTATTTCCAGTTACTGTGTGTACTCCGCACAGTTGCACCTACAGTATAGCTACCTGCAGCCAGGTGCTTGTGTAGGCTCTTTGAAGTATTTACAGTTACTGTACTGTGTACCCTGCACAGTTGCACCTACAGTATAGCTACTTGCAGCCAGGTGCTTGTGTAGGCTCTTTGAAGTATTTCCAGTTACTGTACTGTGTACCCCGCACAGTTGCACCTACAGTATAGCAACCTGCAGCCAGGTGCTTGTGTAGGCTCTTGAAGTATTTCCAGTTACTGTACTGTGTACCCCGCACAGCTGCATCTACAGTATAGCTACCTGCAGCCAGGTGCTTGTGTAGGCTCTTGAATTATTTACAGTTACTGTACTGTGTACCCCGCACAGTTGCACCTACAGTATAGCTACCTGCAGCCAGGTGCTTGTGTAGGCTCTTTTAAGTATTTCCAGTTACTGTACTGTGTACCCTGCACAGTTGTACCTACAGTATAGCTACCTGCAGCCAGGTGCTTTTGTAGGCTCTTGAAGTATTTCCAGTTACTGTACTATGTACCCCGCACAGTTGCACCTACAGTATAGCTACCTGCAACCAGGTGCTTATGTAGGCTCTTTGAAGTATTTCCAGTTACTGTGTGTACTCCGCACAGTTGCACCTACAGTATAGCTACCTGCAGCCAGGTGCTTGTGTAGGCTCTTTGAAGTATTTACAGTTACTGTACTGTGTACCCTGCACAGTTGCACCTACAGTATAGCTACTTGCAGCCAGGTGCTTGTGTAGGCTCTTTGAAGTATTTCCAGTTACTGTACTGTGTACCCCGCACAGTTGCACCTACAGTATAGCAACCTGCAGCCAGGTGCTTGTGTAGGCTCTTGAAGTATTTCCAGTTACTGTACTGTGTACCCCGCACAGCTGCATCTACAGTATAGCTACCTGCAGCCAGGTGCTTGTGTAGGCTCTTGAAGTATTTACAGTTACTGTACTGTGTACCCCGCACAGTTGCACCTACAGTATAGCTACCTGCAGCCAGGTGCTTGTGTAGGCTCTTTTAAGTATTTCCAGTTACTGTACTGTGTACCCTGCACAGTTGTACCTACAGTATAGCTAACTGCAGCCAGGTGCTTTTGTAGGCTCTTGAAGTATTTCCAGTTACTGTACTATATACCCCGCACAGTTGCACCTACAGTATAGCTACCTGCAGCCAGGTGCTTGTGTAGGCTCTTTGAAGTATTTCCAGTTACTGTACTGTGTACCCCGCACAGTTGCACCTACAGTATAGCTACCTGCAGCCAGGTGCTTGTGTAGGCTCTTAAGTATTTCCAGTTACTGTACTGTGTACCCTGCACAGTTGTACCTACAGTATAGCTACCTGCAGCCAGGTGCTTTTGTAGGCTCTTGAAGTATTTCCAGTTACTGTACTATGTACCCCGCACAGTTGCACCTACAGTATAGCTACCTGCAGCCAGCTGCTTGTGTAGGCTCTTGAAGTATTTCCAGTTACTGTACTGTGTACCCTGCACAATTGCACCTACAGTATAGCTACCTGAAGACAAGTGCAGGTGTTATCATACTAATAATACTACAGGCAGGCAGATGATTCTGCTAGCTACAGTATAATCAGTATATTTATATACATCCCAGTTTTGCGCAGCTCACTGCAGGCCAATAGTATGTCTGGAGGGCCAACAAGCAGAGGCAGACAGTCACAAGCCAATAAAAGAGGGCAAGCAGGCTCTGTGTCTAGAAGCAACAGTGCTGGTCGTGGACACGGTGCATCCTCATCAGCACGTGGCCGTGGGACATGCTTGGCTTTTTTTTGACAGCTGGCCGTGTTGAGCTGCAACATGCGGAAGACTTGGTCGAGTGGATGACCAAGCCGTCCTCATCGTCCTCATCCTCTATCACCCAGACTCAGGGTACTTTGTCTGGCAAAGCAGCTGCCAATGCGGCCTCTTCCCTTGGCTCAATGGCATCAGTGACTCCTTCCCTAGCCCCACCATGTCCTCCTGAGGAGTCCCTTGAAATGTTTGACCACAGTGTTGGGTACATGCTCCAGGAGGATGTCCAGCGTTTTGAAGGCTCCGATGATGGTACTCAGCTAGAGGAAGGCAGTAACGTGAGCCTAGACAGAGGGGGTGCCCAAGAAAGACAGCAATCTGGCAGTCATGTTCCCCCTGCTGCAGCATACTGCCAGGTTTGCTCCAGTGATGAGGAGGGAGGGGATGATGAGGTCACTGGGTGCCTGATAGGAGAGAGTAGGTGGTAGAGGAGGCACATCACCAACGAGGCAGGATGCCCTCCAGGGGCCAGCCTAAGGGCAGCACACTGACTGCATCACACCGCAGAGCTCCGCATGTGCAGGGCGCTGCTGTCTCTGCGCGTTATTCCAAAAGTTCTTTGGTGTGGGCCTTTTTTGTGACAAGTGCATCAGATCCCACCGCTGCTATTTGCAACATATGTCTCAAGCGTATCTCGCGTGGCCAAAACATCTCCCGCTTGGGCACCACATGCTTGACCAGACATATGTTGACCTGCCATGCAGTTCCTTGGCAAGCGTACCTAAAAGACCCACACCAAAGAGCAAAGAGGACCTCTCCTTGCTCCTCATCAGCTAGGATCTCCAACCCCACTATACCTTCAGTTCTCTCTGAGACCTGCACTGAGAGGAATGAAGATGTAGAATTAGGTGTGTCACAGCCAAGTACTTGCGGGCAATCTACTGTCGGTACACCGACGTCAGATTGTACCAGGCAAATTTCCCTGCCCCAGCTGCTGCACCGCAGAAAGAAGTTCGCTCCCAGCCATCCACATGCTCAGAGGTTGAATGCTAGCTTGGCAAAATTGCTAGCACTTCAATTGCTACCTTTTCAGTTGGTAGACTCTGCCCCCTTTTGTGAGTTTGTGGAATGTGCGGTTCCTCAGTGGCAGGTTCCCAAACGCCACTTTTTCTCACGGAAGGCGATTCCGGCTCTCTACCGGCATGTGGAAGGCAATGTCTTGGCCTCGCTGGACAGGGCGGTCAGCGGTAAGGTGCATATTACCGCTGACTCATGGTCCAGCAGGCATGGACAGGGATGTTACCTAAGTTTCACGGCGCATTGGGTGACTCTGCTGGCAGCTGGGAAGGATGCAGGACAAGGTGCAGTAGTGTTGGAGGTTGTTCCGCCACCACGCCTCCAAAATGCCAGTACTGGTGATTCTGACACACCTCTCTCCTCCACCCCCTCCTCTTCTTCTTCCTCCATGGCCTCTTCCTGTGCTTTGTCCTCGGAACCAGCGGGGCTACGCAAGTGCGCAGGCCAAAAGATGCCATGCGGTGCTTGAGCTGGTGTGCTTGGGGGACAGGAGCCACACTGGGGCAGAGATTCTGTCAGCTCTGCAGGGGCAGGTTCAGAGGTGGTTGATGCCACGCCAACCTAAGGCAGGAATGGTGGTTTGCGACAATGGCTCCAACCTCCTCTCCACCCTCTGACAGGGACAACTGACCCATGTGCCCTGTTTGGCTCACGTCCTTAACTTGGTGGTGCAGCGGTTCTTGGGCAGGTACCCGGGCTTACAGGATGTCCTGAGGCAGGTCAGGAAAGTCTGTGTGCATTTCCGCCTGTCATATAATGCCAGTGCTCGGCTGGCAGACCTCCAAAAGGAATTTAACCTGCGCAAGAACTGCCTAATCTGTGACATGCCCACCAGGTGGAACTCAACGTTGGCCATGCTGCAGCAGCTGCACACGCAGCAGAGGGCCATCAATGAGTACCTGTGCGACTATGGCACCAGGACAGGGTCAGGGAAGCTTGTTTTTTTTTCCCCACGCCAGTGGAACATGATCAGGGATGCATGCACTGTCCTGTCACCATTTGAGGAGGCCACGAGGATGGTGAGTAGTGACAGTGCATGCATCAATGACACTGTCCCCCTTGTTCACCTGTTGGAGCCCACGCTGCGTGGAATAATGGACAGGGCACTTGAGGCAGAACAGAGGCAGGAAGAGGAGGACTTACTTAGCTCTCAAGGCCCCCTTTATCCAGACAGTGTTCCTGCGTGCCCGCCGATCACACAGGAAGAGGATGAGGAGGAGGAGGATTGTGTCAGCATGGAGGTGGAGCCTGGCACTCAGCATCAGCAGCAGTTTTTAAGGGATCATTTACAGTCCCAAGAAACCCTTGGACTTGTAAGTGGCTGGGAAGAGGTGGCTGTGGATCATGTCGTCCTTAGTGACCCAGAGGACTCCAGACCGAATGCCTCAGCAAACCTATGCTGCATGGCCTCCCTGATCCTGCAAAGCCTGCAGAAGGATCCTCGTATTCGTGGTATCAAGGAGAGGGATCTCTCGGAATGCATATTCAGTGCTGCTGGAGGCTGTTAGGTACCTGATAGTTGAGCCTGACTTGTAGGAGAAGACCCCTCTTACAACGCTGGTTCAGGAGCCACTGGAGTGGGAACAGTGGTCTCGTGAGCACAGTGGGAAGGAGTGCCTGATGGAAGTTGCAGTGGCCAGCACAGGAACTGAGTAGAGATCCTTCAGGGATGGCTGCGCTGCAGATGATGACAGGTCGGAGAGGATCAGCAAACTGGAAGGCAGAAGATGCTGGAACAGCGGCACCTGGAGCTGGATGAGAAGGCCGGGAATGCAGCAACACAAGGCAACAGGCAGAAGGCAGAGTCAGAAAGTCCGGGTTGGCAGGAGATCAGGCAGATAAGTTCAAATGGTTAAACAGTAGTCGGGCAAGCAGGAATTCGGCAACGGGCCACAGTAAAGATAGCAGAGTCAGGCAGGCCTGGTCGGGTTGGGTTGGAGATGGCAGAAGAGTCACAGGGAGCGCGTAGGTGCACACCAGTGGGTAAATTCTGCTGCATAACTCTGGACAGACCCCGCCTGCGCGTGCGCGCACGCATATTCCCCTGCAAGGTACCAGCACGTCCCTGACAGAGGCTTTGTAATCAATCACAGGGTGTGTCTGTCCACCGACTCGGTCGATCGACTGACCTTCATAAAAATGAATCAGTCTTAGATCACCACCAGCTACCAAGCACCTGATGCTGATGTAACCAAATAATTTTTTTTGAAATGTCAGATCCCTTCAAGACTGCCTATGCTGATTGACTATCCTGTTATGCTGAGTGATTATCCTCTTCCTCCTCAATGATCATGCTGATAGCTTGTAAGAACATTTTTGGTTCTGGTCACCGCCACCAGTGGCTAAGGCCCAATTTTTCAGCCCCTGTTTAACAGGGGCGTGTAATTACAATTTTTGATGCAATATTTTGCAGGAGGGTTCGTTGCTGCACTCAACTAGAGTATCTGTGAGGGGTTGCAGTGTTGTGGCACCAGCACCAGTGCCTAAGGCCCTGTTTAACAGGGACATGTAATTACAATTCTTGATCTAATATTTCACAGCAGGCCCCATGCCTTTCCTTTTTTTAATTTGGGTGCCCTTAATATCCATACAAGACCCAAAGGTCCTGGTAATGGACTGGGGGGTACCCATGCCGTTTGTCTCACTGATTTTCATCCATATTGCCAGGACCCGACATTACATTAATGCCGCAAGCAGTTTTAAATGACTTTTGTTCCTTTAAAAATGTCATTTTGTGCAGGGACTGTTCTAAGCACGGGTAACATGCGCCACTTTACAGACATACTATAGACACCCCCCAGGTACGATATTTAAAGAAATATATCCCTTTTTTTTTTTTTTACTTTAAGCATTATTAAAATCACTGCTCCCGAAAAAACGGCTGTTTTTAAAACTTTTTTTGCATTGATACATGTCCCCTGGGGCAGGACCCGGGTCCCCAAACCCTTTTTAGGGCAATACCATGCAAATTAGCCTTTAAAATTAGCACTTTTGATTTAGAACGTTCGCGTCCCATAGACGTCAATGGGGTTCTAACGTTTGTGCGAATTTTTGGTCCGTTCGCAGGTTCTAGTGCGGACCGAACCGGGGGGGTGTTCGGCTCATCCCTAGTCAACATCAACATCAATTTTACCCAACTAACGACTAGAAAATTCAATTAATGTCCCTAAACTGAAAAATTTCAAACAAAGATGTACTAGTGTACAGCCAGCTTTATGAGATCAACAAATATGTCCTGAAATGGCTGGAAGATACAGTCATGTGAGTGAGACGTGCCATTCGTAGTATGACCTCTGTCACTGATCCCTGCAAGATTCAAGAGATAAACAAGGGTGCCAGTCATACAGATTAGTCAGCCTTGGTCATAGCTGTGGATGAACAAATTTGCTATTGATTGGGCTGCCTGACTCAAACTTGTCTGCACAGGCGTGGCCACCTTTCATCTATGTAATTGTTGTCTTGTTTATTGTTAAATGCAATCTTAGTGCTCAACATCATACCATCTATTGATGTATAACATACACAGTATTTATATATGTATATACTCTATAGACATATACATACAGTGGAGAAAATAATTATTTGATCACATGCAGATTTTCTAAGTTTGCCCACTTACAAAGAAATGAAGGGCCTATAATTTTTTTTATCATAGGTGTATTTTAAATGATAGAGACAGAATATCAACCAAAAATACAGAAAATACACATGATACAAATGTTATAAATTGAGTTGCAGTTCAGTGAATAAAATAAGTATTTGACCCCAAAGCAAAACATGACTTAGTACTTGGATAAACCCTTGTTCGCAAGCACAGAGGTAAGACGTTTCTTGTAGTTAGTGACCAGGTTTGCACACATCTCAGGTGGGATTTTGGTTCACTCTTTACAGATCTTCTATAAATCCTTAAAGGGGTTATAAAGGCAGAAGGTTTTTTATCTAAATGCATTCTATGCATTAAGATGAAAAACTTTTGTGTGTAGCAGCCACCCCAGCACCCCCTAATTACTTTCCTGAGCCCATTCTCTCTCCAGCGATGTCCACGAGTGTCTAAGCCATCTGGGACACTCCTCCTTATTGGCTTAGATACAGCATCAGCGCCATTGGCTCCTGCGGCTGTCAATCAAAGTCAGTCGGCCAATCAGGGGAGAGAGGGGGCAGGGTCGGGTCGTGGCTCCATGTCTGAATGGACACACAGAGCTCTGACTCAGCTCGGGTGCCCCCAAAGAAAGCTGCTGGCTGAGGGGCACTCAATAGGAGGGAGGGGCCAGGATCACAGAAGAGGGATCCTAGAAGAGGAGGATCGGGGCTGCTTTGTGTAAAACCAACTGCACAGAGGAGGTAAGTATAACATGTTTGGTGTTATTTTTTTTTAAAAACAAGACTTTACAATCACTTTAAGGTTTTTTGGCTGTCTCTTGGCAGCTCAAAGTTTTAGTTCCCTCCATAAATTTTCTATAGGATTAGGGTCTGAAGACTGACTAGGCCACTCCATGACCTTAATGTGCTTCTTCTTGAGCCACTCCTTTATTGCCTTGACGGTATGTTTTGGGTCATTGTCATGCTGGAAGACCCATCCATGACCCATCTTCAGTGTTCTGGCTGAGGGAAGAAGGTTCTCATCCAAGATTTTACAATACATGGCCCCATCCATTGGCCCCACAATGCGGCAAAGTCGGTCTCTACCTTTAGCAGAGAAACAGCCCCAAAGTATCATGTTTTCCCCTCTGTGCTTGACTGTAGGGATCGTGTTTTGGTCATAGACAGCATTTGTCTTTCTCCAAACACGGTGAGTCTAGTTGTTGCCAAAGAGCTCAATTTTGGTCTTATCTGACCACTGCACTTTGTTCCAGTCCTTCTCCAAATTATTTAGAGGTTTATTGACATGACTGTACATGTGCCTTCTTGAGGAGGAGGACTTGCCGTGTTTGAAGAAAGAAAAATGCTGACTATGACCCTAAGAACACCATCCCTACAGTCAAGCACAAGGGTGGAAACATTATGCTTTGGGGCTGTTTCTCTGCTAAAGGTACATACTGACTTTGCCGCATTAATGGGGCCAATGGATGGAGTCATGTGTTGTAAAATCTTGGATGAGAACCTTCTTCCAGCAGCCAGAATGCTGAAGATGGATCATGGATGGGTCTTTCATCATGACAATGACCCAAAACATACCGCTAAGGCAAAAAAGGAGGGGCTCAAGAAAAAGTACATTAAGGTCATGGAGTGACCTAGCCAGTATCCAGACCTTAATCATATAGAAAAGTTATGGTGGGAGCTAAAACTTCAAGTTGCCAAGCGACAGACAAGAAACCTTAAAGCGGAGTTCCGTGCTAACATGAAACTATGTCTAAACCAATCGAGCACCCCACCCCTCTCGTTTTTGGATATCCTTTTTTTTTTTTCTTGGGGCGTTTTATACCTTTTTTTGTCGTTCTCCAGCAGGACTTCCATCTTACCTCCGGCAAGGTACGTCATCTCCGCATTTGTATCGCCCATCCTCCCCCTCCCCCAGCTGCCTTCTGGGACCTGTGTGTGTCCCAGAAGATGACGACCCATTCAGAAAGTGCAGGGCGACTTGCAAATATGCAGTAGGAAACTGGCTATGAAGCCTAAAGGCTTTCCCAGCCGGTTTCTCTTAGTTGCAATGTTGACGTCTGCACCCGAGTCGATGGACGAATGAGCTTCGGGGGACCAACATTGCGGGATCCCTGGACAGATAAGTGTTCATTTATTAAAAGTCAGCAGCTACATAATTTGTAGTTGCTGACTTTTACATTTTTTTTTTTAGAGGCTGGAACTCCACTTTAAGGATTTAGAAAGGATCTGTAAAAAAGAGTGGACCAAAATCCCTCCTGAGATATGTGCAAACCTGGTCACCAGCTACAAGAAACGTCTTACCTCGGTGCTTGCCAACAAGGGTTTCTCCACCAAGAACTAAGTCATGTTTTGCTTGGGGATCAAACACTTATTGTACTCGCTGAACTGCAACTCAATTTATAACATTTGTATTATGTGTTTTTTGGTTGATATTCTGTCTCTATCATTTAAAATACACCTATGATAAAAAGTATAGACCCTTCAATTTTTTGTAAGTGAGCAAACTTACAAAATCTGCAGGGGATGAAATATGTATCTTCCCCACTGTATATACAGATTGTGTGTGTGTGTGTATATATATATATATATATATATATATATATATATATTAATTAATATTTTGCATCTGCAGTGTCAGTAGCAGCGGAACAGTAAAATAAACCAATAAAACTGATAGGATAAAAGAGTGATTAACGTATCAAGTGCCTGCACTATTTATGGTGTTGGAATTATTCACTATTTTAAAATTTGTAATTACCCAAATCACTGTGTGGGAAGGGCACACAGAAAAACAGGCAAAGGATCTGTACAGCTCATGTCACAATGTACTCTTGCTGTCAATGGCCCATGAAACATACAACAGCTGACACAGAACAAAATGATACAGTAATGCACTCACGCTGTGAGGTCGCAGAACAGATCCATAAACAGGATATATATATATATATATATATATATATATATATATATATATATATATATACAGCAGCACATTGAGGAAAGAAACACAGTAATATACCAGCAACCAACAGCACAGAGGTGACACACAGTGTAATGCCCTTATGCAGACATAGAAGGCCTTTTGTGTGTCTTCAAGAAAGCTTTGATTCATTAATCCTGCCTCCTCTCACTCGCTCTCTCTGTCCATCTGCCTCATTCTGGCAGTCTCTCTATCCATCTGCCTGTCTCTGGCAGTCTCTCTATCCATCTGCCTGTCTCTGGCAGTCTCTCAGTACATCTGCTTGTCGCTGGCGCTCTGTCACTCCATATGTTAATGTCTTTTTAACCCCTTTGTTGATGCCATGGCTTGAATATCTTTTGGGCTCCTTTTCTTATTTCAACCTATGTTTGATGTCTCATCACAGTCATGTGATTTGGCCTCCAATAGACTCGATATTGCATATGTTTTCTTCCTGTATGTGTAATACTCCTTTTACATTGCAAGTAGAAAATGAAAACAGAAAAACAGCGACTCCTTTCAGTTTGTGCTGTGGCATGGGTGGGCAACCTTTGAGAGATGGAGATCTACCTGGACAACATTGAAGAGACCAAAGATCACCGGGGTGCAGTGCCCCCCTTTTTTTAAATAAATTAACTAGCAAGCCCCCAATAAAAAGTAAAGGCCGTGTTAAAAAATCCTAGGAAAATCTACTAAAACTAATGTCACTGTAAAAATATAAACTAAGCCTACCTTAAAGCGGACTTTCGCAAAAAAAAAATTTTTTAGATGTCAGCAGCTGGACATTTACCTGTCCCGGGGTCCAGCGATGTCGGCACCCAAAACCGAACCGTCCCTCGATCCTCTGGTGCTGCCGCCGCCATTCTCACTGAGGGAATCAGGAAGTGAAGCGTTGCGGCTTCACTGCCCGGTTCCCTACTGCGCATGCGCGAGTCACGCTGCGCGTCTACACTGGTCCCCGTTGTGTTGTGGGAACTGTGTATTTCCCACAACACAACGGGGGTGGGTGGGGGTTTTGCGGCTAGCTGCGTCTAGCAATTCCCGGAAGTGGGTGCAGATACCTGTATTATACAGGTATCTGCACCCCCCTCCCCCCGGAAAGGTGCCAATTGTGACACCGGAGGGGGGAGGAATCTGATGAGCAGAAGTTCCACTTTAGGGTGGAACGCCGCTTTAAAAGTTAGCTTCAGTGAGAAACTCAGCATTCGTTTTCATTTCCATTTTTTTCACGTCTGGGGAGTAGTTGGTTATCCTCACAAGTCTGATGCCAGGGATCATCATGAAGGCAGAACATCTAGTACTGCAGGCTGATTTTCTTGACTTATTTCAGGCCTGGCTATCTGCTCTGATTTCTGACCAGTGCAAGTAGTATGTAGGGCAGTACACAGAGGTCATTAGTATGTAGAGCAGTGTACAGTGATTAGTAGTATGTAGGGCAGCGTACAGAGGTCAGTAGTTTGTAGGCCAGTGTAGAGAGGTCAGTAGAATATAGGCCAGTGTACAGAGGTCAGTAGTATGTAGAGCTGTGTACAGAGGTCAGTAGTATGTAGAGCAGTGTACAGAGGTCAGTAGTATGTAGGCCAGTGTACAGAGGTCAGTAGTATGTAGGGCGGTGTTCAGAGGTCAGTAGTATGTAGGGCAGTGTGCAGAGGTCAGTAGTATGTAGGGCAGTGTACAGAGGTCAGTAGTATGCAGGGCAGTGTACAGAGGTCATTAGAATGTAGGGCAGTGTACAGAGGTCATTAAGATGTAGGGTAGTGTAGAGAGGTCAGTAGGATGTAGGGCAGTGTACAGAGGTCAGTAGTATGCAGGGCAGTGTACAGAGATCAGTAGGATGTAGGGCAGTGTACAGAGGTCTTTAGGATGTGGGGCAGTGTACAGAGATCATTATGATGTAGGGCAGCGTACAGGGGTCAGTAGTATGTAGCGCAGTGTGCAGAGGTCAGTAGTATGTAGGGTAGTGTACAGAGGTCAGTAGGATGTAGGGCAGTGTACAGAGGTCAGTAATATGTAGGGCAGTGTACAGGGCTCAGTAGTATGTAGGGCAGTGTACAGAGGTCAGTGGTATGTAGGGCAGTGTACAGAGGTCAGTAGCATGTAGGGCAGCTACAGAGGTCAGTAGGATGTACGGTAGGGATTGGGAGGGCATGGTACAGGGAGGTTATAAGGGCAAGGTATAGGCGGGGTCAGGGGAGGACAGTACTGGGGGGGGTCAGGAGGGCGCAGTGCAGGGGGGTCATGAGAGCACGGTACTGGGGGGTCAGGAGAGTATGGTACTGGGGCATATGGAGGGCACAGAACAGGGAGATCAGGGGGGCTGGGGTCTCAAGAGGGCATGATACTGGGGGGACAGGAGGGTATGGTATTGGGGGGGTCAGGGGGGCTGAGGTGTCAGGAGGGTACAGTATTAGGGGGGATCAGGAGGGCTGGGGTAACAGGAGGTTATAGTATTAGGAGGATCAGATGGGCTGGGGTGTTAGAAGGTTATAGTATCATGGGGGATCAGGAGGACTGGGGTGTCAGGAGGGTATAGTATTGGGGGGGATCAGGAGGGCTGGGGTGTCAGGAGGGTATAGTATTGGAGGGATGAGGAGGGCTGGGGTGTCAGGAGGGTATGGTATTGGGGGGATCAGGAGGGCTGGGATGTCAGGTGGGCTGGAGTGTACAGAAGGTCTGTGGTGTCCGGAGGGCTGGAGTGTACAGAAGTTTTTCCCTGAGTGGCGCAGGGAAGGTGCGCCGTTTATTCCTACCGGCAATCCTCTCACCTTCCCACATGTATCCTTGGGTATGTGGCGCCACCGCTTTGCCAGATAAATTAGCATGTCGTACGTGCTTTAATGAAGCCACGAAAGAAAGAGAATCAGATGTCAGAGAAGTGACCGAACTAATCCGAGAATCTGTGCGAGAATCCATAATGGAGTCAGCAACACCCCTGCCGGGCAGGCCAGCTCCAAGCACTTCTTCTGCGGCTTCTCCTCGCTCAACAATCGATGTGGTGGTGGAACCAGAATCCCCTTCAGAGAGCGAGGATCCAGAAGTACCAGCGGGTTTTAACTTCGCTCTGGTTGAACCCTTTGCGAAATCAGTCAAGGAGGCCATAGGTTGGGAGGAATCTGAGGAAGCACCTCAGAAAACCCAAAAATATTTTCCAAACCTAAAGAGGGACCCAGAAACCTTTCCTTTCATCGAGGAATTAGATGATTTAATCAAAGACGAATGGGAAAGATCCAACAAGAGGCCCAGCCTTAATAATGGGCTAGCCAAAATGTATCCTTTGAAAGAGCCTAAGGTTAACTCCCTAATTAATTCTCCTATTGTGGATGCCCCCCTAATGCGCCTAGCAAGACATGTCACTTTACCCATCGAGGACGCAGTCTCCTTCCGGGACGTTTTAGATCGAAAAATTGATCTGGAACTTAAAAAAGCATACTCCACGGCAGGAGGCGCTTGTAGACCAGCAGTCACCCTGGCAGCAGTTGGTAGAGCCATCTCGGGCTGGGCTTCCAATATCAAAAAATCTCTTCAGGAAAGAGCAGACTTAGAAAAAGTAATTACCTCTCTGCAAGAACTCAGATTGGCAGGCGATTTCATCGCAGAAGCCTCCGTGAATGTTATCAGATGCTCGGCCCGGGCAATGTTAGCCTCGGTGATGGCAAGGAGAGCTTTGTGGCTAAAACCTTGGATAGCCGACGCAGCATCTAAAACAAATTGGTGCAAAATTTCCTATGGCGGCTCTAATCTCTTCTGCTCCAAATTGGATGCAGCCATTTCCAAGGTGACGAGGGCAAGTCGGGCTATTTCCTCTGACAGGAGACCCAAGAGACCAAGAGGTCCTGCCTACAAGGGCAACCTTCCCGAAAGATACAGGGAAGCCAAGACCTATAGACCAGGTAAAGAGTTTAAGTGAAACTGGAGGAACACACAGTCATCCTTCCTGAAAATGCGGAAAACCAAGGCCACCCCCTCTGGCGAACAGCAGAAGTCCTTTGAAAATACGCCCGCCCATCCTCTAGACTCAAGAGATTCGCACAAATATGGTCAGAGAACATCAAAGATCCTTGGACCATTTCCACGATCAAGTTCGGTCAAGTGGAGATTTCTAAACAGGATTACCAGAAACCACTTTTTTCCAACCAAACTCCCATCTTCTCTAGGCAAGAGAAAGATTCTTCTAAAGTATATAGCAGAATTAAAACAAAAGAAGGCCATCCTGGAGGTCCCGATATGTCAAAGAGGCAGAAGATTCTACTCCCCCCTTTTTCTTGTAAAAAAGAAAACAGGGGATTTACGGCCAGTACTGGACTTAAAGAAACTCAACAAGAACATCAAATTATAATCCTTCAAAATGGAAAGCCTCCAGTCCATACTATTAGCTGTGAATCTAGAAGATTGGATGCTGTCCGTAGATTTATCGGACGCCTATCCTCACATCCCAATACATCCTGCCTTTCAAAGGTTTCTCCGCTTTTCAATCAACCAAAATCACTTCCAGTTCCAGTGCCTACCCTTCGGCATCTCGTCGGCTCCCAGGACCTTTACCAAGGTCCTTCTACCCGTCATTGCATATCTCAGAGAGAGAGGTCCGAGAATACACCATTATCTGGATGACATACTACTTCTAGCAGAAAGTCGCCAGGTCCTGATGCAGCACCAGGAGATCTTGCTATCAACCCTGCAAGTTTTCGGTTGGCTAGTGAACTGGCAGAAGAGCAAGCTCCAGCCCACACAGAATATGATATTTCTGGGGGCAGAACTGGACACCATCCAGAACAGAGTACAGCTTCCTCAGGAAAAGATCATGCCTCTGATTAAAAAAATTCAGAGGCTAATCTCAGCGACACGCTTACCAGCCAGAGTGTTTATGAGTGTCCTGGGTTCCATGTCTGCAACTCTGCCCATGATCCAGTGGTCCCAATGGCATACAAGAATCTTGCAGAATTCCTTTCTGAAGCAGTGGAATGGAGTATCAATGCTTCAGACAATCTACATCCACAGATATGTGAAGCAATCGATGTGGTGGTGGATGTGTCTCAGCAACCTCAAGAGGTACAAATCTATAGTCCCTCCACAGTCAGAAGTGGTTACTTCAGATGCCAGCCAGAAGGGATGGGGAGCTCATTACCAAAACCTAGCAGCCCAAGGGCAGTGGCAGTTTCGAGCTTACGGTATAGTATTAAATATACTGGAGCTCAGAGCAGCCTTTCAGGCGCTTCTGGCCTTTGCTCCATACCTGGCAGGGAAGAGTGTTCTAATTCAAATTGACAACAGAGTTGCTGTAGCATATATTCAGAGGCAAGGGGGTACGAGGAGTCGCACACTAATGGAAGAAGTTCTCCCTATCTTGGATTGGGCACAAGTGCATCTGATGGACGTGAGGGCAGTGTATGTCCCAGCAGCACAGAACATGCTGGCCGACTATCTAAGCAGGGAACTTCTCTCAAACAACGAGTGGTCATTGAGCCAGCAGGCCTTTTCTCTCCTTTCAGAAACTTGGGGAATACCGGAGATCGACTTAGCAGCTACCCCTGTGAACACCAAATGTCGGAGATTTCTGTCGAGAGCAGCTTTCCCATCGGCCGAGGGAATAGATTGTTTGATCCACCCTTGGAATTTCAAGCTGGGATACATTTTTCCACCAATTCCTTTAATCGCAAGATTCCTATCCAAGCTTCGGAGATCATCAGCCACGGTGATAGCAGTAATTCCTTTTTGGCCGAGGAGGCCTTGGTTCACAACCCTACTACAGCTCAGCCTGCAACAACCACTGCCTCTCCTGGTAACATCAGACCTCCTATCTCAGGGTCAATTCCTGCACCCAGCGCCGGAGAAGTTACACTTGACAGCATGGAAATTGAAAGGACTCGGCTGCTAAAGCAGGATGCTCGCAGGAGGTAATTTCAACTCTTCTACAGGCAAGAAAAAACACCACCAACAAAACATACTCACAAATCTGGAGTAGGTTTTGTTCACTGGCCCAACAAAAAAACTGGAACCCAATATCACCAGAGCCACCACAAGTTCTAGAGTTCCTTCAATTGGGTATTAATAAAGGACTGAGTTCAAGTACCCTTAAAGTCCACGTTTCTGCCCTATCAGCTAAAACAGGCATTAGATGGGTCTTACACCCTCTGGTGATCCAGTTCATGAAGACCTGCCTAAAAATCTGACCTCCAAAGAAACCCACAATTCAGGCATGGGATCTCTCTAAAGTACTTGACACATTATCAAAACCTCCTTTTTTTCCAGCTGAGTCAATTTCACTTTGGAACCTGACTTTGAAGTTAACCTTCCTTATCGCCATTACATCTGCGAGAAGAGTTTCAGAACTTAAAGCATTATTGATAACGGAACCATATCTAGTCCTCTATCCCGATAGAGTGGTATTGAGACCCTCGGAACATTTCATTCCCAAAGTATCATCCTCCTTTCATTATAATCAGGATATCATCCTTCCATCCTTCACTAATGACCAAGGCGAACCCCATGCATTAGCTGTCAAAACTGTCATTACCGACTATCTGAAAACCAAAGCCTCCTTCAGGAAGTCAGATACTCTTCTCATAATTCCACACGGCCCTAGGAAGGGTCATCCAGCAACTTCTCGAACAATCGCATCCTGGCTGGTTAATACCATCAAAAAGGCATACTCTACTCATCAACTAACTATCCCGGAAGGCATCAGGGCACACTCAACCAGTGCAGTAGCAACTTCATGGGCAGCATACTGTAGAGTTTCACCTGAAACAATCTGTAAAGCAGCGACCTGTTCGTCTAGACATACATTCACTTCTCACTATAAGATAGACTCTGCTCAACTGACAACGGCAGACTTTGGCAAATCCATTATTAGAGCCAATTCCACAGCTCTTTAAATAAATAAAACCTTAATTTTTTTGCACCCTCCCGACTGGCAAGTTATTTCCCAGTGTATGCTGCCATGAAGGCGTCAGGAAAACGGAAAATTGTATACTCACCTTTTTGTAATTTTCGTTTCCGGACGCATCTTCATGTCAGCAAACAAAATCCCACCCTGTTCTTAGATGATATATACAGAGAATGGTGAGGGGCATCTCTCTTCAACTTTTATAACTAGACCAATTCTGTCAGGTTGTGGAGGCGGAGTCACAACCCAGTGTGTGCTGCCATGAAGATGCGTCAGGAAAGGAAAATTACAGAAAGGTGAGTATATTTTCCGTTTTGTTAGCAATCCTGCCTAAACACCAGGGTGCTACACACCCTCCCCCCCCCCCCCCCCTGCCTAGGAAACTACATCTCAGAATTTGCAAAGAAAAACAATTTAAACTCTCAAGCCTGAGAGTGGATGTCCTGGCAAAAACTGGTATAGGTGAGGTGACAGGAAAGGATAAACAAATAATACATGTGGCGTACCACATTCTGCAAGTCTGCTGCAAGTTCTGATTTAGTTATGTTGTGTAATAGTCATCCCTCCACAGAGCTCTTGCTAGAGGCTTGCCACGCAAATTTGGTACAAATTGGAAAAATATCAACTGGAACTTGTGCTTCAAGTGCTCTGTAAGTGTAAAACTTGCCAGTGAAAATGTGCAGCAAGTTAACAAGAGTTACAATTCAACACTGCCACAAATTTGTGGCAAGTTATCCTTTCTATCTGGGACACGGTTCGAATCTCGGACAGTTCCTGCCGAACTGGTCGAGATTCAAACCGTGTATGGACAAGTTGAATGTACCAAGTTGATCGATCGATCAACTTGGGTACAACCAGCATGCTGGGTTTTGCCTGCGATTATTGCTAGTGGCTGCTATAGCTGCTAGCATAAATCACTGTCTTGCCCCGGCGGGGATGGCTTCCCACCGCCCCCACCAGGAGCAGGCAATGGCTCGGCTGGTGAGATTCCTGCATCAACACTGTGTGTTAACGGGGAAACCTGTGGTTGCAGGAAATAAATTTGCCCTGAGTATGACAGTATAACCAGTTAGTTGACAACTTCTTTGGGCCTATTAGACATTGTTGGTGAAAAATATTTACACTATGGCTTCATTGCATTTGGGGTTCAGGGAAAATTACAGTTACCAATCAAGCTACAGTAGAAACCTGCAATGAAATACAGCATAGCCAAATTTGCTTTTTGTTCTGTGTAAGTTTAGTGGAAATTTTCTTAAGACAAGTCAGGGATACATAACTTAGAAAAAAAGAGGGGAGTATAGAAAGTAAAATACATGTGTTAAAATCAAAAACATTGGCATGAGATATGGGGCAAAACAGAGCCCATTTGGGTTTGTTACATTATCATAATGTCTGTACCTCTCCAGATGCGTAATACATTTCAAATAAGCGTATATACTGAAGGGTATGTATTGAGACACCATTATTTAGGGATTTGTATCCCCATGTTCCAGTACTGATCCCATGTGTAACACCTGGGTAAGGTTCAGGTCTTGGGGGGTAGACAGCCTGAATGACAGTGGAGGAGGGAGACAGAGAAATTATGGTTTTAGTAGAGAGAGTGAAGGAGGAAGGAAAGAGAAGTGTAGAGGTAGTGGGGGAGGATGATATAAGGGGACCCCCTGACATCATCTCCATGACCAATCCAGGAGAGTGTAGGTTTAGGGAGGTGATGGCTTGTCAAGGAAATTCTAAAGTATTGTCCAAATGGCCCAAATCATAGCACAGGAGCCCTGTTTATAATTTTCCGCAGCTAAGTGGATTCCATAGAGGAGATGAAGTCTAATTCCATGACCTATTCTAGAATAGTAGGTATTTTTGATGACCATCATTGGTGGGGGATTACTGTGCGGTAGCAGTTAGGAAATGTGGAAGGATATCTTTTTTTGGCATGCTTATTGGAATCTGGTAATATTGACCGTAAAACAATCTATAGTCGGTGTCGAGTTCCAGGATTGTGCCCCAAAATTTTTTGATGGTACAGGCTCACCTGTATTGTGCCAGGCTGGCTGTGGCATCTCCAACACTGGTTTAAAATTTATGGATAAGTAGTGCAAAGCACTCTAGGACAACACTACCAGTGAGAGGGAGTTTAAAATTGGTTTCTGAGCTTTAGTTGCCAGGGAGCCAAATTTGTTTTAAGTAAAAATTGGAGAAGTGCTTCAGTGTTAGGTTTTGCAAATACCAAATCAATAATATAGTCTGGATAAAAATGTAATTGCTTAAATGGACTTAAACCCACTTAACCTCAGTATATTTAAAAACAGGTGCTGTTTAGCCCCCGACTCCCCAGTCTTATCTTTTTAATACAGTCAACCCACCCCCAAAAAGTCATCCCAAAACGTAATATATGTTCTGCTGGGAAAAGAATTAGGTAAAACATTACTACATGAGGACTGAGAAGAGATGTGGTCTGCCACAGCTAAAAAAAGCTCATTCAACATTTTAGCTTTGGAGAACTCATACAAAGTACTCTTCCACTGGTACCTCAATTCCTCCAGTATTGCCAAATACATTCTCCAATACTTCCCACTCTGATTTTGTAATTTTGGACAGGAAGGAAAACTGTCCATGTTTGGCGGCCATGCTTAAAGGTGCAAAGGTTGTGAATCTGAGACTATTCCTTAAAATATAGAGTTTTAGGTTGTAGTTTGCATAAGAATCCAGTGAATCTATTCACTCTTGAGAAGAGGAGGATATGATCAACATATACAAATACATAAATGGTCCATATCATGAACTTGGTGTTGAGTTATTCACTTTAAGGTCATCACAGAGGACTAGGGGGCACTCTTTATGTCTAGGGGAAAAAAGATTTCATCTCCAAATACAGAAAGGTTTCTTCACAGTAAGAGCTGTGAAAATGTGGAATAGACTCCCTCTAGAGGTGATTCTGGCAAGCTCAGTCGATTGCTTTTAAAAAGGCCTGGATTCTTTCCTAAATGTATACAATATAACTGGGTACTAGGAAAGAGCTTCGTGTTTGAGTCGAACCCATGTTCGACTCAAACATTGTCTGTTCGCCCGTTCGCCAAATTGCGAACGATATGGGCCGTGTGGCGCGTCACGGCCCATAACTCACTGCGGCATCGCAATGCATTGCTGGCTGATGATTGGCCAAGCATGCACTATAACCCGCATGCTTGGCCAATCACAGCGCCGTCAGTAGAGAGAGCTGTAATTGGCCAAAGCCAGGGTGGCTTTGGCCAATTATGGCTCAGGGAGTTTAGAACACACCCCACACTTTATAAGGCCACCTGCACGGCAGTCCTGTGTAGTGTGTTCCGGCGTGCTTAGAGAGAGAGAGAGAGACAGTGTCATTTCATTTGAGTTAGCTAGATTAGGCAGGACAGTCAGTGAGTTAGCTGCACTTACAGTGTATTGTGTATATATATGCATCCCAGGTGTTGTATATATATATATATATATATATATATATATATATATATATACACACTGTATTCAGTTTAGCTAGATCCGTTCCTGTTATCTTCCTACTGACAGGCAGGCTTGTCTTGTTACAGTATTTACAGCTACCTGAAGAAAATTGCTGGTGTTCTTTTGATCCTATTAGTACCACAGTCAGGCAGCTAGACTATTTACAGTTAGTGTAGTGCGTCCTCCTCACAGTGTTCAGTTAAAGCTACAAGTTAGTTTAGTGTGACCTCTGCACATTGTTCAGCTAAAACTACAAGTTAGTGTAGTGCATCCTCCTCACAGTATTCAGCTAAAGCTACAAGTTAGTGTAGTGCGACCTCTGCACAGTGTTCAGCTAAAGCTACAAGTTAGTGTAGTGCGTCCTCCTCACAGTGTTCAGCTAAAGCTACAAGTTAGTTTAGTTTGACCACTGCACAGTGTTCAGCTAAAGCTACATGTTAGGGTAGTGCGTCCTCCTCACAGTGTTCAGCTAAAGCTACAAGTTAGTGTAGTGCGTCCTCCTCACAGTGTTCAGCTAAAACTACAAGTTAGTTTAGTGCAACCTCTGCACAGTGTTCAGCTAAAGCTACAAGTTAGTGTAGTGCGACCTCTGCACAGTGTTCAGCTAAAGCTACAAGTTAGTGTAGTGCGTCCTCTGAACAGTGTTCAGCTAAAACCACAAGTTAGTGTAGTGCGACCTCTGCACAGTGTTCAGCTAAAGCTACAAGTTAGTGTAGTGCGTCCTCCTCACAGTGTTCAGCTAAAGCTACAAGTTAGTTTAGTGTGACCTCTGCACAGTGTTCAGCTAAAGCTACAAGTTAGGGTAGTGCGTCCTTCTCACAGTGTTCAGCTAAAGCTACAAGTTAGTTTAGTGTGACCTCTGCACAGTGTTCAGCTGAAGCTACAAGTTAGGGTAGTGCGTCCTCCTCACAGTGTTCAGCTAAAGCTACAAATTGGTGTAGTGCGTCCTCCTCACAGTGTTCAGCTAAAGCTACAAGTTAGTTTAGTGTGACCTCTGCACAGTGTTCAGCTAAAGCTACAAGTTAGGGTAGTGCGTCCTCCTCACAGTGTTCAGCTAAAGCTACAAGTTAGTTTAGTTTGACCTCTGCACAGTGTTCAGCTAAATCTACATGTTAGGGTAGTGCGTCCTCCTCACAGTGTTCAGCTAAAGCTACAAGTTAGTGTAGTGCGTCCTCCTCACAGTGTTCAGCTAAAACTACAAGTTAGTGTAGTGCAACCTCTGCACAGTGTTCAGCTAAAGCTACAAGTTAGTGTAGTGCGACCTCTGCACAGTGTTCAGCTAAAGCTACAAGTTAGTGTAGTGCGTCCTCCTCACAGTGTTCAGCTAAAGCTACAAGTTAGTTTAGTGTGACCTCTGCACAGTGTTCAGCTAAAGCTACAAGTTAGGGTAGTGCGTCCTTCTCACAGTGTTCAGCTAAAGCTACAAGTTAGTTTAGTGTGACCTCTGCACAGTGTTCAGCTGAAGCTACAAGTTAGGGTAGTGCGTCCTCCTCACAGTGTTCAGCTAAAGCTACAAATTAGTGTAGTGCGTCCTCCTCACAGTGTCCAGCTAAAACTACAAGTTAGTGTAGTGCGACCTCTGCACAGTGTTCAGCTAAAGCTACAAGTTAATGTAATGCGTCCTCTGAACAGTGTTCAGCTAAAGCTACAAGTTAGTGTAGTGCGACCTCGGCACAGTGTTCAGCTAAAGCTACACATTAGTGTAGTGCGTCCTCCTCACAGTGTTCAGCTAAAACTACAAGTTAGTGTAGTGCGACCTCTGCACAGTGTTCAGCTAAAGCTACACGTTAGTGTAGTGCGTCCGCCTCACAGTGTTCAGCTAAAGCTACAAGTTAGTTTAGTGTGACCTCTGCACAGTGTTCAGCTAAAGCTACAAGTTAGTGTAGTGCGTCCTCTGAACAGTGTTCAGCTAAAACTACAAGTTAGTGTAGTGCGACCTCTGCACAGTGTTCAGCTAAAGCTACAAGTTAGTGTAGTGCATCCTCTGAACAGTGTTCAGCTAAAGCTACAAGTTAGTGTAGTGTGTCCACCTCACAGTGTTCAGCTAAAACTACAAGTTAGTTTTTTGCGAGCTCTGCACAGTGTTCAGCTACCTGTAGAAGGTTGGTGGTGTTTTCCTGATCCTATCACTACCGCAGGCAGCTAAATAAGCTACAAGTTAGTTTTTTGCGAGCTCTGCACAGTGTTCAGCTAAAACTACAAGTTAGTGTAGTGCGAGCTCTGCACAGTGTTCAGCTAAAGCTACCTGTAGAAGGTTGGTGGTGTTTTCCAGATCCTATCACTACCGCAGGCAGCTAAATAAGCTACAAGTTAGTTTTTTGTGAGCTCTGCACAGTGTACACCTAAAGCTACCTGTAGAAGGTTGGTGGTGTTTTCCTGATCCTATCACTACTGCAGGCAGCTAAATAAGCTACAAGTTATTTTTTTGCGAGCTCTGCACAGTGTTCACCTAAAGCTACCTGTAGAAGGTTGGTGGTGTTTTCCTGATCCTATCACTATCGCAGGCAGCTAAATAAGCTACAAATTAGTTTTTTGCGAACTCTGCACAGTGTTCAGCTAAAAATACAAGTTAGTGTAGTGCGAGCTCTGCACAGTGTTCAGCTAAAGCTACCTGTAGAAGGTTAGTGGTGTTTTCCTGATCCTATCACTACCGCAGGCAGCTAAATAAGCTACAATTTATTTTTTTGCGAGCTCTGCACAGTGTTCACCTAAAGCTACCTGTAGAAGGTTGGTGGTGTTTTCCTGATCCTATCGCTACCGCAGGCAGCTAAGTAAGCTACGAGTTATTTTTTTGCGAGCTCTGCACAGTGTTCACCTAAAGCTACCTGTAGATGGTTGGTGGTGTTTTTCTGATCCTATCACTACCGCAGCCAGCTAAATAAGCTACAAGTTAGTTTTTTGCGAGCTCTGCAGTGTTCACCTAAAACTACCTGTAGAAGGTTGGTGGGGTTTTCCTGATCCTATCACTACCGCAGGCAGCTAAATAAGCTACAAGTTAGTTTTTTGCGAGCTCTGCACAGTGTTCAGCTAAAACTACAAGTTAGTGTAGTGCGAGCTCTGCACAGTGTTCAGCTAAAGCTACCTGTAGAAGGTTGGTGGTGTTTTCCTGATCCTATCACTACCGCAGGCAGCTAAATAAGCTACAAGTTCGTTTTTTGCGAGTTCTGTACAGTGTTCACCTAAAGCTACCTGTAGAAGGTTGGTGGTGTTTTCCTGATCCTATCACTTCCGCAGACAGGTAAATAAGCTACAAGTTAGTTTTTTGCAAGCTCTGCACAGTGTTCACCTAAAGCTACCTGTAGAAGGTTGGTGGTGTTTTCCTGATCCTATCACTACCGCAGGCAGCTAAATAAGCTACAAGTTAGTTTTTTGCGAGCTCTGCACAGTGTTCAGCTAAAACTACAAGTTAGTGTAGTGCGAGCTCTGCACAGTTTTCAGCTAAAGCTACCTGAGGAAGGTTGGCGGTGTTTTCCAGATCCTATCACTACCGCAGGCAGCTAAATAAGCTACAAGTTAGTTTTTTGCGAGCTCTGCATAGTGTTCACCTAAAGCTACCTGTAGAAGGTTGGTGGTGTTTTCCTGATCAGCTAAAACTACAAGTTAGTGTAGTGCGACCTCTGCACAGTGTTCAGCTAAAGCTACACGTTAGTGTAGTGTGTCCTCCTCACAGTGTTTAGCTAAAGCTACAAGTTAGTTTAGTGTGACCTCTGCACAGTGTTCAGCTAAAGCTACAAGTTAGGGTAGTGCGTCCTCCTCACAGTGTTCAGCTAAAGCTACAAGTTAGTGTAGTGCGTCCTCTGAACAGTGTTCAGCTAAAACTACAAGTTAGTGTAGTGCGACCTCTGCACAGTGTTCAGCTAAAGCTACAAGTTAGTGTAGTGCGTTCACCTCACAGTGTTCAGCTAAAACTACAAGTTAGTTTTTTGCGAGCTCTGCACAGTGTTCAGCTAAAGCTACCTGTAGAAGGTTGGTGGTGTTTTCCAGATCCTATCACTACCGCAGTCAGCTAAATAAGCTACAAGTTAGTTTTTTGCGAGCTCTGCACAGTGTTCAGCTAAAACTACAAGTTAGTGTACTGCGAGCTATGCACAGTGTTCAGCTAAAGCTACCTGTAGAAGGTTGGTGGTGTTTTCCAGATCCTATCACTACCGCAGTCAGCTAAATAAGCTACAAGTTAGTTTTTTGTGAGCTCTGCACAGTGTACACCTAAAGCTACCTGTAGAAGGTTGGTGGTGTTTTCCTGATCCTATCACTACTGCAGGCAGCTAAATAAGCTACAAGTTAGTTTTTTGCGAACTCTGCACAGTGTTCAGCTAAAACTACAAGTTAGTGTAGTGCGAGCTCTGCACAGTTTTCAGCTAAAGCTACCTGTAGAAGGTTAGTGGTGTTTTCCTGATCCTATCACTACCGCAGGCAGCTAAATAAGCTATAATTTATTTTTTTGCGAGCTCTGCACAGTGTCCACCTAAAGCTACCTGTAGAAGGTTGGTGGTGTTTTCCTGATCCTATCGCTACCGCAGGCAGCTAAGTAAGCTACAAGTTATTTGTTTGCGAGCTCTGCACAGTGTTCACCTAAAGCTACCTGTAGAAGGTTGGTGGTGTTTTTCTGATCCTATCACTACCACAGCCAGCTAAATAAGCTACAAGTTAGTTTTTTGTGAGCTCTGCACAGTGTTCACCTAAACCTACCTGTAGAAGGTTGGTGGGGTTTTCCTGATCCTATCACTACCGCAGGCAGCTAAATAAGCTACAAGTTAGTTTTTTGCAAGCTCTGCACAGTGTTCAGCTAAAACTACAACTTAGTATAGTGCGAGCTCTGCACAGTGTTCAGCTAAAGCTACCTTTAGAAGGTTGGTGGTGTTTTCCTGATCCTATCACTACCGCAGGCAGCTAAATAAGCTACAAGTTAGTTTTTTGCGAGTTCTGCACAGTGTTCACCTAAAGCTACCTGTAGAAGGTTGGTGGTGTTTTTCTGATCCTATCACTACCGCAGACAGGTAAATAAGCTACAAGTTAGTTTTTTGCAAGCTCTGCACAGTGTTCACCTAAAGCTACCTGTAGAAGGTTGGTGGTGTTTTCCTGATCCTATCACTACCGCAGGCAGCTAAATAAGCTACAATTTATTTTTTTGCGAGCTCTGCACAGTGTTCACCTAAAGCTACCTGTAGAAGGTTGGTGGTGTTTTCCTGATCCTATCACTACCGCAGGCAGCTAAATAAGCTACAAGTTAGTTTTTTGCGAGCTCTGCACAGTGTTCAGCTAAAACTACAAGTTAGTGTAGTGCGAGCTCTGCACAGTTTTCAGCTAAAGCTACCTGTAGAAGGTTGGCGGTGTTTTCCAGATCCTATCACTACCGCAGGCAGCTAAATAAGCTACAAGTTAGTTTTTTGCGAGCTCTGCACAGTGTTCACCTAAAGCTACCTGTAGAAGGTTGGTGGTGTTTTCCTGATCCTTTCACTACCACAGGCAGCTAAATAAGCTACAAGTTAGTTTTTTGCGAGCTCTGCACAGTGTTCAGCTAAAACTACAAGTTAGTGTAGTGCGAGCTCTGCACAGTGTTTAGCTAAAGCTACCTGTAGAAGGTTGGTGGTGTTCTCATACTACAGGCAGGCAGTTGATTTTGCTAGCTGCAGTATCAGTATATATATATATATATATATATATATATATATATATATATATATATATATATATATCCCAGCTTAGTGCAGCTACAGGCCATTAGTATGTCTGGAAGGCCAACAAGGAGAGACAGACAGCTACAAGCCAATAAAAGAGGGCAAGCAGGCTCTGTGTCTAGAGGCAACAGTGCTGGTCGTGGAGACGGTGCATCCTCATCAGCACGTGGCCGTGGGACACGCTTGGCCTTTTTTTCGGCAGCTGGCCGTGTTGAGCCGCAACATGCAGAAGACTTGGTCGAGTGGATGACCAAGCCATCCTCATCCTCCTCATCCTCTCTCACACATGTTCAGGGTACTTAGTCTGGCAAAGCAGCTGCCAACGCGGCCTCTTCCCTCGGCTCAATGGCATCAGTGATTCCTTCCCTAGCCCCACCATGTCCTCCTGAGGAGTCCCTCGAACTGTTTGACCACAGTGTTGGGTACATGCTCCAGGAGGATGCCCAGCTTTTAGAAGGCTCTGATGATGATACTGAGCTAGATGAAGGCAGTAACGTGAGCACGGACAGAGGGGGTGCCCAAGAAGGACAGCAATCTGGCAGTCATGCTCCCCCTGCTGCAGCATACTGCCAGGTTTGCTCCAGTGATGAGGAGGGAGGGGATGATGAGGTCACTGACTCAATGTGGGTGCCTGATAGGAGAGAGGAGGAGGAGGAGGAGGAGGCACATCACCAACGAGGCAGGATGCCCTCCAGGGGCCAGCCTAAGGGCAGAACACTGACTGCATCACACCCTAAAGCTCCGCATGCGCAGGGCGCTGCTGTCTTTGCGCGTTATTCCAAAAGTGCGAGTGAGACGAGTGCATCAGATCGCACCACTGCTATTTGAAACATATGTCTCAAGCGTATCTCGCGTGGCCAAAACATCTCCCGCTTGGGCACCACATGCTTGACCAGACATATGTTGACCTGCCATGCAGTTCATTGACAAGCGTATCTAAAAGACCCACACCAAAGAACAAAGAGGACCTCTCCTTGCTCCTCATCAGCTGAGATCTCCAACCCCACTATACCTTCAGTCCTCTCTGAGACCTGCACTGAGAGGAATGAAGGTGTAGAATTAGGTGTGTCACAGCCAAGTACTTGTGGGCAATCTGCTTTCGGTACACCAACGTCAGATTGTACCAGGTGAATTTCCCTGCCCCAGCTGCTGCGCCGCCGAAAGAAGTCCGCTCCCAGCCATCCACATGCCCAGCGGTTGAATGCTAGCTTGGCAAAATTGCTAGCACTTCAACTGCTGCCTTTTCAGTTGGTAGACTCTGCCCCCTTCCGTGAGTTTGTGGAATGTGCGGTTCCTCAGTGGCAGGTACCCAAACGCCACTTTTCCGGCTCTCTACCAGCATGTGGAAGGCAATGTCCATGCCTCGCTGGACAGGGCGGTAAGGTGCATATTACCGCTGACTCATGGTCCAGCAGGCTTGGACAGGGACGTTACCTAAGTTTCACCGCGCATTGAGTGACTCTGCTGGCAGCTGGGAAGGATGCAGGACAAGGTGCAGTAGTGTTGGAGGTTGTTCCGCCACCACTCCTCCAAAATGCCACTACTAATGATTGTGACACACCTCTCTCCTCCACCCCCTCCTCTTCTTCTTCCTCCATGGCCTCTTCCTGTGCTTTGTCCTCCGAACCAGCGGTGCTCCGTAGCCGTTCAAGAAGCTACGCAAGTATGCAGGCCAAAAGATGCCATGCGGTGCTTGAGCTGGTGTGCTTGGGGGACAGGAGCCACACTGGGGCAGAGGTTCTGTTAGCTCTGCAGGGGCAGGTTCAGAGGTGGTTGATGCCACGCCAACTTAAGGCAGCAATGGTGGTTTGCGACAATGGCACCAACCTCCTCTCTGCCCTCCGACGGGGACAAATGACCCATGTGCCCTGTTTGGCTCACGTCCTTAACTTGGTGGTGCAGCGGTTCTTGGGCAGGTACCCGAGCTTACAGGATGTCCTGAGGCAGGCCAGGAAAGTCTGTGTGCATTTCCACCAGTCATATAATGCCAGTACTCGGCTGGCAGACCTCCAAAAGGAGTTTAACCTGCCCAAGAACCGCCTAATCTGTGACATGCCCACCAGGTGGAACTCAACGTTGGCCATGCTGCAGCGGCTGCACACGCAGCAGAGGGCCATCAATGAGTACCTGTGCGACTATGGCACCAGGACAGGGTCAGGAGAGCTTGTTTTTTTTTCCCCACACCAGTGGGCCATGATCAGGGATGCATGCACTGTCCTGTCACCATTTATGGAGGCCACGAGGATGGTGAGCAGTGACAGTGCATGCATCAGTGACAGTGTCCCCCTTGTCCACCTGATGGAGCACACGCTTCGTGGAATAATGGACAGGGCACTTGAGGCAGAACAGAGGCAGGAAGAGTAGGACTTCCTTAGCTCTCAAGGCCCCCTTTATACAGACAGTGTTCTTGCGTGCCCGCCGATCACACAGGAAGAGGACGAGGAGGAGGATTGTGTCATTATGTAGGTGGAGCCTGGCACTGAGCATCAGCAGCAGTCTTTAAGGGATCAATCCCAAGAAACACATGGACTTGTACGTGGCTGGGAGGAGGTGGCTGCGGACCATGTCGTCCTTAGTGACCCAGAGGACTCCGGACCGAATGCCTCAGCAAACCTACGCTGCATGGCCTCCCTGATCCTGCAAAGCCTGCGTAAGGATCCTTGTATTCATGGTATCAAGGAGAAGGACCAATACTGGCTGGCAACCCTCCTTGATCCACGTTACAAGGGTAAGGTTGCGGCCCTTATCTTGCCGTCGCAGAGGGAGCAGAGGATGAAACATCTTTGGGAGGCCTTGCAGAAAGGTCTGTGCAACGCGTTCCCAGAGACTGGGAGGTTACAAACTCCTGTTTCTTCACAACGTGTTGCTGAGGCTTCGGTCAGTCAAAGAAGGAGCGGTGGAGAAGGTGGCCATCTGACCGATGCGTTCAGACAATTTTTTAGTCCGCAGCCCCAAGATATGATTGGTTCCAGCAACCATCGCCAGCGTCTGTTTTACATGGTGCAGGAACACCTAGGGGCAAGATCTGACTTGGACACCTTTCCCACCAAAAATCCTCTGGGTTACTGGGTCTTGAGGATTGATCACTGACCAGAGCTTGCACAGTATGCAATTGAGCTACTGGCCTGTCCTGCATCCAGCGTTCTTTCGGAACGCACATTCAGTGCTGCTGGAGGCTTTGTAACCGATCACAGGGTGCGTCTGTCCACCGACTCGGTCGATCAACTGACCTTCATAAAAATGAATCTGTCTTGGATCACCACCAGCTACCAAGCACCTGATGCTGATGTAACCAAATATTTTTTTTTGAAATCTCAGATCCCTTCAAAGACTGCCTATGCTGATGCTGAGTGACTATCCTGAGTAATTATCCTCTTCCTCCTCAATGATCACACTGATAGCTTGTAAGAACATTTTTGGTTCTGGGTGCCGCCACCAGTGCCTAAGGCCCAATTTTTCAGCCCCTGTTTAACAGGGACGAGTAATTACAATTTTTGATGCAATACTTTGCAGCAGGGCTCGTTCCTGCATTCCAGCTAGAGTATCTGTGAGGGGTTGCAGTGTTGTGGCACCAGCACCAGTGCCTAAGGCCCATTTTTTCAGCCACTGTTTAACAGGGGCGTGTAATTACAATTTTTGATGCAATACTTTGCAGCAGGGCTCGTTCCTGCGTTCCAACTAGAGTATCTGTGAGGGGTTGCAGTGTTGTGGCACCAGCACCAGTGCCTAAGGCCCAATTTTTCAGCCTCTGTTCAACAGGGGCATGTAATTACAATTCTTGATCTAATATTTCACAGCAGGGCCCGTTTCTGCACCCACCAAGAGCGAGTGAGGACTTACAGTGTTGTGGCACCAGCACCACCACCACCAAAGGCCCAATTTTTCTGCCCCTGTTCAACAGGGGCATGTAATTACAACTCTTGATCTAATATTTCACAACAGGGCCCTGTGAGGGCTTACAGTGTTGTGGCCACAACAACACCTAAGGCCCAAATTTCTGCTGAGTATATAGGGCAGGCCCCTACTTTCAAACATCCAACTTACAAACGACTCCTACTTGCAAACGGAAGGAGACAACAGGAAGTGAGATGAAATCTACCCCTAGGAAGGGAAATTCTCTCCTGTAAGAGTTAATATGGGAAAAACATTTCTCCTTTCCACTGATGCTTTATCACCAATCCTTGTTTCACAAAAAAACCCCAAATTTTCAAAAAACATTTGTCATTGGGACAAAAAGTGAGGTGAAATCTTCTGAAGAGGAGCACAGACAGCAAAACAAATGTCACAGGGGTTATAACCCTTCCCTATGTTTTCTAAAAAGCTTAAAATAGATTTTTTGGCTGGAGCTAAACACGTTAAAAATGTACCAGTTCAAAATTACAAACAGATTCTACTTAACAACAAACCTACAGTCCCTGTCTTGTTTGCACCGCCTGTATACTGCTGCTCAGAGTACAGAGCCTGTATACTGCTGTTTCCTTTTTTAATTTGGGTGCGGGGTTCCCCTTAATATCCATACAAGACCCAAAGGGCCTGGTAATGGACTGGGGGGTACCCATGCTGTTTGTCTCACTGATTTTCATCCATATTGCCAGGACCTGACATTACATTAAAGCCGCAAGCAGTTTTAAATGACTTTTTTTTATTTAAAAATGACATTTTGTGCAGGGACTGTTCTAAGCACGGGAAACACGCGCCACTTTACAGGCATACTATAGACACCCCCTAGGTACGATATTTAAAGGAATATTTCACTTTTTTTTTTTTTACTTTAAGCATCATTAAAATCACTGCTCCCGTGTTAAAAAAAAAAATCACTGCTCCCGAAAAAACGGCCGTTTTTAAAAGTTTTTTTTGCATTGATACATGTCCCCTGGGGCAGGACCCAGGTCCCCAAACCCTTTTTAGGACAATACCATGCAAATTAGCCTTTAAAATTAGCACTTTTGATTTCGAATGTTCGAGTCCCATAGACGTCAATGGGGTTCTAACGTTCGTGCGAATTTTCGGTCAGTTCGCAGGTTCTGGCGCGAACTGAACCGGGGGTGTTCGGCTTATCCCTACTGGGTACTAACATTTATAGGTGAAGTTGATTTTTTCCCCTGCTGTAGCAAATTGGAGCATGCTTTGCTGGTTTTTTTTTGCCTTCCTATGGATCAACTGTAGGTGAAGGATTGTGTATATGGGATTGTATTGTTTTTTTTGGTTGAACTTGATGGACTTGTGTCTTTTTTCAACCTCACTAACTATATAACTAAACAAACAATCAAAATGTCCCAGGATCCTTAGCCAATTCTTTTTTTATATACTGTATAATGTCACCAAATAAACAATAGCCGATGCTTGAAAGCCCCCAGCGCTGAATTTTCCACAAGTGAAATCCCGCTTGAATGGGACTATGATTAATAATAAGATAATAAAAATAATAAGACGGATGGCTCTCGTTGGATAGCCATATGGGATTTTTTTAAACCACGTGGATAAGATTTCTTCCCCATGGATAATCTATTCTAGGGCTTTATGTTTACAAAAACAAACAAACAAATGGAGATCACACCCTCGCCCTACACTACCCTACCCTCTGGGAAACTCCCTTCCCTTTCATTTACCCCCCCCCCCCCCTCTGTTTCCCTTTTCCCTACTCTCTTTTAATATGCAATCCCACTCTTCTTTCTTTACTATTACAATCATTTTGCCATGCTACACACACTACACACCCTTTAAGACTGTAACGTGTATTCAATACACACCATAAGCCTTACTCATATGTTAATCTATTAACATAATCTTTGTTGAAAGCCCATCAAGGTAAAGCATTTAGTAATACACATTTCTACCATTGTATGTGTTTCTCACAATGGTCCTGCTCTCAAAATGTTCCCACTGAAAATGTGCATGTTACCGCATAAGTTTATTTTTCTGTAATTGTAAAATCTTTAATAAAAAAATCGTACAGGAAAAATATTAGTGTAGATATTATTATAAAATCATTTTTTTATATATATAATATTATTATAATATTATAGTATAAAATCATTAAGTAGTACATTTATGTGTAAAAGACTATTCATTTGTCCAAATTGTCCAACAAATTATGTTATGGGTACAATTAAGGTGGTGAGATCATGAAGGTGGTGTATTGTTCAACTGAAATAACAATGCGTTCACAGCTTTTAGTACCCCCACTCTGCCAAATTGCAAGGCAGTTCTGGAGATGTCCTAGATCAGCCAGTCCCTCCGACTCCTTTACATTTCTTCTGGCCCATCATAATCATGAGCTGCATCAATGGCTATTTGGAATATGTGTAAGGTAGATGGGCACTGGCAAACCTTTCAGAAATGCGCTGCAAACACGTGTCGTGCTTGCACTGCCATTGATTGTTAATGCCACCCAAAGCGCAGATAGCAGATGCGCATTTTGGCACATGGCATATGCTCTACAAACGTACTCACGTTTCCAGTGAGAAAACGTACCACGGTTCATTTCAGAAATAGTTCTGGAAGCTTCTTTGGGGCATTTGACACGTGTAGGGCAGCTCATGGGCTGCCCTATGCATGACGGGTGGAATGGCTTGGCAAACACACAAAAAGCAGCTCATAGCAACTCCTGCTTCTATATTTGATGTAACAGCTTACTACAGTGATCATTTATTGTAATGGTGTACTTTCTTTTTACATTGTTGCAGCCAGTTGTGGAAGGTTGGCAACTTGCAACATAAAAATTGTACTTTATATATCTACGGCGGTGGTAGGCAACCTTTTGAGCACAGTGTGCCGAAAAATGTTTTCAAAGAAATTTACTACCCTGCACATCTTCCCCACCTCTGTACCGCCCTGCTCATCTGTCCCACCACTGTACCCCCTGTACATCTGCCCCACCACTGTACCACCCTGCTCACCTGTCCCACCACTGTAACGCCTCTATATCTGCCCCACCACTGTACCAACCTGCTCTTCTGTCTCTCCACTTTAACCCCCTGCTCATCTGCCCCACCAATGTTCCCCCTTTCTCATCTGCCCCACCACTGTACCTTCCTGCACATCTGCTCCACCACCGTATCCCCATGCTCTTCTGTCTCAATGCTGAACCATCTTCTCATCTGTCCTAACACTGAACTTCTCTGATCATCTGCCCCACCACTGTAACCCCCTTTCTCATCTGCCCCACCTCTCTACCTCCTGCACATCTGTCCCACCTCTGTTCCCCCTGCTCTTCTGCCCCACCACTGTAACCCCCTGCTCATGTGTTCCACCGATGTACCTCCTTTCTCCTCTGCACCCCTCTGCACATCTGCCCCACCTCTGTACCCCCCTGCTTCTCTGCCCCACCACTGTAAACCCCTGCTCATCTGTCCCACTAATGTACCTCCTTTCTCCTCTATCCCACCACTGTAGCCCCCTGTACATCACCCCACCTCTGTACCCCTTGCTCCTCTGCCCAACCATTGTAACCACTTGCTCATCTGTCCCACCAATGCACCTTCTTTCACATCTGCCCCACCACTGCACCCCCTGCTCTTCTGTTCCATCCACTGAACCCCCTTCTCATCTGCCCCAACACTGAACCCCTCCTGCTCATCTTTTCCACCACTGTAACCCCCTTCTCAACTAGCCCAACACTAAACCCCCCTGCTCATCTGTCCCACCACTGTACCTCCTGCACATCTGCACCACCACTGTACACTCTTCCTCTTGTGTCCCACCACTGTAACCCCCCTGCTCATCTGCCCCATCAATGTACCCCTTTTCTCATCTGCCCCACCACTGCACCTCCCTGCACATCTGCTCCACCGCTGTATCCCCATGCTCTTCTGTCTCACTACTGAATCACCTGCTCATCTGCTCTACCGCTGTACCCTTTTCTCATCTATAATATGCGTGATATGCAGAGTAGTGAAAGGAAGCACAAATGAGACACATCTACCTGTCCTGGCACACTCATTCTGCTGATCCACCTCTCACACCCATCCCACGTGCTTGTATGTGATGTATGTGATGTCACATACAAGCATCTGTAATGGATGCGCAATGATGAACTCAGGTCAGGAGTATTTTCTGAAAGCAGTGGGCCTGTGTGCAGGATTGTAAGTTGAGCCCCCGCATAGAGTTGCCACCTCATCCCTTTAAACCCAAACACATATGAATTACACAGGTTCTGATGCTAATTTAATGCAGATAAGACACCAAGTGAGTTTAATTACCACGTTATTCGGCCACAGAACCTGTGTAATTAATATATGTTCGGGTTTAAAGGGATGAGGTGGAAACCCTACCCCCGCAGCTGAGAAAAAGTGGTTGGGTGTGATTTTCATTGCGCTGAATACTGGCTGTGGCTTAAAGGGACGCAGAGTGTAGGGGTTCAGTAGTAAGTAACGAAAAAGGTTCAGGAATAATTTCAACAAAGTTCCCAAAAGCTTAACAGTAATTCCACAAACAGTTCTCAATCACAGTGAAATCCCTTTCTGAGATTGGTAGTGGCAACCAAGTGAGTCATCTTCCTCCAGATGGTGGGCGGAACTAGCAAGACTGTGATTGGCTTTAGCAGTGGCCAATGACTGTACTCCTCCTCTTGGAAACAGGGACCGTCCCCCCTAGAAGAACTGCACCCAATCTCTTCCCCATCACAAAAGCTGACGATCGCAGCTACAGCAATGTTAGAGAACCAAACAATGTTTACAATCTTTTACAATGTGTGGGGGCACAGCCCCCCCCCCCCCCCCTGTGCAGGGGCGGCGTAGGGAATTCTGAAATTGGAATGCATTAGTGTCTCACTGACACTTCCCTGCACTGCTCTGCTGATAGGGAGGGAGCCGAGTGCCGCCAAAAGAGGCTTTGTGTGCCGCTTGCGGCACCAGTGGCGGGGGTTGTCTACCCCTGATCTACAGCAACACACATTGTTTTTTTTAACTACCATTGCTCAAAACTGGAAAAAATATTTTATTCACTAAACGTTTACATTTTAAACTCTTAAAATACATACAAAGTACGGTACACGTTGTGTACACGTTGTACACGTTGTGGCAGAGCGTTGCCCTGCCAGGGTCTAGAAGGAGGATGTGACCCAGAATTCTCAACCAGACGGGGAGAGGGGCTCCAGGGAGCATATAACATGAAGAGGAAACTGGCCTTTCAGTTTCCTCAGTGTTTTGTAAAGTCCACTTTGGGACCTGGAGCTAAGGGATTTCTGAGAGATCCGGGTGGGATGAAGTCCCTAGTCCTGGGTCCTGATTTTGAGAACAGCCAGCATACTGATTGGTCAGGTGTGTGCTGGTGCAAATAGTGAGCAAAAAACCAAGCGCTTAGATGGATATAAATGAATATAAGTGAGTAAGAATAAATATATAAAAACAGATTGATCAATAAAATTAAGCTGCTATCAATAAAAGGTCATCAGAATCCCACAAGGTATAAAAAACATATAAAATTGATGCGCTCTAATAAATGATCAATCAACATATATACACTGTGCTAAATGAAAATGTGCAAAAAATGGAAACAAACCATTATAAAAATCGCTCAAATGAGTAAATATATAAATGGATAAATAACTGACAAGTGCAAAATAAAGTAAAATCCTGGTGCTAGTGCATGCACAAAAAATCGCTACACAGTGCTAAGTAACAAAAGAAAATAAATGTGAAAGAAAATAAATATATGCCACTCTGATGAATAAATGTTGCCAATAAGGTGCAATCATAAGGTAAAAATTCAGCGGAGGTAAAATAGTCCAGAATTTAAATATAATTGTCCCAGCGGTTCATTCCTTATTAGAATAAATTGATTTGATTGAATTACTGTGTTTGATCGTTGTTCATGACTTTTTCTGACATCCCGCTTCAGCCATAATAATGTTGGTAGTTTGGTTCTCAACAAGGGTGATTTTATGAAAAGTAAGCAAAGAAATAGATCATTGTGTGATAAACTAGAAGAAAGTACACAAGCAAACAGCACAGAGATACACTCACGTGCGCCCGGTTTAGTAAAAGCATACAGGCATGCAGATCGCAGTCAGCCGCTGTGGATGAGGCTTATCACAAAAGCCGCTGCTGTTCAGCTCAATGTGTCATACAGCAGTGAACATCCTAGGCTCCTCCCACGCGTTGCGTCACTGGCACGTGACTTTCTCAAGGATAAACCGGAGATGCCACAGTCTCCGTATTTAAGTCCGATGGCATTCCAGTTACCATGGAGACAGCGCTGTGTTCATTGGATCATCATATTGCTTACTGCTTGTACTTATATGTATATATTTATTTAAAAAACAATATTTAATTGGTACATACTTTAAAAACTATTTATGGTAACAGGATAAGAAGATTTATAAGAAGATACAAATAAAAAAAACACAAATAAAAAAGCAGTAACCATATAATGCGGACAATAATGGACTCCCTCAAGTGGTACAAATCGGTATTGCACACTCCCAGATTTCAATGGTAAAGATAAGCTGTCTTCCATAACGGAGGCCAATATTGGGACCCATGTTGGGGCAGCCTAAAAAGGTAACACAAATTACCATGAGTCATTAAGACTCAGCACTGCGCCCCCCCCCCCCCCCTGGAAAAAGCTCAATCTATTGGTGACGGCGCTCAGTACTCAATCCAAGGATATATCTACATATATACATTTATAAATCATGCTCAAATAGCCCATATAATACATGAGTGTACCAAAAACGTATAAGTTATAAAAATATCATAAAAATATGTATCATCTGATTCATGAAGGTTAAAAATTACACAAATTATAGGAATGAAAAATTAAAATTTAAAAATTAAAACTATATATGATTAAAATATAATTAAAAATTACATATATATATTGGACAAATTTGACGTATTTAATAGTCTGATATGAAGCAATTAAGATCAAATTCAATGTTCAAGCCATTAGGCGCAAGAGTACCCATCTCAAATATCCATTTTGACTCCTTTTTACTGAGTTCTCTGATCTTATTTGAGCCTCTCCAGTGTGGCTTGTATCTCTGTATTGCCCAAAATTTTAAATCAGTAGGGTCTCTGTTGTGGTGCGTAGCAAAGTGTTTGGAAACACTATGCTTAGGGAAAGCTTTTTTATTATTTTGGATATGTTCCCTTATGCGTTTCCACATAGGCCTTTTTGTTCTGCCTATAAATTGCAGTGAGCAAGAGCATTGCAGAACATATGCTACACCTTCAGTTCTACATGATATGAAGTCCTTAATATCATATTCTTTTCCGGTGTTAGTTGATGTAAACTTATTACACTTTTAACCATTTTTCATTCCTATAATTTATGTAATTTTTAACCTTCATGAATCAGATGATACATATTTTTATGCTATTTTTATAATAATAACTGTATAATAATAATAATAGCCTTAAAGAGACAGTGCTCTAGTTTAACTAATAATAATAATAATAACAACTGTATAATAATAATAATAGCCTTAAAGAGACAGTGCTCTAGTTTATTGCTGAACTGTGCAAAGTTTTTCTGGAGTAACTGTGAGTATGGGGCAGTCACAGCTCCTAAAAAAAGCAAGGATGGCTGAGATTATAGAGCTCTGTGACTGGAGGGGTTGTTACCGTCTGAACGAACCCCATACATGCCTAATCAGAGTTTGCCAAGGAGAAGCACAGTGGTGTAGTGAGTAGCACTCTCCCTAGCAGTAAGAAGGGTTGCTGGTTCAAATCCCAACCACGACACTACCTGCCTGGAGTTTGCATGTTCTCCCTGTGCCTGCGTGGGTTTCCTCCGGGTACTCCGGTTACCTCCCACACTCCAAAGACATGATGGTAGGTTAATTGGCTTCTGTCCAAAATTGGCCCTAGTATATGAATGTTAGGGACCTTGGATTGTGGGCTCCTTGAGGGTAGGGACCGATGTGAGTGTGCAATATATGTGTGGAGCGCTGCATGAAATTGACAGCGCTATATGGGTACCTTAAATAAATTTATAGGGATAATTGTAGACACGCACCCACACTCGCACAGGTTGAACTCGATGGACTGGTGTCTTTATTCAACCTTACTAACTATGTAGCAAAGAGGGCTGGGGTTGGCCCCAGCAACACTGGTGCAATGAGTGCACAGGTGACTATGAGTATGGAGAGTCTACCAAAGTCTGTGTCTGGGAAATCATCACTCAGTGCAAAGAGCGAGCAGATGGGTGTGGTTGCTCGTGGCAACAAAAGAGAAATCTGTGCTGCTGACTTCATACAGACTATGTTGCCTTTTGAACATGTTGAAGACTTTTTGGGTGAGTTTGCGATAACTGCTTCCTACAGAGGATGGCCCAAAGGTCGCTGGGTTGAGGTGCACCGCTGGATGGGTCATAAGCGAGATGATTACGACAATTTCCTAGGAGCAATCGATCCTAGAGAGCGCTGGAAAAAGTCATTGGGGTGAACGTGGTCTCCCATAGCAACCGGAGAAAGTGTGTTTGCAGCAAGGAGGAGCCACAGCGGAGTTTTGAGTGAAGATGTTGGTTCAAAAGTGTCTGTTGTTGCCCCTGGCAACACTGGTGCAAGAAGGCCAGCTATCAATGTGCAAAGTTCCAAGCTTACAAGAGACTGCAATTGGGGAGGCCCTGTTAAGAACCAAGTGCGCTGTTTGCGGTGCAGTGATTGCGGGCATGCAGTCTCCAAGTGCCCTTTTTCCCAGTCTCCATTGCAAAGCTACCTAGCAAAGCAAAGGTCTGAGAGTGCCAGGAGTGAGCAAGAGGCATACCAAAAGTGGGAGAGGAGTGCAGTTGCCCATAGCAACGCCTATGATGTCAGGTCGATGGACCGCAAGACAAAGCTATTGCCTAAAGAGATTTGTGGCAAGTTTAAAGTAACACCGCTTCATAGAGAGACAAGTCTACATGTGTGGGAGAGCCAGCATAGTGCAGTTAGGAGAGTGCCATCTCCCTTAGCAACAGAAGAAAGTCACCAAGTACTATGCCAGGAATGTGGTCAACTGGGGCATGGGATCTTTTCTTGTCCCAGCTTGAGGAATACGACTGCTGATATTGTTGCTGGGCTTAACTCTTCACCTGCAAGCCAGGATTCCTGTGTTAAAATATTTGCAGTCACCCCTGCCAACAGAGAGGACATTCCTGCTGTGCCTGCTGTAATTTCATCCCGTGGCCACCAGAGGGAGTGGCCCAGTGAAAGTGCAGTACAAGAAAGTCAACGTACTCAAGTGAACATGGCAAGACCTGTTACTTGGATGGGTAAGACTGTTGCTGTTGAAGTCATGTGAAAGACTGAAGTGGAAGTGATCCCAGAGGGGAGATCCACTGTTGGTGCAGAAAAGGGCTTGCCTTACTGCAGTGCCCTGTCCAGTGGGGAGGCAAGTGTTAAAATTGAATGTGATGATGTGAAACTTACTGAGGAGTATGATCATACTGGTATTGAGTTAACTAATGCCGATAACGTAATGCCTAATGAGGTAGGGGTGATCGCTAAGCAGGATGGGCTATTCCCCTTAGCAACAGTATATAAGGGCTGCAGAGGTGTCCCTAGAAACCTCAAGAGAGCTCTGCGTGTTGTCCCGGGCAACCTCTGGCTCCAACTGTGGTGCCACTCTGATGGATAAGAGGGTACTTGACCTTGGTGATAATGGGGGTCATTTACTATAGCGCTATGGTGCTAATTCGCGCAAATTGCAGCGAATTAGCACTTATTCGCGGCAATTTAGCGCGAATTAGCGCTAATTCGCGCTAAAACGGTATTCACTATAGCGCTGGTGAGAAAATACTCCCAAAATCGAATTTACTATAGCTCCCTGAAACTAAATAGTGCCCAAACCCTTACTCTGCTAAAACCTAGAGAATTGCACATGGAAATAATGTTTAGAGCATGATATAATTGCCTAAATGGTACTGAAATATGCGGTATATTATTTAAAGATAATCTGCTTTTAAACTGTGTGAAAAAGTGATTTCTACACTGAAATATCTTTAAAAGTCTGAAAAGTGAAAAATTCCCCGTTTTGGACAACTAGGTGCCAACACAACTGAGCATGCTCAGACCTGAAAATAACTCTCATTTTAACTCAAGTGTCTTTTTTACCCGGAGCTATAGTAAATACCAAAATGAGAGCTAATTAGAGAGCATTTTTTGGGAGTTAAAATCTGCTCTAATTTAGTCCAAATGAAGTTTCAGTCATTGATTCTAATGGAACAATTCTAACTTTCACAAAAAAACCTTTTAATGTTGAGATGAAATGTATCTTTCTGTGAAATACATTTTCCTTTGCAACATTGTTGCTTCTACTTAAAATATTTTGATTTTAATAATGCTACAATGTGGAATGTTTTGATGTTTTGGTAAAATATATTTTTCTCTGTCACTTTCACTTGTTACTCTTCATCTCACAACAATCTTTACCCCAAACTCACACATGTGTCTTTACAATCCACAAACAATACCATTGCTGATGAACATTTAAAATGAATCACAATTTTTTGTGCTTTTTATCATTTCCAAATATTCATAATTTGAGCCCAAAAAATGTGATATGTGTACCAACATCAGAAATCAAAATGTAATTCCCAAAAATGTGAGGGTAATATTCTACTCTCACCCACATAAAAAACACCAAATATCACAGAATAAATCAAGAAAAACTCTTGTGTAATGTAATTCCATCACCTGTATGTCCATAGAAATGCAGTATTTGTGTGTTTTTATGTGTATTTATGTGTAGTTTTGTGTAGGAGGTTCTCACACGTGGCAGCTCTGTGGCTTAGAGGTTAGAACTTCTGCTTAGTATCTCTGAGGGTCTGGGTTCAAATCCCAACCGTGTTACTTCATGTAGAGAAGTTGTCTCATCTCCCAGGTCCTATAACTATGTCTAATTGTAGGAGGGTTCCACCACCATTGTAAGTCTTTTCCAGATACACTATATAGCCAAAAGTATTGGGACGCCTGCCTTTACACACACATGAACTTTAATGGCAGCCCAGTCTTAGCCCGTAGGGTTAAAATTTGATTTGGCCCATCCTTTGCAGCTAGAACAGCTTCTGGGAAGGCTGTCCACAAGGTTTAGTCTGCCTATGGGAATGTTTGATCATTCTTCCAGATGTGCATTTGTGAGGCCAGGCACTGATGTTGGATGAGAAGGCCTGGCTTGCAGTCTCTACTCTAATTCAGCCAAAGGGTGTTCTATCAGGTTGAGGCCAGGACTCTGTGCAGGCCAGTCAAGTTTCTCCACCCCAAACTTGCTCATCCATGTCTTTATGGACCTTGCTTTGTGTACTGGTGTGCAGTCATGTTGGAACAGGAAGGGGCTTTCCCCAAACTGTCCCCACAAAGTTGGGAGCATGAAATTGTCCAAAATGTCTTGGTATGCTGACACCTTAAGAGTTCCCTTATCTGAAACTAAGAAGCCAAGCCCAACCCCTGAAAAACAACCCCACACCATAATCCCCCTCCACCAAATCATTTGGACCAGTGCACAAAGCAAGGTCCATAAAGACATGGATGAGTGATTTTGGGGTGGAGGAACTTGATTGGCCTGCATGGAGTCCTGACCTCAACACAACAGAACACCTTGGGGATAAATTAGAGAGGAGACTGTAGGTCAGGCCTTCTCATCCAACATCAGTGCCTGACCTCACAAATGCACTTGGAAGAATGGTCAAACATTCCCATAGACACACTCCTAAACCTTGTGGACAAGAAGAGTTGAAGCTGTTATAGCTGCAAAGGGTGGGCCAAATGAGTTTTGAACCCAATACTAATACTGGGATGCCATTACAGTTCATGTGTGTTTAAAGGCAGGCATCCCAATACTTATGCCAATATACTGTATATTGCTTGTGACACTGAGCATGGCTATGGACTTAGGACTGGTTCACACCACAGAGATGCAGAGACCATGCTTGGGGCTGCCTGGTGGCTAAGTGGGTAGCAGTTCCATCTAGCAGCACCTGGGATGTTGGTTCAATTCCCCAACATGCTAATGCTTGTGTTGAAGTTTATATGTTCTCCCTGTGTGGGTTTCTCACCACAATCCAAAGACATGCTGGCATCTTATTTGTCTCCTGTCAAAATAGGTTCTAATGTAAGAAAGTTAATTTTGGACTTTATATTGGAAGCTCATGGCAGCCAGGGACTGATGTTAATGTTTATTAGCACTAATCATGCCCAGGGACTTGGACATTTCAAATTTTAGGGTTTACACTGCACGGGTACATATGCTTAGAAAACTGTTGCTTTGTTTATGTGGATGCAAATGGACTTTGATCTTTGTCCTGTAGTTGGAGATTTGATGCACATAGCCAAGGCTAACACAGTTGCAAATACTATTATGTTTTCCTGCCCATCAGGTGCAATCACTTTAGACATACATGAAGAGACAGATTGAAAGATACTGGTGGGCGTGTACTTCTATTGGGTGTGTCAGTGTGCTAACAATACAACCTCTCTTATATAAAGGCCTGCAGTAGGGGGGTTCGTTTGGCCTGAGAAGGAATGATATTGGGAGATTTGATGAAATGCTTGTGCATTTTTTTTTAATCAAAAGTGGGTTTATGTGGCCATGCTGTCAATGTTGTGCGTGTATTGTTCCTGTCTGATCATGCAAACATCGTTTGGAAGCATCTGCTGACCTACTCTTTTTGATCTCGTTTAATCGTGTACACCGAAATGCAGCTTCCAGCAGAACATGGTCATCAATGTATGTATGTGTGGATTGTGGGCTGGTGGTGGGTGTTTTGAATAAGTCTTTTGCAATATTATGTTGGAATGCTTTGTAAGAATGACTGTTAAGTATGTTTCTATAATCTTGCAGATGACAATGTGATGTGTTGCCCGTTATACACTGAAATTAAAGCTGTGTCCACTCTAAGGTTTTGTCTAATTTTAGATTGTAAGCTCCTATGAGCAGGGCCCTTAAAATTCCGTTGCTAAATGTAGCACCATATATCCTGTCCAAATTTTTTTGAAGCTAGTAAATGTAAATTTTATATTTTTTTCTGCTGGTAAAATAAAAGTACATTGAGCTTTGTGTGTTTGTGTGTTTTCTCCTTCTACTTTTCTTTCTCTTTAGTTTTTGTGGGTGGTGGTTTTGGGAAAGTGCAATATCTCTTTTATATTTTATTTCAATATGTATTTGTGCACCAAAAAACTAATCTCTTTGCCCTGGTTCACATGCTACTTTGATATTGCGCTACTTCACTTGAAGTAGCACGATTTCAAAGTAGCAAGGTCAGCGTGATTTCAGGTGGCTTCATACACAAATGTCTATTGAAGTCGCACCTGAAATCGGCAAAAGTAGTGCAGGAACTACTTTAGCAAATTGATGCGGTGCCACAAAAAAAAAATGTTGCATCGATTGGAACAGTGCCATTGCCAATAGTCATGCGATTTGATCTCTCAAATTGCATGACCAATCGCTCCAATGTAAACCTAGGCTTCTGCACAACTGCAAGTTAATGATAAAGGTGGAATTATATATATATATATATATACACACATACACACAGCTGTGGAGAATTGTAGGTAATGAATTCAGCTGGTGGATAGGCAGTGTTTAAATGTGTCAGCTCTGGTTCACATTGGTGTGATTTGACATGTCAAATCTGTGGCAATTGCACTGTTCTAATTGGTGCGATTTGTATTGATATTGGTGCAGAAACCTGCATTGATGTCTCTGATGTTGCCCCCACAGTCAGGACTGACATGCAGGAATGAAATTGTGGGAGTTCAGCTGAACGCTTTCCTCCTGCTGTCAGTGTGAACCAGGGCTCAAACTGGGCCTTTTGCCTTTGTAATTCACCTGCTGCTAACCCAGAGACACCATTTCTTATCAAACTCCCTTAAGTTTACCTTCAAATATATGTAGAAATACAGATTTGCATATCTGAAAATAAAAAATACTAATCATGGTTAAGATCAAATATTCGCAGCTGCAATCAAAAGCGTGGTTTCACCTTCTGACCTGGAAATTAGTCATTGTATGCACCCGGAAGTTCCTGTGCTGGTCAGGATCTCCATCTAGGTGGACATAGCGAGGTCTCTTTAGCAGAGAGGAGATGCTGCTCATTGGCCGGGTAAGTGTAGGATATGTACTTGTACTTAATCAATGAGGGGGTGGATGTCATAGTTAGATTTGGTATGGGTGGGGTTCATTGATTTGTTTGGCATCACCACACATTTGCTTCCGTCCCATGTGCACACATCACTTCCTGCATTTGTTCTGCTGATGTAAATCAGTAAGGACTATGCAAGTATAAATGAGAGCTCCTTTTATTAAAATATATATGACTTGTTTCACAGCTGGGCGAATTTTCCAGCAAATTTGGACCTCCTGAGTTGCATGACAAGTTGTACCCCATGATTCTCAATGACAACCATTCATATCTGTGCTACTTTAAGTCGCACCAACTTCAAAGTAGTCCCTGTACTACTTTGGTGTGACTTGAGGTATATCGGGTACAATATTACACAGGCATTCCCAGAAGTTGGGGCCAAGTTGCAAAGTGGCAGCAAAATAGTGTGACTTTCAGGTCGCAGCAGTGTGAATGAGATTCAAGGATAACACCTTTGAATTTGGCCCTATTTTCACTCGTGCATCCTGAAGGTGTAGCAAATTCGTCCCTGCACTACCTTGGTTTGACTTTGATGCAATTTGAGGTCCATACACTACAAGATTACACAGACATTGCTTCAAGTCATGACAAAGCTGTGCAATTTTAAGGTCGCACAAGTGCAAATGGGGCCTTATTCAAAGGTGTTATCAATTAATCGCATACCCCAGTACATACTAGGCCCTTCGGTATGGACTTTAAGGGGAACCCCACACCAAAATGTAAAATAAATTTGATGTGGGGCCCCCAAAATCCATACCAGACCCTTATCCGAGCATGCAGCCTGGAGGTCAGGATAGGGGGGGACGAGTGAGCACCCTCCCCTTCTGAACCTTACCAGGCCACATGCCCCAAAGCACCTTTTCCCCATGTTGATGGGGACAAGGGCCTCTTCCCGACAACACTGGTCGGTGGTTGTCAGTCTGCAGGCAGGGGGTTTATCAGAATCTGGAAGCCCCCTTTAACAAGGGGGCTCCCAGATCCTGCCCCCTATGTGAATAGGTATGGGGTACATTTTGCCCCTACCCATTCACCAAAAAAAGCAGTGAAATGTAAAAAAATTAATAGCCGGTTTTTGACAAGTCCTTTATTGTAGAATAGCTCCGAGCTGTCTTCTTCCCTGAGCCATCTTCTCCAGACGCTGTCTCTCCCTCCTCCATCTTCTCCCTGAGCTGTATTCTCCCAGAGCCATCTCTCCTGCCGCCGCCATCTGCTGTGTTCTTCCGCACCGCTGGTTACCCGCTAATAAAAAAAAGCTGCTCTTCTGTCATGGTGGTCTTCCTCCGCTGTGTTGTCACCCGCTGTGTGGCGTCTCTTACATAGCCATGGAGCGGACTCTCCGGTGACATTTTTTTTTATTAGTGGGTAACCGGCTGTGCTGAAGAACACATCAGCGGGAGAAGATGGTGGCAGCAGGAGAGACAGCTAAGGGATAAGAAACATCAAACACTAGTGAATGTATTTTCTATGTATGACTGTGCTACACCCAATAGGCTAGCGGCCAGCACTTCTACCTTGAAGAACTCATGGGTTCAAATCCCACAGAGAAATACTAAAAGACTAAATTGGTGAAAAAAAAGCAAATGACTATTAGCCAATTAGCCAAAGCAGCATATGCTGAAAATAGGTGAATGCCAATTAGCCAATGCACTTTAAATTTGGCTGATTCTATTATATTAACTCTTCAAATGCATGCAATGATATGTAAGTATTCAATACTATTATGGTGTGAAATTCCAAACACCACACACTAATGGGCAGATTACATTTTTTTGTTTGTTCATTTTAATTCGCTTGTGCACTGAAAAAATAAACACAGCTGGGGATGGTAGGTTGGCTGGTATTTGAACTTGTACCATGAGTGTTGTGGAGACATCTGAGCAGACTACTAAGCCATTGTACTAAGTATGAGACCTGCATAATAGTGTAGTATGATTAAAGAATGAATATAAATAATTACCGCTTTAAAGTCACCTAAATTAAAAAATAAAAAACAACATACAACAAATAGGTAACCTAAATGTTTAATACATGTAACTTTACAGAATATAAAAGAACAGTGTAGCGCTGGATTGTGAAAAAAGCGCATATATTGATATATGCGAATAGACTAAAACCCATAAATTTAAGAAGGGCTTTATGTCACTATTATAAAGTGATCAAACACACATGTGTGACTCTAAAAAGTGTTCAAATGAACCTATATGTGTTTATGAACAGTGAATAATGTGAACATAACCGTGTATTGATGTGGATAAATTACGTGAACTGGATATCAACGTAAACAACAAAGGTTAATACCGTTGTGATTGGCAAAATATATTTAAGAAAAAGTGTCAACCACTTGACGTTGATTATTCCGAAAAACCTTATGATGCTAAACAATATTATAATTATTGGTTGATCATATGCTGAAAACACAAAATAAAAATAGAATTACCCAGAGATAGTGAAAAATGAAAAAATAGTGATAAAGTGGAAAAATTAGAACCACCCAAAAAGTTCATATACTGCAAAATAGGTGTAAAGTCCCAAACTTGATAAAGTTCCAACATATATTTTCAATTCAGTGTTCCACTGCAACTGTAGCCCATCACCAAGAGAATAAGGCTGGAGGCTTACCAGATAGCCTGCGACCACCCTTATTCAGGGGGGTCTAAACAGGCTCAGTAGAGATGTATGGGTCCAGTGGAAATCTCCTAGAAGGGCTCCATAGACTTTACACAGGAAGATATTGCTTGTGGTCACCGGATACTTTCCAGAGGTGTTCCTCGCTTAGCAAATTGAGGGGTACCAGGCAAAGTGCAGCAATAATTGTCAGCAGGTGCCCCAAAAAGAAAAAAAGGACTCCGATAGTGCAGACCAATCTTACTGCTTTATTTAAAAGATGCCATCAAATATATATAAAAACAAAACTTCTGGCAGGGAATGGTAACGAAAACGAACTCCACCGCCGTTTAAAATCAAATCGCGCATGCGCGACACGAGCTCACGTTGTGACCCTACGGCCGTTTCGTCACAACTGACGTCATCAGGGGTACGTGGCCACGCTCGCGCATGCGCTATAAATACACAAGCGCCGTAGCGCCATAGCTTAATCATTGGCCGAGGGAGAATGAGGGCGGATATCAATCCACTGAATCCAGTGCTGTCAATCACTCCAGCACAATGAGACCGCCCACACATTGGAACACTGAATTGAAAATATATGTTGGAACTTTATCAAGTTTGGGACTTTACACCTATTTTGCAGTATATGAACTTTTTGGGTGGTTCTAATTTTTCCACTTTATCACTATTTTTTCATTTTTCACTATCTCTGGGTAATTCTATTTTTATTTTGTGTTTTCAGCATATGATCAACCAATAATTATAATATTGTTTAGCATCATAAGGTTTTTCGGAATAATCAACGTCAAGTGGTTAACACATTTTCTTAAATATATTTTGCCAATCACAACGGTATTAACCTTTGTTGTTTACGTTGATATCCAGTTCACGTAATTTATCCACATCAATACACGGTTATGTTCACATTATTCACTGTTCATAAACACATATAGGTTCATTTGAACACTTTTTAGAGTCACACATGTGTGTTTGATCACTTTATAATAGTGACATAAAGCCCTTCTTAAATTTATGGGTTTTAGTCTATTCGCATATATCAATATATGCGCTTTTTTCACAATCCAGCGCTACACTGTTCTTTTATATTGTTTGGTTTGTATGCCCCTGTATTTGGGATATTGTGTTTTAGCTGCAGGATTTCCTTCACGGTTTTTTATCATTAGTTTTCACATTCATATTGAACACCGAGCGCAATTTCTTTTCCCCCATTTTTGCTTTAACTTTACAGAATAGCAGACATTACTATGTAGTAATCATTCATAACTGCATTAGTTAGCAAAAGAAGGAAAAAACTAGGAATACTAATTGCAACATACATCAATAGATGCACACGAGGTAGAGCACATCTCACATAAAAATGTTTCTTTCACATACATGGATCATGGTTACAGTGCAGTACTATATAACAACTTGGTAGGAATTGGCATTTGCATATACGCGGAAGCGCTAATTAATTTTACTAACATGTGTTTCTCCCTAATAGCGCTAGTTTTTCATTCGCACATTCGCCTGTTGAAATTTTATTTGGCTAAAATGGGAGCTATTATTTGCCATAGTGCCCAGTACTTCCTGGCGCTATAGTAAATGACCCCCATAAACTTTAACGGTGTTCGCGTGCTCGAACAAACTTTTTTCCTGTTCACATGTTCTGGTGCGAACCGAACAGGGAGGGGGGTCTGCTCATCCCTACCTAGCAGTAAAAAGGGTCACTGGTTCGTATTCCCAACCACACCACAAGACTACCTGCCTGGAGTTTGCATGTTCTCCCTGTGCCTGCGTGGGTTTCCTCCGGGTACTCCGGTTTCCTCCCACACTCCAAAGACATGCTGGTAGGTTAATTGGCTTCTGTCTAAATTGGCCCTAGTATATGAATGTGAGTTAGGGATTAGATTGTAAGCTCCTTGAGGGTAGGGGCCCATATTAGTGTATAATGTATATGTAAAGCACTGCGTAAATTGACGGCACTATAGAAGTACCTTAAATAAAAATAAATAAGTCTTCACTAATATTATGGTGTGAATCTCCAAAACACCATACACTAGCTAACAAGCAGTTTACATTTGATAAACTTTATTGTATGGTATATAAACCATCAAACACTAGTAAAAGTATTTTGTATATATAATTGTGCTCAGCCCAATAGGCTAGCAGTTAGCACCTCTACCTTCAAACATTCAGGTATTGAAAGACTCATGGGTTCAAATCCCACAGAAAAATCCTAAAAGATTGCATTGGTGGGAAAAGGAGAATGCCAGTTAGCCAATTAGCCAAAGCAACACAAATATGTGTATATATATTTACTGAAAATAGGTGATTGCCAAGTAGCCAATGCAGTTTAATGTGAAAGTTTTTATTGTATTAACTCTTTAAATGCATGCAATGGTATGTAAGTATTCAATTATATTATGATGTGGCATTCCAAACACCACACACTAGCTAAAGGGCAGTTTACATTTCTTTCTTTGTTTATTTTAATTCACTTGTGCACTTAAAAAATAAACACAGCTGGTGGATGGTAGGTTGGCTGTTGTTTGAACTCATACCATGAGTGGTGTGGAGATATCCAAGCAGACCACTAAGCCATTGTGCTAAGTACAAGACCTGCATAATAGTGTAGTATTATTAAAGAATGAACATAAATAATTACTGCTTTATAGTCAACTAAATTAATAAATAATAAATCAAAAACATGAAAAAAAACAACATACAACAAATAGGTAACCTAAATGATTAATACATGTAACTTTACAGAATAGCAGACATTACTATGTAATAATCATTCAGAACTGCATTTCTTAGCAAAAGAAAGAAAAAAAACTAGGAATACTAATTGCAATATAAATCAATAGATGCACGGGAACTAGAGCACATCTCTGATAAAAATGTTTCTTTCACATACATGGATCATGGCTACAGTACAGTGCTATAATAACAACTTGATAAGAATTGGTATTTGTATATACGCAGAAGTGCTAATTAGCGGCAATTTAGAATTTACCACCGTTTGTTCTCCGCTTATATCGCTGATTTTCATACGCAAATTCGCCGTTTTGTTTCCATTTGGCTAAAATGGGCTCTATTATTTGCCATAGTGCCCAGTACTTCCTGGAGTTATAGTAAATGACCCCCACTGTGTCAAATGGTAAAACTAAAATGTCTAAAATTACCTGGGGTGATAATGGGTTACTGCGGTCTGTCATTGCTGACAGCAAAAGTCTTCATGAGTTTAATGAAGCGCCACCCGAGCAAGGTGGTGAAATTATGGTATTGCAGCCTGCTGCGTTTAAAAATGTTTTGCCACAGGTTAGTTTAAACAAAAGTGATATGTGCAATGTGCCTGCTGTGGAGCAACTCTGTCCTGTGTCTCCTTTACCAGTTGGAGCGGTACTGCGTAGTACCTCTGATGGGAGCCGAGAGAAAATAGACTGGGACAAATGGGCAACAAGTCTTGGCTTTATTGAAAGAAGTCTCATTGTGTAACAATGGAGCAGACACCATTTCTGCTGTGCTAAATGGAGGGACTGCAGAGCAGCTTCTGGACCAGGGCTCACTTGCTGCTGTTGCAGAGCATATTCCTCAGGAGATGGAAGGGCCAAGAGAGATTGAGTACATAGCAGAGGTTGTGTCCACAACCCATAAAGGAGTTATTGATGTGGTATACTAAACTAATGCTATCCATAGAGAAGACCAGGAACAGATTATTGACATTGAGCCTGAGAGTTTTGTGGTGACTCCCGCACCTGGCGGAGAGTCTAGGAGAGCACCAGATTATTGCATTGGATACCTCCAGCGAGGAGGAAGCCCATTTAAGAAGCACCACCTCTAAGGCATCAGTAAATGAGTCTTTCCACATCCCTAGGGACATAAAGGACTCCAGGAAGGTCTTAGGTGTGGAATCACACTGCCTTTGTATGACAAATATGCTGAGAGAAATATTGGAATGTTGGAGTGTACAGCCGGTGTATATCCTGCCATCGTCTCCTGCGTTGGAGAACTTGTACCATGGGGTATGCATAAATGGAGCTGGATGTTACAGGCTGTACGATGCTGCAGAGATTGCCAAAGTTGGAAGCGTTTAGTGCGATTATTGTTAATGTGGAAAGCTGTCTCACAGTGTGCTGGATTGCTTCATACGGAGGTTATGTATGAGAGGCACTCTGGGGTACTGTTGGACAGGAGAGAAGACTGGGTGGAAGTGCCAGAGGGCACAAGTATATGTGATGTGGTTGGGGTCATCAACCCAAAGCTGAAAATGGATGATGATCAGGTATCAGGACAGTTGCTGGAAGAGGATCATGTGGCAGTGGAGTTGAGGGTTAGTGACGTCGCCATGGTAGACAACAACTCCACTTTGTGCGATTCTCCTCCAGACACTACCTTGCAGAACACTGGTGAGATGAGTTCTGAGAAATGTGGTGATATTTCGGACATTGAGGAAAAGTGCAACGCACTGGTAAATGTTTCGGTTACCATGGGTAACAACAAAAATAAGGGTAGACCTGATGGTCAAGGTGACATGATTGCTGTTGATCTTAAAAAATACAGGAAGATGAATAATGGTATGGCAGACACAGAAGAGCGAATAGGTGCAGTAGAAATAGGCCTCATACAGGTTCAGGAGTGTAATTCTGGGAAAGATTTCCAGAGGTCCAGAAACCTCCCAAGCTGCAAGAGTAAAAGTTCTGAGGACACTGGCCCAAAGCTTAACAAGACGTCATTAAAAGAGTTTAATTCCCAAATAAAAGTGCCCACACTGGCTAAAAGGGTGTTTAAAAATGTGACCACTTTAGAAGTAAAGAGAAAAAGGTTGGGAAAAAATGTCAAAGACCTTAGTAAGTCCCCTAGTGTTAAAGTGTTTGAAGGTGTGGCCCCAAAGAAAATGAGCAGATGGCGTTTTTGGAAGCGCACCCGTAAGAAGGAACAGGGGTATCTTTTTAGTACCCAAGTCAGTGTAGCAGGGGGACACGGTGAAAGTCACCTGATAAGACTGGGTGTGGCCCTTGTGGGTGATAGCTGGCACAGAGGTGCCAATTTGAAGAGGTTTGGCTGGTGTGTTACGCCCCCCCCTCCTGGGTTGAAACGGGGGGGGGATATGTGGCAGAGCGTTGCCCTGCCAGGGTCTAGAAGGAGGATGTGACCCAGAATTCTCAACCAGACTGATTGAGGGGCTCCAGGGAGCATGTAACACGAAGAGGAAACTGGCCTTTCCCGGTTTCGTATTGTCTTCTTCAGCATATCCCCAGCTAAAAATGTAGCATGTCCACACTCTCTGACCCTCATTTCCTCTATTATTATTATTTCAGTTACTTATATAGCACTGTCAATTTATGCAGCGCTTTACATATACAGTGTACATTCACATCAATTCCTACCCTCAAGGAGCTTACAATCTAAGGTCCCTAACTCACATTCATACATACTAGGGACAATTAAGACAGAAGCCAATTAACCTACCAAGCTTGTCTTTGGAGTGTGGGTGGAAGCCAGAGTAAACCCACGCAGGGACAGAGAGAACATGCAAACTCCAGGCAGGTAGTGCCGTGGTTGGGATTCAAACCAGTGACCCTTTTTACTGCTAGGCAAAAGTGCTACGCACTACACCACTGTGCCGCTCATCTGCAGTTTCTGACAGTCCTCTCAAGCATTACATACAGAATATTGAACATTATGTGCAGCCCTGTGATCTCAGGGGCAGCTTTTGAGGCCCCCTTTAGTCAGATCACAGCAACAAAAACAAGAAATTGGGAGAGCAATAGAACAGACTTTTAAGAGTTAAAAAAATACATACATTAATAGCATTTTTTTTAACCAGTTGAGTTGAGTATTACCTTTTTAATAACATCTTAAGTAATAGAATCCACAACCTTTTGAATGGAAAATGTTATGTATCTTTGTAAAGATATGTGACCTTTCCTGTAGGCTGTAAGTAAAGCATGACCTCACATTTGACTGTGTTTACTGTCAGCATTCTCTGAATTACAGCTGTCTAGCAAAGCTTCCCAGGTTCAGCCTTTTGTACTGGCGTAGAGGCCGGGCTTTAGGGATACTCCTTTTGGAAAACACAAATGGTCTGGTCAGAAGTGATTTTAACAGAGCCACAGGAGCTCAGGAAGACTTAGGTTGTAATTGTGGCCTATGTGTGCGAATCACTGATGCAGAAATCCTTCAGAAGCGGCACCCTTTTGCCAGCTCTGGACACCCTCAGAGCCCCTTCCCAACCATCACCACCCCCTCCCTCTTTCCCCAGTGACACCAGTAAAACCTCAGTGGCTCAAAGAGTTCTGAAAGGAATGTACAGGGAGGAGGAGGATGAGGAGGAGAAGGGAGAGGAGGAGGAGAAGGGAGAGGAGGAAGACAGGAGGGGGTGTAGGAGGGAGCGGAAGGACAGAGAAGAGGGAGGGGGAGGAAAGGAGAATGACAGCAGAGGAAAGAAGAAGGAAAAAAAAAAAAGAGGGTGTTAGGCAGAAAAGAAAAAGCAATGTAGCTGCTGGTGGTGGTGATATATGAGATTCATGAAACCTATGTCTGAAAATCTAGACAAAACCCTAGGATCTATACCTAAATTAGACAGGAAGCTATGGGGATAGGAAATGTTACAGCAGAATCCCATATCAGAAAGCCTGGGTAAGGAAGCTGTTTTCTGAGGTTAAAGGTTATGGAGCAGCTAGCAGGATAACATGCAATTATGCAGAGGCAGGAGATGGGGGGGATGGGACGCTACATTTCTATATAGTGCTGGGATAGCTACTTTTCACTTCTGCTGTAGGCAAGATCCAAGAAAACAGATTTCTGCCCTTTTTGCAGCCTTCAGGACAGATCACTGCTGCAAATCAAAGAATCTGATTTGGCTGCACTCATATTTTGTCTGACGGGCTTTACAGAGGATATTGAATTTTTCACATTATATCCTGTCCTCAAAAGGAGCTTACAATCGAATGAATTAGGCCAATCAATTTGATTGCAGGAGGAACCAACCGCAATTCAACAATAGACTTCATGAATAAAATAGCAGGAATGTCAGGTAAACTCTGAAAGCCAGGGGTTATCTAGCTTCATACTTAGGCCTCAGCAAAACTGCTCACATTGTTTTGCTAATCCAAATACACAGTTGAGATCTCTTTGGCTCCCAAGGAGTACCTGGCACTTTTATCTCATGCAAGAGATGCTTCTCCTTGGAGTTCACCTCTTAAGCTGCCCATACAGGCACAGAATTCTTTTGTTCAGACTACAGGCTGAACAAAAGAAATCGAACAGATTCCTCCATCTACACTAAAGCCTAGTACAATCGGCTGGTTGAATAGAAACCGTCTGACACTTGGCCTTTGTGTACAGCAGTCAGTCTGACAGAAGCCGGCTGTTCGCCTGGCTTCTGTCAATAGGCAGACCTTTTTCCGGTCATGCCCCATCGTCTCCCAATAAGCGCTCTCAGCCAATGGCTGAGAACACTAACTGGAGTGTTCTGGGGGGGGGCTGTCAGAACACAATAGTACAGCAGGGGAGATCACTGTACTAACATTGGATAGTTAGTACAGCGGCTCCTCCTGAGCTGTCAGGTTTTTTTTTCCCTTCAGCCCTGCGGAGTTGAACGGAAAAAAACTACTAGTGTGTACCAGGCTTAGGCCCCTTTCACATGGGCTGTCCGATCAGATCCGCCTGTCAGTTTTTCAGGCGGACCTGATCAGACCATCTATTCACCCCTATGGACCGGCGGTTGTGATCGGATATGATCGGATGACAAAGGATAGGCAGTCCGTTTTCATCCGATTTTCTCCATAGAGGAGAGTGGGACTCTGTCCGTCTCCGCGCTGCACAGTGAGCGGAGACAGACTTGTCATCCGTCTGCTCAGCGGGGATCAGCAGAGTGATCCCCCACTTTGCAAGTGGAGTCTATCGAACGGATCCACCCAGTGTGAAAGGGGCTTTAAATGGCAAGTATGGTTCACTTTCCTTGCTAGAATACAATAGGTAACAGCTGAAGCCCACGAATACCTGAGCAGTGACTGTAGTTAATGTTTGCCCTCTAATGTTCCGTCGGGCCCCTTCACTCGGATGAAAGTTTGTCAAGCTGGGAGGTGACAGTAGGGCCACCCACAGAACAAATTTTGACTGATTCAGCAGGAATTCAATTCATGCATGGCCCGCTTTACTTAAAGCAGTATTAAACTAAAAAGCAATAATTTATTATATTGTAGCTTATAAATTCTTAGATGTGATGGCTGCAGAGCCATCTTTAATATTAATCCCAACCCCCCCATGCAATTTCGCTCTCCACCTGCTCTAAGACATATACAATAAATAGCAGCTAGACTCAGGATCAGTTTACTGTATCAGATCAGGCAGCGATTGCGATTGGTTGCCAGAGGTTACAGCATATCATTACGGCTTACTGATTAGTTGCTAGAGGCTACAGCATATGATTTCTACTTGTTGATTGGTTGCTAGAGATTACTGTACAGTAATACTGCTCACTAATTGGTTGCTAGAGGTTACTGCACATGATTACTGCTCACTGATTGGTTCCTAGAGGTTAATGAAAAGGTTTACACTGACCACCAATAAAACTGAGACATTTAGACTGTGTTCACATTTGTGTGTCGGGAAAGCATGCAAAATCGCTTTCCTGACACCACAGAAATGTGCTGCCCTTTAGCAGATACACAGCAGTGCCATTAATTGTTAATTACACCCTCACGCATCTGCTGATATGTGCTGTGGCACCGTGTGAGTTTGAAAAAGGGGACTTTCTTCCGCATCTCTAGCGCATAGAGCAGCTCATTGAAATGAATGGGATGCCCTACACGCTACCTACATATTTATCCACCCTGTCAGTACACCTTTGCATCCTAAAACCCCTGCTAACCTCTGCACATCAAACCACCCCCCCCCCCTTCCTTTAATGCTACCTGCCTCCTCTGCTAATCTTTGCACCCATCTTGAATGAATGACCATAGTTGTAGGCAGGACTTTCAAGCATCCCTTTACCTCCCCAGTGGGCAGCATTCAGTATAGGTGATGGTGGATATGACCACGGGGGGGACATAATATACACATGAATGCAGCCTTTATTTACATATCAATGCAGTTGACCGCTGCTATACACATATCGATGCCGCTGCTATTTACATGTAAACACAGGGTCTGCAGGTAAGTCATCTGTACACAACAATAGGGCAGAGCTTGGCAGCATTAGTAGCAGTACTTTACACTGAGATATCGGGACACAGCACAGGACTAAAACTTCAAGGGACAAGAGAATTTAAACTGGGATAGTTTGCAAGTATAAGGCAGCTGCTTTGGGCCCCACAAAAATGGCAGGGCACAGGGCAGCTGCCCCTTTTGCCCTGCCTTAAAGATGGCCCTGGGTGGCTGTATTAGTTTCCTTTTTTAAACGTACTTTCTTCTATTTACATTTGGTGATCCAGCCAGCAAGTCTGTTGTCTTTCAAAAGCACAAGCTCTCCATTAGAATGTATTGGTGTACATGGATGAGACAAACCAATTAACACTGGTGGGGGTGAATAAAATGATCAGCTTTTATTTAATCACGCAAAACCTTTCTCTCAAAAGGGAGAAAAAAGCAGTTTACTGTAACTGATTATAAAGTCTTAGCTGGAGTTTGGCTTCAATGTGTTAGTGTATCTAAATTTGCTAATACATTTAACTCTACCCTCCCTCCCAGACTGGGCAATGCTGCTGTGCCACCTGTGCTTATTCGTCCAGAGTTGTGTCTTACTAATACAGGAGGTGGGTTACTGATACAGCCACCATCTAATGATTGGTAAACTGCAATATAATACATTTTTTTTGGGGGGGGGGGTGTTAACACTGCTTTAAACCCATTTTTTTGTGTGTAATCTTTATTTTAAATTTTTTGCATCATATAACATACAAAAGACATAAAACAAAGCACCATAGAAAAGAACAAAAGCATACAAACAGGTCCATGTGTCATTCGTGGCGCTCAATATAATGACTGTAAATGGGGGGAATGAGGCAAGTAGAACATCATATTCATACTTTATCTGATGAATGTAATCATAAATGAATCGCCTCAAATAGCCCATCCCTGCGGGAGGCTAAAGGTGACTTAGACCCCATAACGTGGATGAGAAACTAGGGAGGGATAAGGAGATGAGGGAGAAAACAAAATAAAATAACCAGAACAAAACAGCACTCCATGCAATAATCAGGTTGATACCCTGTACGTGGGCACATTGGCTAATCTGTTTTGGCTAAGGATCCAGAGCCACCCCAATCCCAACCCCATCAGGAAGAGGGGCTGCAGTGGTTGGAATCCCCTAAGAGCCTGGTGTGGCCTTGCCAGTGTAGTGTATCCAAGTGGCCCATATACTATAAAACCCGTCATAGCGGTCCTTACATGTCACCATCCACTCCTCCACAGCCATTATATCAGTGGCGGCTGGTGCTCCAAATTTTTTTGGGGGGGGGGCGCAAACAAACTGAAATACTGAACAAAAAAAAACATCAATTGCAGCCTCACTGTGCCCATCAAATGCAGCCACTGTGCCCATCATATGCAGCCACTGTGCCCATCATATGCAGCCACTGTGCCCATCAAATGCCACCACTTGTGCCCATCAAATGCCGCCACTTGTGCCCATCATATGCAGCCATTTGGCCCATCAAATGTCGCAACTTGTGCCCATCAAATTCTGCCACTGCGGCCCGCCCGCTCGGCACTTACCCTATCTTAGTGGTGGGTCAGGCAGCAGATGACGGCGAGCTGTGGGACGGCTCCTGTGTCCTCCTGTGTCCTCCATTCTTCCCCCTCCTCTCTTCTTCCGTTCTGCTAGGTGTCCAATCAGGGCACCTGTGCCTTCAGCCAATTAAGTGACGGTATTAGACCCACGCTACCTGATTGTTGGAGAGGCGGTTCAGTGTTAGAAAAGCAAATATTAATTTGCTTTTCTACCACATCTGGGTGGACTGCGAGCGCAATGCTCTGCGCTCCAAGTCCACCTTTTTTAAAGCCTATTGCTCTAATCCGGTGCTTCAAAAAAAACAAGCAAAGAAAGTGTTTCCACCGCTCAGGCTGACACTGACCCAGGTGTAAGTGGAAGTTTCAGAGCAGAAGAGCTCCAGGTGCTGGCTGAATGCTAGGCAAAGCAGGCTTGAATGGAGGAGAAGATTTGGATGCCGCACACCGGTGTGCGGCATCCAAATCTTCTCCTCCATTCAAGCCTTCAAAAAAAACACCCCAGCCATTGGAATTCAGACGCCCGGCGTCCAAAAAGGGGCCAGACGCCTGAATAGGGGGTGGCAGCGGCGGCCATGGATAGATTCATGCAATGCATGCCTCCAATTAAATGGGAAATTCCATAACTTTAGGATATAAAAATATTAAAGATTATAGATGGACCGTCATATACGGTCATATACTTTTAGAGACATACCTGCATATAAATATTTGTTATGTTGAAATATGAAAGATGAAATGAAGGAATAAAATATATAGTTTGTAAATATTTTAATTACTTTAGGATCGCATCATTTGATGCATCCAATTAAACCATAAATGTGATCAAAAATAGTGTACAAGTGTGACTCCTTGTAAGCCACGCATGGGCGGTGGGGCTCCATCTCTGGAACGTCGGTTGGCCGGGATCTTTCGGTGGGATCGAGTGAAAAGTTTTTAGAGTCCCTCAGGTTTAGGAGAACCTCTACAACACAGCGTGATTGGTAATTATACACTAATGGGGCGTACACACGGTCGGACTTTTCGTCTACAAAAGTTCAACGGATGCCGACGGACTAAAGCTGGCTGGTAATCCGATCGTATGTGGGCTTCCCCGGACTTTCAGCAGACTTTTTCAGCCTCAAATCCGACGGACTTTAGATTTGAAACATGCTTCAAATCTTTACGTCGTAACTACGACGGACCCCGAAATCCTCTCGTCTGTGTGCTAGTCCGACGGACAAAAACCCACGCTAGGGCAGCTATTGGCTACTGGCTATCAACTTCCTTATTTTAGTCCGGTGTACGTCATCACGTACGAATCCGTCTGACTTTTGTGTGGTCGTGTGTAGGCAAGTCCGTTCGTTAGAAAGTCTGCCACAAGTCCGCCACAAGTCCGCCGCAAGTCCGCCGAAAGTCCGCCGGAAGTCTGTCGGACAGGCTGTCGGACTTTTGTAGACGAAAAGTCCGACCGTGTGTATGCCCCATTAGATGTTTTGCCAATACTACTATGTTTATAACTATGCGCGCATGCTCTGGCCACGCCCTGCTTTAAACCCAATTAGACATTCCTGCCGGTAGTCATTGATGAGTTTTCAGAGTAGGAAGTGAGCCCACCTGCACAGGACAATTATCTAGTATTCCCACCCCGCAGCCACGCAGTACGTATATGTGCAGCTGCAGGGCAGGGAATGATTGGTCCATGTACGTGTCAGCTTCCTGTGGTGGGCTTGCACACATGGGTTTGGATCCTAGTCCAAACACAGCTAAACTCATCACTGACTATTGGCAGGAGTGTCTGGGCTTAAGTAAAACTGGTCGTACAAGGATTGAATTCCTGCTGAATTGGCCAATGTTTGCCCTACTGGCACCACCCAGCCCGACAAACTGTGATCTGAGTGAAGGAGCCCGGTAGAACACTGACGGCCAAACATAGACTGCAACCACTGTTCAGGAATCCATGGGCGTTGGCTGTCAGAATACAATAGCCGGCAGGGGACAGTCAACCATTCATGCTGTTTTTGCCCCGTACACACGATCCAACGACAAATTGTCCAACTTTTTTCGCTTGCTAGTCGCAAGTAGAAATTGAATAGGTTGCTAAAGATATGAAAACTTTCATACAACAGAATAAAAATTTGGAAGTGATGTAGTGTATTTGTATTGTATTTTCGAACGACAACTGTACTGATTAAACGAAAATCATTCAATCTGGTATCGCACCAGAGAAAAAATGTTGTGCTTGTCCGATCGGATAATATTGGATGGACTGTCCTAATCGCCTATTGAAAACTGTGTAATAACGATCAGATTACCATACAATCACTTTAAAAGTGGTGTTTTTCATACAAATTTTAGATCTTGTGTACGGGCCATTCGTTTGGATGGGGGAATCTGTGTGATTTCTTTTGTTCAGCTGTAGTCTGAACAAAAGAAATCTATGCGTGCATGACCAGTTTAGGAGGGGGCTCTGAGGAGAAATGTTTTGAAATGAGTATCTTTTTACAGGAAGTTGTTAAAAAGTACAGTAGTTAGAGTGGAACGTCTCTAATTGCATGAAATAGAAATGCAGAAAACACTTTTAGTGGAAGTGGAAGTGGAAGAACTTCCATCAGCTTTTTAAAAAATACATGCACAGTGTTTTCCATGTATTCCAGAGGCCCTAGTTCACACCAGTGTGGTCAGTTCCAGAGCAGTCAAAAGTAGAACCTGCTGCATTTTTTTTTGTCTGGAACACATATCATGTAAACTCATCAGACTGCACTGGAACACACATTGTCCTTAACCACTTGTCAACTGCACTATAGCCGAATGCCCAGAGGACACTGCTGATCACATATTGAGGTAAAAAGCCAATTAGCAGCTCTTTACCACGTGATCAGCTGTGTCCAATCACAGCTGATCACGGATGTCAACAGAAACTGATATTTTGTCAGATTAGGCGACCCATCAGATTTTGTAACGGAAGTGACTTTCTGTCACCGCCATCTTGCTACACCTTGCACTCGTCCACAGTAAGGATACAGTGAGAAGGCGGCAAGCGGACATCTTGTTACACCCACCAGAGTCATGCATTTCACACTTATTTTTAACAGTAAATCCAGCTTATATAGTGAAATTCAGTATTTTGAAATCCGTAAGACTGTTTTGATATTCATTTTTCAAAGCAGCGGTGTTCTGTCATATTAGCAAACCTGTAAGATCAGCAGGTTTGCCGCTGCTTTTAAAATTCAACATCTAAACAGTCAGACGGATTTTTAAATCCTGTATTTCACTATAAAAGCTAAAAAAATAAGTGTGAAATGCATGATTCCGGTGGGTGTAACAAGATGTCCATTTGCCGCCTTCTCACTGTATCCTTACTGTGGACGAGTGCACGGTGTAGCAAGATGCCGGCGACGGAACGTGACTTCCGTTACAAAATCGGGTCGTCTAATCTGACGAAACACCAGTTATCAGCACTCCTTTCCTCATGCTGACAGCATGAGGAGAGAAGAGAAGAGAGCCGATAACAGGCTTCTCTAAAAGGGACATCTACACTGATAATCAGGGCACTGATTATCAGTGCAGTCACATAGTTACATAGTTAGTCAGGTTGAAAAAAGACACAATTCCATCTAGTTCACCCCAAAAAAAAAATCATACAATCCCATATATACAGTCCTTCATCCACAACTGATACAGAGGAAGGTGAAAAAAAAACACCAGCAAAGCATGCCCCAATTTGCTACAGCAGGGGAAAAAATTCCTTCCTGATCCCCCGAGAGGCAATCGGATTTTCCCTGGATCAACTTTACCTATAAATGTTAGTACCCAGTTATATTATGTACATTTAGGAAAGTATCCAGGTCTTTTTTTTTTAAAGCAATCTACTGATCTTGCCAGGACAACCTCTGGAGGGAATCTATACCACATTTTCACAGCTCTTACTGTAAAGAAACCTTTCCATATTTGAAGATGAAATCTTTTTTCCTCTAGATGTAAAGAGTGCCCCCTAGTCCTCTGTGATGACCTTAAAGTGAATAACTCAACACCAAGTTCACTATATGGACCCTTTATGTATTTGTACATGTTGATTATATCCCCACTTAATCTCCTTCTCAAGAGAGAATAAATTCAGTTCCTCTAATCTGTCCTCATAGCTGAGCTCCTCCATGCCTCTTATCAGTTTGGTTGCCCTTCTCTGCACTTTCTCAAGTTCCCCCGATTATCCTTTTTGAGAACTGGTGCCCAAAACTGAACTGCATATTCCAGATGAGGTCTTACTAATGATTTGTACAGAGTCAAAATTATATCTCTCTCTGGAGTCCATACCGCTCTTAATACAAGAAAGGACTTTGCTTGCTTTGGAAACCACAGCTTGGATTTGGATGCTATTATTGAGCTATTGTCCCAACAGTGCCCATCAGCACTTCAGTGCCCACCAATGCTGCCAATCAGTGCCCATCAGTGCCTCCTCATCAGCGTCACCTATCAACTATTAGTACCACATATCGGTGCCCATCAGTGCCAACTACCAGTGCCACCTTATCAGTGCCCATCAGTGCAGCCTATCAGTACCCATCAATGCCTATCAGTGCCTATTAGTGCAGCCTCATCAGCACACATCAGAGTGTAGCACCCGTTACCTTCGGTAGGTTGCTAGAGGTAGTTAGTTTTTTTTGTTACAGCCAGTTCAGGTACATTTAGGCAGGCCTAGTTGAAAGGCTGGGAGTGGTTTGAGAGTAGCAGCAGGTGACTGACATGTGGCTTCATCTCTCTGGCGCCTCCCAGAGGATTGGGGTGGCATGAGATGTATCTGGGAGCCCTGACCAATCCCCAACTAGGATTGGCAGGGGGTAGGCCTCCTATTTATAACCAGGGTCAGCCTTCTAGGGGAGGAGTTGTCGGGTGGAAGAACTGAGTGATGGAGTGTTAGGCTGTCGTGGCCTTTGAGGGAGCCCCCTTTCTGGGGGGGGTGACCTTGGGCCGGGGCTTGGAGAGCTGGGAAAGAACCTCTCCATACAACCCAAACAAGGGGTGTCCTGAACAGGAGCAGGAGAAGGACAGTGGGGAACATTGCGGCATGGGCAAGTCATCAGGAGGGATCCATTCGGGGTCGGTAACAGGCACAGTGAGAAGATCTGGGAGAGACATGCCAGAAGTGGATATAGAGCAAGAGGGAGAGATTATGATGCTGCTGGGCTTAAAGAGAGGCTGCTGCTGCAGCCAGGAGGGTTGGCAGAGTCTGCACAGGACTGACTGTGACCAGTAGTCCACCTAGAACACAGCTTGCACAAAAAATACTATTTCAGTTGCTATTGGTTGCTACACCAAAGGGGACTGCAGACCCCTGCCAGAAAATAGCGAATCTAGAACTGTTGGCCCTTATTCAGAGTGGGGCTTAGCCATGTGCTAGTTGTGCAGTAGAGGAAGCAAAGTTGACTCATAAGCAGGGCTTTTTTTCAGCGGGAATGCGGGGGAACGCAGTTCTGGCACCTCCAGCACTGAATGCATGTAATGGTGTGGGGTGTGCTGGAGGGTCTATTGATGTTGGCTGCTGGGGGATCTATTGTCACTGGTGGGGATCTGATTTGCTGTGGGGGTCTATTGTTGCTGATGGGAAATCTATTGTTGCTGGGGGGGTCTTATGTTGCTGGAAGGGATCTACTGTTGAGGGAGAGGTCTATTTTTATTGGCTGCTGGAGGATCTATTGATGCTGGCTGCTGGGAGATCTGTTGTTGCTGCTGGGGAGGGGGTCCAATGTTGCTTGGGTGGATATTTTGTTACTGGGTGTGATATTTTGTTGTGGGTAGTTCCCTGTTGCTGCAGGGAATCTATTGTTGTTAGGGTGGAGTCCATTGTTGCTGGGGGAGTCTATTGTTGTGTGGGGATCTATTGCTGGGATTCTATTGTTGCTGGCTGCAGGGGGTCTATTTTACTGCTCCCACGGGGGCACTGCTACAAGTGCAAAATTTTATAACAAACTATGATAACGTTTTTTATATTTTGCTAAATAAACGAATAAAGACTGAAAATTAAACAAACACAGTGGTGCCATATGGGTACAGTGTTGCATGACTGGGCAATTCAAAGTTCAACAGTGCTGAAAGCTGAAAATTGGCCTAGGCAGGAAGGGGGTAAAAGTGCCCAGTAGACAGGTGGTTAATTAATATAGAGATGTTTCATGTGCCAAAATAAAAAATAGAAAAAATTGCACTGGAACGCATTGAAAGTGCATCAAAAACATGTATAAACACATATGCAAAAATGAATCCGGAACACAGAAATTATGTGAACAAGCCCTGAAAATTTTTGAAATAATGTAAACAATTTTTTCAAACAGTAAGACTCTGTTCATACCATACATTTCTCTCATTTGCTCCCTTTTTGTTTGTTAAATATACCATTGAAAGTATTTTATTAAATAGTAGCTGTTCAATAAGTTCCAGATCAGGTGATTCCTTGGCTCTGCCTTGGGGTATCTTACCTGATGTTCATCCAGCCAAAAATCTTGTGGGCTGATAATGTCTGATACGCTGTGCCTATGGACTGGTATCAGTTAGCATTGTTCCTTGTTATCTCCATGGACTACAGAACACCATCTTTTTTGTTATGTAGTCTACACTCCCTGTTCTACAGTGACAATGCCGCTCAGTACAGTTGTTTCCCTAGGACAGGAAGTTTATTAACATCTTGGCGTCGGCGCCTCACGGCATCCTAAACCCCTTAAAGGGCCAGGAGGCGGGTTTATGATCATGTGACCTCCATGATTGGCTGTCGCGGCGGTCACATGATCTACTTGCGACCAATTTACTTAAACTCTATGGCTGATTATATGGAAAGACACACAGACAATTTGGCCCCTCCAAAACACAGGCTATCTCTCTAATAGGATCCTCCATGCCTTCTCAGTATTTCAATTTGACGCTTATTTGCAATGAAGAAACAACAAATGTCAGTTGGCAGATGTCAAGTGGCAGAATAATGTAACAGTGGTAGAAATAGTGCCCCAAGGGCCAGATAAAGGCAAGCAAAGGGCCACATGCAGCCCCCGGGCCACAGTTTGGAGACCACTGCCCTAGGTGATGGACCCGAAGTTCAATTGTAATATTTTGTTTTAATTTTACACAAGGTTTTTCTGTGCAAACATGAATGTGGACTAAAGCTGAAACACAAAAAAAATAAAACGAAATATTGCAATTGAACTTCGGGTCCATCACCTAGGGCAGTGGTCCCCAAACTGCGGCCCTTTGCTTGCCTTTATCTGGCCTTTGGGGCAATATTCCCACCACTGTTACATTATTATGCCAACTGACATCAACAATGCCTCTGATGCGTTGGAAGCTCCCGGCGGACCATGGCTTTTGCTGTAGGATGCGACTAAGAAAATGTCAGGAAAGACCTACTAGAACAGCTGAATTTTATTTGGGGTTAATCAGAGGCACTTTAAATAAAGGCAGGTGTGTACTGACTCCTATTTAGCATGAGTTTGAATGTGATTGCTTAATTCTGAACACAGCTACATGCCCAGTTATAAGAGGGTGTGCACACTTATGCAAACACGTTATTTTTGTTTTTTATTTTTTACTCCCCCCCACCCCTAAAAGATTTCAGTTTGTTTTTCAATTTAGTTGTACAGTTTATAGTCCACAATAAAGGTGGAAAAAGTTCTGAAATTATTTATGTTCGTCTCATTTCTTTACATCACAGAAACCTGACATTTTAACAGGGGTGTGTAAACTTTTTATATCCACTGTAGGTGACTTGCTGCTACTGACGTGTGTGGGTTTAGATCCAATCCCCCCCCCCCCCCCCCCATCCCCATGAAGATAAAAAAGAAAACTGTAAAAACAAAAGTATAAAAACTATTTCTGCACATATCCTTTCTAACTTTATCTTAATACTTCCAAGACCATATTAAAATTTCCCCAACAGTAACATATATATCAGTAAACACCTGGCAGAGATTTCAACCCTTTTCCCACAAGTAACGCCACCTAAACTCTATGTAGCGATGAGCAGAACCTGCTCTACTGAAATGTTAGCAGAGAGGAGGCTTAGCTTTGCTTCACTAGGTGGATATTCTCAACCCACCCATCACTGAGTAAAGAGTAAAGGGGTCCTTTTGTATGTCAGGTCAACAGAAGCCGTACCCAATGGAGATCCTACTTGTACAAACAAACAAGATGTGCAGGAGATTAAGTGATAGACTTGCTGTACTTGACTGTAAACAATTGTGTGAAGATGGATATACTCCACAATCCTGAAATATGCAGCTGCAAAGGTTTGCCACAAAATGCATCAATTTCCAGCTCTCCCTCATATCCAGCTTTCTCGTTCTCTTACTTTTTATTTTGGATGTGTCTCTTATGCCACGTACACACGGTCGGACTTTTCGTCTACAAAAGTCCGACAGCCTGTCTGACAGACTTTCGACTGACTTTTGGCGGACTTTTGTCGGACTTGCGGCAGACTTTCTTACGAACGGACTTGTCTGCACACGATCACACAAAAGTCAGACGGATTCGTACGTGATGACGTACACCGGACTAAAATAAGGAAGTTGATAGCCAGTAGCCAATAGCTGCCTTAGCGTGGGTTTTTGCCCGTCGGACTAGCACACAGACGAGCGGATTTCTGGGTCCGGCGTAGTTACGACGTAAAGATTTGAAGCATGTTTCAAATCTAAAGTCCGTCAGATTTGCGGCTGGAAAAGTCCGCTGAAAGTCCGGGGAAGCCCACACACGATCGGATTGTCAGCCAGCTTTAGCCCGTCGGCGTCCATCAGACTTTTGTAGACGAAAAGTCCGACCATGTGTACGTGGCATTAGAAGATATCCTAACATATCAAGAGAATACTTTAACCATCTGACACATAGGCCATAGTGCAAGATTTTGGAAGGGATACGGCTGAAAGAAAGCTTACTCTGCAAGACCCAAGAACAGAGCATCATGGAGCTCGAACATTAGCGCATGTGTTTACAGTTTACGTTGTCCTCCTCCTACAACTGCCATCACTTTTGACGTTTTTTTTTTTAAAAGACAAAGTAAAGTGAAACACATATCCCCCATGTTCATTGGGAATGTCGAAGTGATTCTAATAATCTGAAGTTTTTCCAATAAAAAGTCATCTGCCATGTGCTCCCATCACAAATCTAGGAGACCAACAAATGCTCCCAAGTAGTGGTATCTGGAAGATGACAAGAGCAAGAAGTGCATGGAAAGCAAACATTTGGAATGGCTCATTAAGGGAATGGCTGAACAAAGGCATGGCACTGAGATTATTATACCATATTCACTTCACCCATCTCCAGCACAACCCAAATTTACTGGTTCTTTATTTAACCCAGCCATGGTGACTGGAATTAGAAAGGATGTGGGAAAAGCAGAAGTAGACTATAATCGGAGTGTGGAAAGGAGTGTGCCTGGCTGAGCTGTTTCGCCACGCAAAATTGCAGTACTCATGAAGTTGTCATAGCAACTTGTAACTGCTTTCCGTGTCCCCTCCACCCACCTAAAAATAATTTTCATTCATCTTTTCTATAAATATTCTGTTTCCCTGTGTTGAAGGGAATGATTTCATAACCAGGAGGGTTTGGTTAGGTTCACAGGTGTGGCAGAACTGCAAAAGGGGATCAGTACCAAGAATGAGAGATGGGTATCACTGAAACTAACATTACACACTCCCTTCTCGATTACCCACGGTCTCTTCCTGTCCTGTACCAGGAACACTTACATCTGCTTCTCGGCAACCAAAGTGCTGGCCTCCCCCTCACACCACCAATTTAACTCTGCTCGTGCTAAGCAGCAGTATATGTAAAACACAAGTGTCAGAAAAATGCCACAAGCTAATCAAAACCAAAGTACACAGAAAAAAAAAAAGACATGCACCACACAGAGATGTAGCCAGTAGCAGAGGCAAAATGACTTAGTCCAGCTTGAACTTTAAAATGTATATTTATAGCAAATGTCATCGCAAGAAGAGAGTCATTATGCAAGAGGAATCAGTAGGAAATGCAAAAGGCAACCATTCGCTGTTGCACAATATATCCAAGACTCGTCTTGGAAGTCAACCGGACGCTTGGTAGAATGCATTTTCATGTTTGGACAGAACACGACATTGTACAGCATCAGAATACACAGGCTGCATGGAATTTCTGCACTTGGGTTTATGTTTTAAGGCATACAGTTAGATGCAACAGGATTTATTTTTATTTTAACCATTAAAATTTACCAGTATTTCACAAATCACCAAACTGTAATTGGACTAATATGACTGAAACGTCTTTCAAGTTCAGGCAAGACATTTCTTCCACAGTACTTTTTCCTGCCACTAGATGTCCCATGTCTGATCGTCAGCATCATTCAATCCACTTTCCCTGAGCTCAGGTTGTCCTGGGACCTGCCCCAAATTATGACTGGACAGTGAAAGGGTCTCTCTGTTACGCTGATTTCTACTATCAGCTTGCTTCTTGTCAGCACATGATCTGATTTTCTCCTTGTACTGCTTTTTTCCCCATCCCAGTCCTGCTGTACAGGGACTGCAAAAGACAGAAATCAGGTCTAATATCATGTCTAATTCAAGTACGTACAATGACCAAATTTTAAAAATACATTTAATGACCAAATAATGACAAAAGAATGGCATTATATGTTTTTATATCTGTCCAAAGATCTCCAGCTGACCTCATAGTAAATATGTTTAAAATTCAGCAGACTTGACATACAAAGCTAAACTTAGGAACCTTATAGGTGTCTTAAGTAAACACACTACTCTTGCTATCCTACTTGGGTGATCAGTATGTACTGTAAGGGCTCTTTCACACAGACGGACTCTGCCTGCTCAGCAGAGGATCTGTCCGCTGAGAAGGCGGAAGACAGGTCCGTGTCCGCTCCACCAATAAGCCGTCAGATGTAAACGGTCCACCTGTCTATTTGCATCTGTTATCCAATCCGCCATCAGTCTGTGTTTGTGGATAGGATTGGACGCTGGCAGGTGTAAACAGACATATGTTTGTTTACTTCCGCCACTCCATAGAGGGCAATGGATGGTCTGATCGGGTTCTAAAAATATGACAGGCAGACACGATCAGTCCTCCCAATCTGTGTAAAAGGGACCTTAATATCAACTTAAAGCGCAGCTCCACCCAAAAGGGGAAGCTCCGTTTGTTTGTAGCTACAGTATTTGTAGTTGCTGACTTTTAATTTTTGGAGGGGGGGGGGGGGCTGGAGCTTCGCTTTAAAGTGGAATTAAATTGACGGATTTAACAGTTTAAAAAAAACGTTACAGTCCCATAACATGCCAGCAAAGTAACTAGCACATTAGTTGTGCTCTCAACCAAACTGTCAAACCATCAATGGCTGGTGTTATAAATGATCACATGTGCAGGATCATGACAGCTGAAGATTAAATAGAGGCCAAGATGGCAGCTTCCTTGGCTGAAAATGATAGGAGGGTTTAGTTCCGCTTTAACATTTTTCATGACCACATATTAGCCTACGTTCACATTGGTATGATTTGACATGTCAAATCGCATGCCAAATCGGCTGCTATTGCCGCAATGGCACTCTCCGAATTGGTGCGGCACTGCACCGGTTCCTAAAAGTAGTTCCTGTATTACTTTTGGCGATTTCAGGGTGCAATTTGTATAGACATCTGTGCAGGAACCTGCACAGATGTCTGACAAATCGACGCTGAAGTCGAACTGCATTGCCGGGTTAGAAATCATGTGAGTTCAGCTAAACTTACACGATTTCTAACCCGCAGCAATGTGAACCTAGGCTTAATGAGCATAAAAACTTTAGATTAATTTGTGTGAATATGAAGGTTATTAAGGTAACCCTAATGCAATATCAGATTTTCAAATAATATTCTGATTTAATAACATTTCTAGAAGCATCACAAGTACAGGAACTTTAGCCTTATCTAGTCTCACAAATGGCTTTAGACAGGGCTTTTTTTTCTCAAACAATAGGTGCTGGAACTCAACCACGACCCCCCAAAACACCTCCACCCACACACACCCTCCAAATCACATCAAATAGTGGGTGTGGTCAGTCAAATTTCAAAACAGTAGGAGGCTGTTAAAGGGGCATTAAATACCAGGATTGCATTACATACAGAGTGCAGAGCTTCTGTGTTTACAAGTGATCGTGGTGAGCAGCCCCCCCCCCCCCCAAGGGTCTGAGCCAGAGGTGGTGGAACTGAGTTCCACCAAGTTCCCCCTGAAAAAAAGCCCTCTTTAGGCGTACAATTCTTAAGGGCCCGTATCACAGGCCTTTGTCAATGAGCTTGATTTCGACAACAGATACTTTGGAGATCTTTCAGAATTCATTGATTTGCTTTGAGCTCTTTTTGGATTCAAATAGGCTTATGGGGAGAGAAGTTCTGTTTGCAAACAAAATCCTATCAATTCTGGTCCTTATTCTTGCTGGCCGGTCCTCCAGTATTAATTAGTAATTTTCTGTAGTTACCATACTTTGTACCATATATTTAGCAACAAAAGTTCATGCGGGATTATGCCATATGCTCTAGAATTAAATTATGTTGTAGACAGATAAGAGTTTTTGTCAAATCCAAGGGCACTGCGAAGACAAACCTCTGAGTAGTTAAAAAATAAATAAATAAATAAATAAAGAAGTTCACCTACCCTTCCTACCTAGCCCCCAGACCTAAAAAGTAACCCATCCACTCCCGTCTCTGATGCATATCTTACAGCAGTAGCCTGTCACAATGCTTGACAACCCATGGCTAAAATCTTCTTCCTGACAGGCACCCCTGGGCTTTCTGTGACCAGACTTCTACAGGACCACTGGAGCCAGTCCTATAACAGGCTATGAGGATTGTCAGCACAGGCTGAAGGATTTCAGCAAACAATGTGGAAGACCACAACTCTGACATAAAGGCAATTATGTATTTTTGGCAAGTGGCTTACGTTAGGTTAGAGGGTTTAGGCAGGAAGTGTACCTTTAGGTATCCGTTAATATGTCAGAATTTAATTGCTGTTTTTGGATATGGACTAGAGCAATTTTTAACAAGTCAGTGTTGAGCCTATTGACTCGACAATAACTTTTTGTGATTCTGAAGTGGTACATATAATTTATTTTTTGAAGACCGACAGTTTCATTCTGTGATACTGTGTTCTAAGATTTTGATTTCCATATGGCAAAAAAAAAGTATTCACTGATGTAAGTCTTGGAAGTAGAATTTCAGCTTTACTATGAGTTTAACTGGTTTGCTTGGAACAAGGAGGCCCAAAGAAATCATACCATTTCCATTACCCACCGATGCGGCTGCTGTACTATACTGTAGAAGCATTAGCTACACAGTAAACGGCACTGTGTTCAGACCGCAGTATGGACAACTTTTGATCTGCTGCCAGAACATATCTCCACCATTTAAAAGAAGACTTATATTTTTACCAATTAATTCAAGGCTTCCTCTGCTTGGCTGAGGTGGAAATCATGACATCATACATATACCTTACCTCTGATTGGCTGATAAAAATTCAAGGCTTCTCGTGGATGGCAGATACACATTCAGGCCATTTCTATTTAGTTCTGATGTAGCTGTATGTTGCAGTTTACAGAGTGGCCACATAGTCATGTAAATGGAAAAAAAGTTTGTTGTTTGGGGCAACTTGGCCCAAATGAACCATTAAAAGCAAAACTCCAGTTTCCTTCGACTTGAACTAAACAAACTAGTTCCTTTACCACCCCATGTACCCTCTGAAAGCGCTATGTAAATGATGTGTGGTATCAGCTACATACCAGTATACAGTATGTTCAAGCAGTGGTATAGGGACTGCACATCCTGTTCCTGGAACAAAATCAAGTCGGCAAGCTTTGTATTTTTATTAATAAATACAAGGCTTCCTGTGTTTGGCTAAGGTGGAGAGGTAGGCAGATGATGTCATAATCTCCATATCAGCCAATCAGTGGAAGCTTCATATTCATTCATAGAATACAAAGCACAGTGTGAATAGTTGAGCAGTGCTTAGCCAGATCAGTTTTGTCCTTGCTGGGAGATGAGAAGTTTCTATCCTAATGCTGGAACAATGCAGCAACTGTGTCCTGTATGTAGTTGAGGCTACATACATTCCATACAGTGCTGAGCGCAGCTGCATGCCTTTGTGAAGTAAATAGTTAATTTGGACCAATCATAGGAAACCTGGAGTTCAAGTTTAAAATCACAGTAAAAGGTGCAATTCTACTAAAACACCAGTGTTACAAACACATTTCCCCCACTACAGAAGCTTCCTGCAGCTGGCAATACAAACCAAACACATAAGATAGCAAGGATTTTTTCTATAATATTTAAAACCAAAAAGGTCCTCAAAAAAAGGCTAAATACCTTGCGAAATCTTAAAGATGAACACTAGGCAATTTTTTTTTATTTTTTCCCCCAATGCAGTGGGGCTGTCCCCCCACTGCACAGGTTTACTCCTGGTTTTATTCTAGGTGAGGGGACAGCGGAGACATACTTACCTGATCCTCCCTCTGCTCAAGACCAGTCCGGCACCCCCACGGTCCCGACATCAGCACGCCCAGAGCATGCTCCATAGACCACCTCTGGACCGTGGTTTTCCAGAGGAGCGAAAGAACAGGAGAGTATAAATTTTGTGCTCACGTCTAGAGAAAATGAGCAGTTGAACCATGTGTTGTGGGCACAGCCCCACTGCATGGGGGGGGATTTATTGCCTGGAGTTGGGCTTCCATATCTGATGGACAGTGTTTGGGTTTACCTATAGGTAAAGCTATACTGATACTGCAGCAATTTCTCCCTACCCTACCTCAGGTATCATCATTATATGGTCCATCCAAAATGCAAAACACAAGTTCTACATAAGAGAAGTCGCCAGAGACTTGTCTAATCCTCCTATTAAAATCACTGCAACTGCAGAAGAAATCTACAGCCACAGCTATGAAAATACTGACCCTACAGATCAAAACAGGCTACAGCAGCAAGGGACACAAACAGTTTTAGACCAAATTATGGTACATCTTTACATTGCAAGGTAGGATGTTAAATTGGCTTCCAACTCTTCTGCCCTCTCCAAAATGCAGAGATACGGTTTACAGCTGTTCCGCAAGTGCATGTTTCTGCTACATAGCAGGTGAATCATTCAGTATCTACTGGATGCCAAAAGAGCAAATTTTTAGGTATGCAGCTGTGTACAGGCAGGGGTTCAGCCACGACCAGATTTGAGCCAAAGCTCAAAATCCCAAAAGAGGCCAGCTTGGACACTTGGGTCAAAGTGTTGTGCACAAAAGCTATACCAATATAGTTTTACCAATATTTGGTCCAATGTACATTCACTAAGAATCTTTAAAACCCATTTTCTAGCTCTGGCAAAGGTCATATCAGCTTTAAAACTTGCGACAGCAGTATCTTATAACTGCTCCTGAAATACTTTCTAATAGCGATCCATTATTAACCAGTTGTATTGTTATTGTAATAAAATTGTCATTAAATCTTTAAAAACACACTTAATCCCTACTCCTTTCCTTACTTAAAAGTATAACCAAAGGCAATTTTTTTTTTTAGTTTTGCATAGAGTGGAGATAGATTAGAACTTTTGTCAGGTTTTATTGCTGCCTGTGTCCCCGTTCGGGAGATTCATCCTATTTACCATTATCAATGGAAGTAAAAGAAAATCCCAACATTTTGGGTTGTCCCCAGAAAAGTAAGAGAGGAAATCTTCCAATAGAGACACTGGTTTTGATGACCTGGGGGGCCCCCAAGGAATTCCCTTAATTTGCAGGGATTTCCTCACTTCCTGTTTTGGACATGAAGTGCAAAAAAAAAAAAAATCTGACAGGCTATAAGCCTCCCTTGGTCTATACAAAATGATAAAAAAAATTTGCCTATAGTACTACTTTAAGATAAAAATGCTAACCCATATAGGATCACCGAAATTTACAGATTTAACATTTTTGTTAATTACTTGATACAAATCAATGTGCTGCAAATTAGGCAACTTTCAGCAAGTAAAACAATAGCCAATATTCAAAATATACCACTGCTGAGCTCTCATTCTGAACAATGCTAGTGACCTGGCTACCATAAGGACCCCCTTGCTTTAATACCTGCAACCAACAGGTGCAAGGTAACACCAAGCTTTAGAATCCCCCTTAAAAGGTCAAGTCCACATTTTAGTGAAAAAAAAAAAAAAAACGTGTTTATAATATTTGTTGTAAAACTTTGCAGGCCGATTTGGAAAAAGTGTTCAGTAGATCACGGTAGTGATGTCAGACTTCTGCAGACTCTTCCTTCAGCTCTAGCTTTGGATTAAAGAGCTGGGAGGAGGTGTCAATGGACAAGTAGGGGCAGTGGTCACCACACTCATACATTGAGGAACATGAGTGGCAGTGGCAGACAGGACTTTCAGTTCATTCATAGATCTCTAAAATGACACGGCTGTGCATACAAAGCCCCATAAATTTCAAAAGTGACAGCAGCTATATAGGTGAAAAGAACCCCACACAAAACTTGGGGGATTTGGGAAGGGTTCCATTTGCACCATGTTACACCCTAAGGCTACATTCACACCGAGGCGCTTTACAGGCGCTACAGTATCTCCAGTGTGAAAGCCCGAGGGCTTTTACACTGGAGCAGTGCGCTTGCAGGACGGTCAAAAAAGACCTGCTAGCAGCATCTTTGCAGCGCTACAGGAGTGGTGTATTCACCACTCCTAAAGCGCCCCTTCCCATTGAAAACAATGGGGCAGCACCGCAAACCCGCCGGCAAAGTGCCGCTGTGGGCGGTTTTAACCCTTTTTCGCCCGCTAAAATGACAGTAAAGCGGCGCTAAATATAGCGCCACTTTACCGCCGACGCCCACCCCAGTCTGAAAGTAGCCCAAATGTGGATGCACAAAAGATGGAGTTAGCCTTTAAAACAGAATTTGAACTTCGATACTCATTCCAAGCTACAACCCCCATAGTTTTGTCAATCACATCCACTCATATGGGCATCACTGCTTTGGCCAGTATATAGCTTGGGATTTGATTAGGTAAATGTGACTTTATGAAGTTTATTAGCCAGAGGATCATTTTTGAAATATTGCATATCTTAGCTTACTTCATGACTAAGTTTGTGATAAGACTAAAGAAATCACAACAACAACAAAAGGAGACTGCATAAATTCCAGAGAGCCTAAGTTGGAAAGTAAAAAGGTTACAAAATCACCAGAGGCACAGAGAAGAGGGAGGGAAACAAACAGGTAACGAAAATAAATACATTTCTTAATTTGTAAAGTTAAACACTACAGAGAAACTGATAGTGTATAAAGTAGGGCTGAAACGAATAATCGATAATGAAAATCGTTGTCAACAATTTTCATTATCGATTAGTTGGTCCGCACCTTCCTCCCTGTCCGTCCGTTAAATAAATCCTCCTGTGTCCAAGCACGTCCGCGCCTCTCCTCCTCCTCGCTGACGTCATCCCCACTGATCTTCACCCCCATCATTGGTGTTCCTGGGAGGAATAGTTCCCCATTATTGGTGTTCCCAGGAGGAATAGCAGTGCATATAAAATATTGAAGAATCATTTATTTTTATAAAACTGTACAATACATAATATTAATTGCACCCCCGTCTCCACACTTTTTTTTTTTTTAACTTCTAGCTGCAAAAAAACGCATTATAAAAATGGCAGAGGGTGTTGCTGACATAATGACCTCAGAAAAAGGTATGGGACCCAAATCTTCTAAGGCATGGGAGCATTTTAATTTAAATGCTGCAAAGAAGGTGGTCACCTGCAAACTTTGCAAAATGGAACTTGCATGGCACGGATGCACAACAATGAACGAACACATGAAACGGAAACAAGTGGGGTTCACAGGGGAAGGCGAAACATCAGGACGGTAAGTTAAACCCAAATGATATATAGAGTTACAGGCAGCCCCCGAGTTACGAACGGCCTCAAATGCCGGCCACGTGCTCCACCCTGGTCCTGGATACCTCCGCACACATCTCATACTGCAGTACTACATGCAGGGCCGGACTAACCATTGGGCTTGACTAGGCTCAAGCCCACGGGCCCCAGCCAAGTGTACTCGGCTGGTTCCGCTCACAGTCATGCTTAGTCCCGCCCTATGATGGACATAACACAGGGCCTGGGCGTGACTGTGAGCAGGGCTATCCGAGTACACTCGGCTATGTATGTATATCGCGGCGCTCGGCTCCGCTCACAGTCACGCCCAGTCCCGCCACTGGACCTGTGTTATGTCCATCATAGGGCGGGACTGCGAGAGGAGCCAAGAAGAGCCGACAGGAGTCGAGATACACAGGACCAGCTCTGTGTATCTTGGAGGCGCCATATTTAAACTGCAGTGACACTGACAAGTCACTGCAGTTTAACTGCAGCCTGGGCAAGACTGCAAATGACACGGACAAGGCTGCAGATGGACACTGATAAGGCTGCAGATGGAGGCTGCAAGGCTGCAAATGACACTGACAAGGCTGCAAATGACACTGGACAAGCATGCAGATGGACGCTGTGCAAGGCTGCATTGATGAGCATTTAAAAGTAAGTTTTTTTCCTTAAACTTTTATCTTGAGGTTTTCTGATTGGTTATTGGCAGTTATGTAGTGCCTCGTTTACTGCCATTGAGAAAACCTGTCTGCATTAGACAGTGATGTAATGGCGGACAAACGGTATCAGAGTGGCGCTCTTAAAAAGAAAAAACTAAAAGGTTTAAAGTAATGAATAGAAGGTAGGGCCCGAAAGTGATTCAAGCCCAGGGGCCCCCACCACCCTAAGTCCTGACTACATGTATTGCATGGCCAGAAGATCCCCTGATAACGTAACAAGTGCCCAGAACATCCCACATCCATGCACAGGCGGACGTTACACTTATGAATGCAATGTTCCGACCGGAAGTTACACTTACAAATGCAGTGTTGCGACTTATGAACAAACCTACAGTCCCTATTGCGTTCGTAACTAGGGGACTTCCTGTACACAGAAATAGCTTTTCCTGCATACTAATCATTCATATCTTGTTCATTGCAAAAAAAAGCGCACCATGACAGAGTTTGTGCAGCAAAATCGTCCGTGCACTCCCCAACAATCAACAGTTATAACAGATTCTGTCATGAAAATGCTAGTCCCCGACCTGCGGGCACTGTCCATGGTTGAAGACCGAGGATTTAAAAGCATGATCAGTGTACTGAATTCTGGATATACTTAACATCAAGAACCCATTTTACCAAACTAGTGGAGAGAAAGTACCAGGAGGCATTTCAGAATGTGAAAGATACCATTAGCTTTAATGAAAGCAGAATCGCCATTACTGCAGACCTATGGACAAGTATAGCGACCGAGGCTTTCCTTGGCATTACATGCCACTACATAGCGGAGGAGTAGAAGATGATTTCTATCTGCCTCACTACCATGCCTCTGGAAGACAGACATACAGCAAATATTGCAGAATGGTTGGAGGAGGTCACTAAAAAAAATGAAATTCCGGCTCAGAAAATAATTGCCAATGTGCAAGACAATAGTGCAAATATTGTGGCTGCTGCAAAAATCCTGGGGGACACGCAGGGCTGGGCCAGTATCCGCTGCACCAGCCAGACCTTGCAGCTGGTGATCAGTGCTGCGTTAAAGAATTCTGGAATTGAGAGTGCCGTTAGTGCTGCAAGACGACTAGTTTTAAAAAAAAAAAAAAACATTTAAAAAAAAAAAAAGTGAGCTCGCCAGCAGCAAATTGAAGGAGAAACAAAAGCAAATGGGTACATCTGAGAACAAGCTTCTTCAAGATGTAAGCACAAGATGGAATAGCACTTACTATATGGTTGAACCACTCATTGAACAAACGTGGCCGGTAACTGCAACTCTATCTGACCCATCAGTTACACAAAGGGGCAAACATTATCTGGACCTAAAACCAGACCAGTGGAGTATTCTTGAAGAACTTTCCACTACTCTTAAGCCCTTTGAATGCTGCACTGTATTCATGAGTGGCCAAGAATATGTTACCCTATCATCCTTGCCTGCATTGGTAAAGGGGCTGTTGTGGTCCAATGAAAGTGCTTCTTTTGAATCATCTCCACTAAAGAGCTTCCAAGCCACTGCAACAGACCAACTTCAAAGCAGATGGAAGGGGATCCTTGAGCACGTCCCAAACGCCGCAATCCTTTCCTCTGCCCTGGACCCACGATTTAGAAGACAAAAATTTTTATCACCAGAACAGATCATAAACGTGCAGGCAAAAGTACAGACAGAGGCACTTGCTTTAAGAAGCGAGATGGTGGTGCAGCAGCAAATGACCACCACGTCGCCTGTAACTAGAGATGCTAAGCCTTCAACATCTACAGCATCTCATTCTCTACTTGACATACTCCTTGAGGCTGGGGGCAGCAGTGAAGAGGAAGAGGGGCAACTTGAGGTGGATATTCACACTAGAGCTGCACAATTAGACATTAAAAATTGTGATCTCTATTTATCCCCCCCCCCCACGATCTCTCCTGCAGATGTTGCGGATTCTTTCATATAAACAAGTAGAGAGACTTTATCTGCTCACTCCACTGTCAAAAGAAAGCATCCTGGCAGTCTGCCAAGTCTTTAACTTAAAACATTGTAACTAAGCTTCCTTCTTAGATCAAAAGGGATAGAACTTCTGTGTAAATAAATAATCTGAGCAGTCTGCCAATTTTTCAACGTGTAAATGCAGGAAGTTTAACCACTTAAAGTCTAAATCTTTTTCTGACACTACTTTAAGTTAAAATCAATATTTTTGCTAGACAATTACTTGGAACCCCCAAACATTTTAAATATATTTATTTTAGCAGAGACCCTAGGGAATAAAAAGGCAATTGCTGCAATATTTTGTCATACTGTATTTGCCCAGGGGTCTTTCAAATGCAATTTTTTAGTAAAAAAAAAAAAAAAAATAAAAAAAAAAAAACACACTTCAATGAATATAAAAAAATAAAAAAAAAAAACGAAACCGTAAAGTTAGACCAATTTTTTTTGTTTTAATGTGAAAGATGATGTTACGCCACGAGAATCGTGATCTATCTTCTAAGCAAAAGAATCGCAATTCTCATTTTAGCCAGAATCGTGTAGCTCTAATTCACACACAAGTCCGAAATGAAGTTCAGGCTTATTTTGCTGAGAAGCCACTTCCAAAGGAGGGAAACCCTTTGAATTGGTGGAAGATAAATATCCTAAGAGAGCCAGCCTTAGCCCCGAGCATGTTAACTTTTTTTACATTCAAATGCAAAGTTTCTTGAACAGTTATAGTTCACCTCTTTTCAGAATGTTTGTTGTTTTTGTACTGCTGCAAAGTTGTGTAATGTTAAACTTTTTTTATTCTGCAGTTTGAGTGTAACACTCAGTTTTTTTCATTATTACTTTTAAATAAACGGGAAAAAAAATGGCACATTACATTTTATTTTTTTTTATGATTTTATCTGATCAAAAAGATTAATCGATTATGAAAATAATCGTTAGTTGCAGCCCTAGTATAAAGCACTTAAACACTGAAGCCTGGATATCAAAGGGTTCACCATTAACATACCCAATGGTCTAAAAAACAGAAGAAAAAAAAAAAAAAAAAGGGGAGGTCTAAATTCAGGGCATTCACATACAAGTCATCTATATACCTGCTATTTTCTAGGCCAGGGGAAGCCAAAACCTGGAAAATGCAGGTAGCTATTTGAGCCAATATAACAGAGCAGGCATACATTCTAAAATTTGTTAGAAGTCGCCGTATATATTGGATACGAGGAAAAAAAACCCACAACTTTTTTCTGTTGAGGACTGGACCAACCTACTTTGTTGGGGGGGGACAAAGCTATCAAGCAGATCCGAGTACACGCAATGTGCCAGGATAGACAAGACACATCAGCACTAGAGAAGAAAAACACCAACACGATGTTGCCAATAGTAACTATTTCCAAACCCTACTGGTTTCTATGGACTATACAGATACTTGAAGACAAGAGAGACTATGAAAGCGTTAGCAAGGGTGGGGGGGACCCACACACACTGATAGCACTTGGAACACCAATCCCTATACTTTGATCAGTGAACCAAGCTTATCACGTTTAAGACTATTCAACCACAAAGAGAAAAACATCACAGTACATTGGTCCAGCTACATTTTTCTTTAATTTGGAGAAAATGTCTACTTGGAGTTTACATTTTTCCTGGTTAGTGTATTTCCATTTCAGGCTGCATAAGGCTATATGCCCCATCATATGTCCTCCCTCAGTACTACAAGATAAACAGCATCCATCCCTGGCTATAGGGGGCAGTCCTGAGGTACAAATGTACAAAACCAGAATTTAAAAAACATATTAAAAAAAAATTTAAATTAAATAAATAATGCAGCTTCTGTGCAAATGAGGGCTTATTGATTGCACTGAAAGCTCCAGAAGAGCCCATACTCCTCAGGAAAGGAGGACATTCCTCATATACAGACTCATGCACTCAAGATCAAGTCACTGCTTGGAACACACTATGGTAAATACATGAGACATGACAGTTCACATATTGTAAAATCTTAATACAGAGAAGGAAAAAAAAACAAACAAACAAAAAAAAAAACTCTGGGTTATTCTAAATTAAAATCACATTAAACACAAAAAAGGAAGGATTTATAAAAACTGAAGATAACATACAATGAACTGTTGCCCTTTGCAATCATATTCCATGTCTAATGGTCACTGAGGTTAAAGAATGAGAGCAAACATGCAACTGATTGCTAGGCTTAACGTTATAGTTTCCCCTTTACTCCAATTTTAGTAAATAAGCACAAAGAACCTAGTAGTAGATCAAGAGGAGTGTGGTTTCTACTAAGCCCACGCCTTGCCTACTTTCAGGCTGGGTTAAAGGACATTACCAGCCCACTCAACTGTTATCGAAATCACTGTCGTCAGGATTGGGTAAGAAGTAAAAAAAAAAAAGTCAAAAGAGAGGGGCCCCAAGCCTGATCTGTCAGTGTTGCAGAATGTCAGTACACACCACCTCTTCCTGCAACACCCACAAGTGAGGGGAGAAGCATACTAACAATTCTCACGCACAGACTGCCAGGAAACATACCTCGTACACAGAGAACTGAGAGTACGTCACTGTAGGCACAGCGAATGCAAGACAGAAGAGAGAACTAACAGTGCAGAGAAAAAGAAAGGGAAGAGAGATTGTACCATTGACAGAGCTCATTTCCCTGACATCAAATAACAGAATATATACAACTCCAAGAACATTTAATAAAAAAAAAATAAAATTAAAAAAAAAAACAAAAAAAAAACAACCAGTTTCATTCAGATACAGAAGTCCTAAAACTGTTGATCTGGAGACAAGGCAATAAAAATAAGAGAAAAAGTCCAACATGTGAGGTAAATATGATAAAATGTAGAAAGCTTGGACACAGCAAAGGATGCTGCCTCCCTCCCTGCTACTGTCCCCACCACATGAATATTAAACGGTGGGGTGGATGAGGGCCACAGCATGCAGAACAGGCCAACCCAGAACCAGTCATAGGAGGGACAGAACCCCACAGCATAATACATTGATGCTACATATGACAATAACGGTGATGATTCGGGATGAAGAATTGTAGACAAGTCCCTGGTTATCCCCATCCCACGTAATTCCAAAGTACTAAGTCCCAAAGAGGCAGGTGTATCCTGAACAGCAGCATGTCTGAGGCTCTGTCCCAGAGCAGGTGAGTTCTGAGAAATATTCCCAGGCCCTGAATGTTCCCTTCTGTGCATTCTTGTGTTGTGTCAACTGGTCCAAGAGTAAGGAGGTTTAATGCCACCTCAAATACAAGAGTGTGCCTTATTGCTTTCACACTCCACAACACAGATACAATCCAAGCCTTTAGCGCTCCCCAATTAAGCGTTTAAGGCAGACAAAAAATTTTAATTCTTTTATTATTCAAGTCCAAGAAACAAAAAAAAAAAAAAAAAAAAACTAAGTTAGCTTGACCACTTGAGGAGTTTTCCTTAGTCAGTCAACCACAATTTTTGTTTATCCAATGTTAGTTTTATGGTCCTCCTGGTCTTTACACAGCCCCCTGTGAAATTCTCTCTTGGAGAGAATCAAGTAGGATGCTGTGGTAGGTCTTATGCCACCAGTTCAGCCTTGACATCTGGCTTCCATAGGGAGTCCTCAAAGTCAATCTCCAAGGTGCTTTCACCACTGGACATGCTGCTGTCACTGTTGGTCCGACTAGACTTTCTAGTAGGAAGCCCCGGATAGGGAGCTCTGGAGTCTCTCAGTGCCTTTCGCCGCAGTTTCTTTTGATGCATAAGCAACTGCAAACGTTCCACTTTACAGCGAGTGGCCCTGTTTTCTGTTTGTCGCAAAGGGTCCCCTATAGGAGAAAAAAAAAACAAAACAAATAAATATAAATGTATACAATCATTTACTAGTGAAATTAAACAACTGGAAGAAACCTACACAGCCGATTATACAATGAATCAGTAAGATACTTTAGGACTGAAAAAATATTGCCCAAAAAAGGTAAACCTCAACTACAAAATTTAAAACTAGAGAAAAAAAAAAAAAAAGGGGGTACACCACCCCTTAAAATGATGGCCTTTCAGTGAAATAGTTAAAGCATCCTGCGGATTATCAGCTGCACACAGGCCCTGAATATTTTATCATGAAGCTCCCACAGCTTCCTGCTGTATAATAGGATATGCTCACCCCTCCCACACTCAATCGCTCTTTGTTCTCAAACACAAAACACAGAATGAAACTGGCCAGATGCATGTAGACCCTCCCCCCCCTTCCACCCACACCCTCCCTGAAGGGGGTGGGAGGTCCTACTCCCAGGGTCTGTCTAGTAGTACGCCAACTATGGGAGTTAAAATGTGAGAATGTGCAAGCTGTTTTCCCAAACAAGACGATTTTCCCAGAACCTGCCACAATGTCGTATAGTTTAAAACACTGTACCAGAAAGTATGCAGTCATATTGTCCTACTTCTACACCCCCACAATCCCTTGTCGTGAGCATGTATATTCCTCCACCCTATTGACCACACAGATTTTGAACAAGCAGGAAACAAAATCAAAAAAACAAAAAAACAAAAAAAAAGGGAAGAAGAGGGTGGAAATGCAAGCGTCAAGATACCTGCTATGTGTAGGTCTTTTTAATCTATTAGCATTTACTTGGGGGAGAAGGCACATGCTTACTCTTCTAAACACACCTACAGACTACGGATGGGGGTTGCAATGGCATTGTGAAGTCTTCAGTTTGTCAAAAGGCCTTTGTCAGGGGCACTCCCTCGTGCCCATCTGCAGCCAAGTGAAAAAACATAGGCAGGGGCTCCCACCTCCATGCACAAACAAGGTAACTCATCACAGTACTGGTCAAGAAACAGTCCTTCTGTTTAGAGTAGTTGTGAGCAACCAGTTTTGGCAACCTCCAAACAGGGCCACAAACACCTAAGGCCCTCCTGCACAGAAAACAGAACTTGATATTTGAGTAGTACTGTTTCTTCTTTATTGCAGATGATCCAATTAGATGGGACCTATTGTGAAATGCGATCAGGTAAGTTTTTTTTTTTTTTTTATATCCCAGTCCTGATGACTAATAAGTTGTAACTGCAAAGCCAGATAGCCAGTTATTTCTGGAGCACAGCGGAAATCAGTTCTCGTTTGTGTTAATTACTTACCAATGGGCTTGTACTGGCGAGCTTGAGGCTTGGAATGTTCTGCAGGGTGACTGGTCTGCTGTGGGGCACTGGATGTAGAAGGAGGAGAGGTAGCCTTAGTGGTCTTTGTTTCAGATGCACATTGAGAGTGGCAACGGAGTGCAGCGAGTGAGGATGGTATGCCCTGGTAGTGGCGGGTGGCGCTTAGCAGGTCATTCAGGATCTGCAAGATTGTACCAATGTCCCTGCGAGGTCGCCCTGTACTGTCCTGGCAGTGAGGATGCAAAGTGCCTAAGAAAAAAAAAAAATGAAAAAAAGGCAAAGTGTTTTAAGTTGTGTAAATAAAAGATGGTTGACAATTACACACCTAGGTACAATCACACAAATAGTAACTGTATATGACTTAATACATACAAAATGATGACCAGAATCTAAAAACTACATCCAAACCACAGAAACAATCTTACAGTGCTGGAAACTTTGGGTATTAGAGCAACAATGCTTGGAGTTAGACTGTCAGGATTCACTCAAACTGGACCTAGAATGCATTTGCCATTTTAGGGGCAGGGAAAACATTTCCGAGCCATTTGTTATTGTGAACTGGATGAACAAATAAACCCCAAAATTTAAACTGTTTGAAAGGAGTATGCTGAACATAGAACATGATGGCAGGAAATTGCATGATAATATTCTAGACAGACGTAGCTTATACCAAAAAAATAAATAAATTTGGATATGGGTTAAATCTTTGGCAATACTTGTCTGGCTGCTAACTTGATCCAATGGCTTCAGTACCTTGAATCATTAACCTAGAACAAGTATGCAGAAGTTTACTTTCCTGATTTCACTAGTTGCATGCTTGCACCAAGTCAGTGACTCAAAGTATTGAAACAGGGTTCTGTAATCAGTAACCAAAGGCTGCCATTACTGACCGTTTCACTTAAATTCAGATTACTTTAAAATTAACCCCCAATTTCCCTTTGGGATTAAAAAAGTATTCTGAATCCCGGTGAAGTCAGTATTGGCAGCCTCCCAATTTCTCAATGCACATTTTCAAAGATACTACATAAAATCCTCTAGATCTCAGGATTTGCTGAAATGTTGCACCGCAGGCAACCATAAAAAAAAAAAAGCATTCGGTCTATACGCCGATAAATGTAAAAAAGTCTATGGTTATTTGCTGTATACAATTCCTAAGTTAAAAAACAAATAGAAATCATATAGTGCAGAAAACAGAGCAATAGTATACGCAGATTTAATCAGGATGCCTTGATGTAGGAATAAAGATCTTCCTGCAAGCACAGTCCCAGATTAAACAATAGAGGGCAGACCTTTCTGCATTTTCGGTGTTAAGTATTACTTGTGTGTTCTCTCCAGTGTGTATCAGCAATATATTGTAGCTTAGTCTCTGGACAATCTGAAGTGTTCTGCATTTAAAAGAGCAAGTGCCTACCCGAAAAGGTCCCTGAGAAGACACCAGGAGCATGGTTGACAAAGCTCTCTATTATGGCCCCAGGCTTTCGAGGTCGTCCAGATGGAGCAGGACTAGACCCTTCACTACTTTGACCATTTCTACTGCGTTGTACCTGCTGAATAAAGACAGAAGATGTTTTATTATTAGCCATACAAGAGTGGTTCACATTACAAGCAGACAAAAGGCATTGGAAGCCATTATCTTGACATGAAACATTTATAAAAAAGGAAAAAAAATTAAAAAAAAAAAACGCCCAAGTATGCTTACCTCTGTACAGGGTGATACAGTCACACCCTCTCCACGTGAGTGGTAGATACTGTTGGTAAGGGAAGAGGTGTGGGATGCATTGCAGTGCGTGGATGTAGCTGGTGTCGATACAGAAGGCTGGGAAGAACCCTGTGCACAACCTGCTAGCCTGGAGAAGGCAGGGGTCGCACTTGTATGCAAGGTACGAAAGTGAGGAGCCGAGCTGTGTTCTGTCCCTCTGGTGAATAAATGGCGATGCTGAAGGTGAGACCCCCCTGCTTGCTGAGGGGCCAGCTGGAGTTGTACAAACATCATGTGATCGCCAACACGAAGGGCTAAAGTGAGAGGTGATCGCCCAGACAAGAAGTCATTCACCTAAAAGTAAAGCAAATTGCACATAAAATTCAGTTGAACCAACACCGATCTCTACTTTACATTAGATATTAAATACACTCTTAAGAGGAGCACTGAAACGGGACATATTCACAGCCAACCTAGAAATCAAGAACTGTATCTACACAAATTAAAAATGGTACAGATCATCAGTACCATTTTCTATAACATTCACTAACGGGGACCTCAAGCCCCACTGAAATTAGGTGAATTCAGATCACACTTTTGATCCGATTTGTGTAAAATATCAAAATCATGTAGTAGAAAAAAACAAAAACAAAAAAAAACCCACATGATTTCATTCCCCACCCTAGCAGAGCACTCTTTCTATTCGCCCTTCCTTCAATCACACTCCCTTCCATACTAGGGCCAACTGAGGTAGAATTCAGTTAACCTACCAGTACACTGTTAACACTTGAATCTCTATTAAGGAAACAAACTGTTTCACCAGATGGATGAGGGACACTGGCAAACAGTCTACATCTACAAGGTGGTTTATGACAACCTACTGATCCAGAGCTTACAGAAAACAGGAGCTGCACAGAAGCACTGCACCATCACGACTCAATCATACAAACAGTCATGCATTCAGCTCAGCTCCCCTCCCCCACGTCACGACTCTCCCCCAACCATCGCCACCCCTGCATCACTGGACAAAGAGCAGAACATTAACCCAGTGAGCGCTGCAGACAGCACAAAACAGGCCGTCTATGACAGGTACAGGATGTACCAGGATTATATGAAAGAAAACACACACACACACACAAATCTATGCACACAGCCACTCTCCCAGTTTTATCAGTCTGCGCTCTCTCTGACTCACCCCCTTCCAGCCCACGCCTGCAGGAACAGCTAAAAATAGCAGAGTCCAGCAGGCAGTCAGGAGAACAAGGCCAAGGGAGGGGGCACTCTCAGGTACAGAAATGGGAAGGATTTGTAGGGTAGGAAGCTGACAGGAGGTCCAAAGTGCAAAGAGACACGTCAAAAGCTTTTGTAAAAACACACCAGAAGCTTACTGTACTTAAAAGGCCGATATAAAACCCCCACAGACAAGCAAATCGCGATCATACAATATTTCTAAGGCAGTCGGAAGAATGCGGCTTTATGAAACTAAGTAGCAGAACTACACAAGAGAGGGGATGGGAAGAAAAAAAAAAAAAAAATGTGTCACCACCTCCCAATCTCATCTGATTAGCAACCAGTTTGTTTGTCTGTAGGAGAGGCACAATCTGCGTCAGAGAGTGCCTGGTGACACCACACCGAATAAACCCACTTCCCCTCCCCCCACTTTTCTAACTAGTCACCTGTGACTCCGTCAGACTCTCCAAGGCTTGCATCACAGACTGCTCCGGGCGGGACATCTGAGACTACAGGAAGAAAAAAGAAAAAATTAAATTAAAATAAATGCTAGTTGGCACCCTATGTGGCTTTGTCACCTGACCTACAACACATCAGATCGGTATCCTTACCATGAGTCCTGCTTCAACCGTAGGAAGGAGTGTTAGCCTGCTCCCGTCTGAAAGCCCCAAATCCTGAAGTTTTCCAGCACTCAGCGGCCTGTAGGGAGCAGAAAGCTTAGCGATGAGACAAACATTCCAGAGGAAAAATCTCACAGCAGACACACAAGAACACCACCTATTTCTGTTAACAGAGGGCGAAACACTAAAGCGTCACATTGGTGGCAATTAACGGGTTATGACTAGGCCACTTTGGGTGGTGGAGGGGGGGGGGAGTTGTTATGATGTCATCAGTGCTAGTGCCTGCCTGTGAGCACTTACTGGAAGTGGGGGTAGCTGGGGCCATCCTGGGGAACAGACAACACGGCATATCCTCTCTACAGAAAAAGGAAATGCCTTTGTTGCGCTAGAATAATTGCCGGCCCAGATTGGTCAGAGGAAAGATCTGAAGAGACACAGCTGACGGGAAAGGTTATGAGTTTCCCCCTCTTAGATTGTAAGCTCTAAGGAGCAGGGTCCTCTGATTCCTACTGTATTGTATTTGTACTGTCTACCCTCAAGTTGTAAAGCGCTATGTAAACTGTTGGCACCATAGAAATCCTGTATAATAATAACAACAACGACAGGTAGACGGGACAAAGCTAGGGCAATCCAGGGATGGGGGAACACAGGGACAATAGAGGAAACCCAGGCTGATCGCCCTCTATGGACATGGAGCTTGCCCTGGGTGGGAGGCAGTCATGGTAGGTCTTAGAGGTTTTAGTAGACAAAGACCTGTCTCCCCAGGGGTACAGAACAAAAAGGGGACACACTGCAATAAAGCTTCATTATCTAGGGTCACCCATCAAATGTCACTCCTGAGCCTGTCAGCCTCCCACACACAGATTTACTAAAAACTGGAGCAGCTGTGCTTTCTAACCAATCAGCTGCCAGCGTCTGTTTGCTCCGCTAAGCTTAGAAGAATGAAAAGCACAAGCTGATTGGCTGTCACGCACAGGCTGCGCCGGCTTCCCCTCGCACTCACGTTTCCCGGTGCAGCAAGGTGAGGCGCTCCTTGGGCACCTTCAGCCGTTGTGAAATGCGCCGCTTCAGTCCGTCCACCGTCTCCTCAGCCGGCACGGAAAGTTCATAGCGGGTCCCGGTGGTGCTGTGGATTTGTAAATTCATGAGAGCCGCTCGGTCTCCGTTATGAAAGCCCCGGGCATTAAGCTGCTGCTCCATCCGGGGAACGTTCTCCAGCTCTGCTCAGCTCCGGCGTAAAACTAGCACATAAAGTTACACGAGCTCCCTTCTCCAGAGCTGCGCCCCTCGGCCACGCCTTCTAACCAATCCGAACAGCCTTCTCATCTCCCCCCACGTGCCGATAACGTGACCCCCTCCTTTGTGACGTCTCTCCAATCAACGTTCAGTCTACGGCTGAAGAACTCCGCCCCCCACTTCCTTGTGGCCGCGCCCACCCGGCCATTCATAATAAATTGGGATTTATAACAAAGAGACCGGAGACGGGAGAGCTGGTGGGGCACTGGGCTCCGGGGAATCGTAGGAGGATGACAATGAACAGGATGGAGGGGCTTCTCAGGGAGAAGTCATATAGAATGAAGAGCAAGGGATATCCACCTTGTGTAACCTTCCAGGGCCATGGCTGCCTGCCAGCTTTGTGTCATGATGAATCATCCAATCAGTATTGGACGATTTTCCTCAATTGTTCACATACATATTCCTCATCCAAAGCCTGTCCTGTCCGCCTCCCATTTGGTGGCCATATACGCTTCGGACAACCATCGTTTTGTTTTCCCATTGATCGGAATAATCAATCTAACCATTCAATTGATCAGACACACGTGGGGGAAGCAGGCTTCGATCAATAGTTGGAAGATAGGATTGTAAGTGATCGATCTCCTCTCTGTTTTTCGCCAGGCAGTCTTTTAACCCCATTGATCATACGATTGGATTCATCAACAAAGCAGCGCAGTGCTGCTGATCGATGCAAAACGATTGATCATTTTCCACCCTGACTGATAGAATCGGTTTGCTTGAGTCCGATGTAAATCGATTAGGAAGGGAAGTGGCTATTTGATTATATGCAGATTTAATCATTTTTGAAGGGTGTTTTAGGCTAAGGGCTACATGGGAGATTTTTCATAGATGCTGCCAAAAATCATAAGACCCCTTTCACACGGGCGTTCCAATTTTTGTTTCATCAGTTTAGTAACATGTTTTAAAAGAGAAATCGATTCAGTTTACATCAGTTTTTTTTTTTTTACATCCACTACCAAGGCAAAAATGGACCGTTGTCCGTTTTTCGTTTGTTCCATTTTTTTAAATGGAAGAAAAATAGGGATTTCGTCCATTTTAAGAAAAAAAAAAAAAACGGAGGCGAACGATCATCCGCTGACATTCACTTGTCCGTAGAAATATATTGGTGTCCGTTTTTCAGCCGTCAACGGGTGAATGAAAAACGGGCAAACGGAACTCCCGTGTGAAAGGGGCATGAGCCTGATCTTTTTGTATCAACGCTTTTAGACGTGCGTCTGAAGCCCGGGTCTGTGTCCAGATCGCGCTTTAGAGGTTACTGACGGGCAGTGAAGAAGCGATGTGACACCTCCTCACTGGCTGCTTTAATTCCATTTTTGCAGACAAGTGCGAATGCACACCGAGGCGGGGTGTTTGTATTTGTTTAACTGTGTAGCGTTCGGCAGGCTTTCTGCGGCGCAAAGCATCGCGGCCGCAATATGTAAACATCCCAGTCTCCGCTGCCTATTGCAGCTTATAAGGGGGGTGGGCAGCTGGCGAGCAGCAAAAACGCAGCTTAACTGCGTGTTTTTGCTGCCCCCCCCCCCCCAACCACAAGGGTTTCAATGTCAATGCTACGCTGATGACACACAAATCTATCTCTCCACCCCTCAGCTCACTCCATCAGTCTCCTCCACGCAGAGCCGATCCGCCCTATACGCTCACTACGCAAGCTGGGTAGGGCCCCGCAAATTACTCAAGGCCCCATCTCCCCCTCGTGTCATAGCGCGTCAATTAATGTTTACAACATCCAATGGCGGAACTTTAGGGGTCACTGCAGTTGCATTTGCGACTGGGCCCTTCCGTTATACCGCTGTTGGGGGGGGGGGGGCCTAGACCCAGCATCCCCCCCTGCACCTGTGGCTAGCCATTTAGAGTGCAGTGGGAGGAGGTGGAAGGCTGCAGTTGGCAGCTTTATGGTGCCTGAGTGGGCAGCGGGATCTCCCTGGGGCTTGTAGTACTCTCTCAAGTGTCAGTGTATACAGTGGAGAAGAGAAGGGAGGGGCCTCTGATCCGGGCAGGTATCAGTTTCACTTTCACTCTGCTTGAACACTGTTGCTGATGCCCGGGTCAGAGGCCCCTCCCCTCTCCGCTGTGTACATTCGGAGATAGAACTACTAGCCCCAGGGAGATCCCCCTGCCTGTGGACACCATAGAGCTGACGATCACTGCCTCCCACCTCAGGGGAACCTCTGCAAGGGGGGGAGTCAGCTGTTTGGGGACCCTGATGTAAGAGGGGGGGCTTTCTGGGGACACTAATGTAAGGAAGTGGCCCTCTGGGAACACTGATGTAAGAGGTAGACATGTGTGCCGTCAATAAACTTGTTTCGTTCCGTTTCGTATTAGAATTAATTCGTAATTCGTGTCCGAAATTTCGTACGAAATACACATTTTCGTTAGGTTCGTCAACTTTTCGTAACAATTACGAATGTTCGTTATGATGAATTTATCATTATGAGGAGCTTCCACCATCCCTGTGCTGTGCTGACTTCCTGGGGTTTTTAACTTTTAGGTTTGTTAACTTTTCGTAACAATTAAAAATGTTCGTTAGGAATTTGGATCCGAAATTCGTAAACTAAATTTTGTATTTCGTACAGAATTCGGAAGCATAGCGATTCGTATTTAAGGTTCCTTCCGAATGTACGAATTTACGGAAATTCGTACAAAACTAATCGCACATATCTAGTAAGAGGGGGGCCTCTGGGGACACTAATGTAAGAGGGGGGGCTCTTTGTGGACACTAATGTAAGAGGGGGGGCCCGCTGGGGACAATAATGTAAGAGGGGTGGCTGTTTGTGGACACTAATGTAAGAGGGGGGGCCCTCTGGGGACACTGATGTAAGAGGGGGGGGCCCTCTGGGGACACTGATGTAAGAGGGGGGGGGCCCTCTGGGGACACTGATGTAAGAGGGGGGGCCCTCTGGGGACACTAATGTAAGAGGGGGGGCCCTCTGGGGACACTAATGTAAGAGGGGTGGCTCTTTGTGGACACTAATGTAAGAAGGGGGGCCCTCTGGGGACACTGATGTAAGAGGGGGGGGCCCTCTGGGGACACTGATGTAAGAGGGGGGGCCCTCTGGGGACACTGATGTAAGAGGGGGGCCCTCTGGGAACACTGATGTAAGAGGGGGGCTCTCAGGGACTCTGTGTAAGGAGGGGCTCTCTGGGGACACTAATGTAAGAGGGAAGGCTTCTCTGGGGACCCTGTGTAAGGAGGGGCTCTCTGGGGACACTAATGTAAGAGGGGGGGGGCTCTCTGGGGACCCTGGTGTAAGGGGAGGCTCTCTGGGGACCCTGGTGTAAGGGGAGGCTCTCTGGGGACCCTCTCTTGAGTGTTAGTGTATACAGTGGAGAAGAGAAGGGAGGGGCCTCTGACCCGGGCAGGTATCAGTTTCACTTTCACTCTGAACACTGTTGCTGATGCCCGGGTCAGAGGCCCCTCCCCTCTCCGCTGTATACATTCGGAGATAGATCTACTAGCCCCAGGGAGATCCCCCTGCCTGTGGAAACCATAGAGCTGCCGATCGCCGCCTCCCACCTCCACCAGCCAGGTACAGGGGAACCTCTGCAAGGGGGGGGGGGGGGAGTCAGTTGTTTGGGGACCCTGATGTAAGAGGAGGGGCTCTCTGGGGACACTGATGTAAGAGGTAGACATGTGCGCTGTCAATAAATTTGCTTCGTTCCGTTCTGTTTCGTATCAGAATTAATTTGTGTCCGAAATTTCGTACGAAATACAAATTTTCGTTAGGTTTGTTAACTTTTCGTAACAATTACGAATGTTCGTTATGATGAATTTATCATTATGAGGAGCTTCCAACATCCCTGTGCTGTGCTGACTTCCTGGGGTTTTTAACTTTTAGGTTTGTTAACTTTTCGTAACAATTACAAATGTTCGTTAGGAATTTGGATCCGAAATTCGTAAACTAAATTTTGTATTTCGTACAGGATTCGGAAGCATAGCAATTCGTATTTAAGGTTCCTTTCCGAATGTACGAATTTACGGAAATTCGTACAAAACTAATCGCACATATCTAGTAAGAGGGGGGCCTCTGGGGACACTAATGTAAGAGGGGGGGCTCTTTGTGGACACTAATGTAAGAGGGGGGGCCCGCTGGGGACACTAATGTAAGAGGGGTGGCTGTTTGTGGACACTAATGTAAGAGGGGGGGCCCTCTGGGGACACTGATGTAAGAGGGGGGGGCCCTCTGGGGACACTGATGTAAGAGGGGGGGCCCTCTGGGGACACTGATGTAAGAGGGGGGGCCCTCTGGGGACACTGATGTAAGGGGGGGGGCCCTCTGGGGACACTGATGTAAGAGGGGGGCCCTCTGGGAACACTGATGTAAGAGGGGGGCTCCCAGGGACTCTGTGTAAGGAGGGGCTCTCTGGGGACACTAATGTAAGAGGGAAGGCTTCTCTGGGGACCCTGTGTAAGGAGGGGCTCTCTGGGGACACTAATGTAAGAGGGGGGGGGCTCTCTGTTGACCCTGGTGTAAGGGGAGGCTCTCTGGGGACCCTGGTGTAAGGGGAGGCTCTCTGGGGACCCTCTCTTGAGTGTTAGTGTATACAGTGGAGAAGAGAAGGGAGGGGCCTCTGACCCGGGCAGGTATCAGTTTCACTTTCACTCTTAACACTGTTGCTGATGCCCGGGTCAGAGGCCCCTCCCCTCTCCGCTGTATACATTCGGAGATAGATCTACTAGCCCCAGGGAGATCCCCCTGCCTGTGGAAACCATAGAGCTGCCGATCGCCGCCTCCCACCTCCACCAGCCAGGTACAGGGGAACCTCTGCAAGGGGGGGGGGGGAGTCAGCTGTTTGGGGACCCTGATGTAAGAGGAGGGGCTCTCTGGGGACACTGATGTAAGAGGTAGACATGTGCGCTGTCAATAAATTTGCTTCGTTCCGTTCTGTTTCGTATTAGAATTAATTTGTGTCCGAAATTTCGTACGAAATACGAATTTTCCTTAGGTTCGTTTTTCGTAACAATTACGAATGTTCGTTATGATGAATTTATCATTATGAGGAGCTTCCACCATCCCTGTGCTGTGCTGACTTCCTGGGGTTTTTAACTTTTAGGTTTGTTAACTTTTCGTAACAATTACAAATGTTCGTTAGGAATTTGGATCCGAAATTCGTAAACGAAATTTCGTATTTCGTACAGAATTCGGAAGCATAGCAATTCGTATTTAGGATCCTTCTAAGTCTACGAATTTACGGAAACTCGTACGAAACTAATCGCACATATCTAGTAAGAGGGGGGCCTCTGGGGACACTAATGTAAGAGGGGGGGACTCTTTGTGGACACTAACGTAAGAGGGGGGGCTCTTTGTGGACACTAATGTAAGAGGGGGGGCTCTCTGGGGACACTAATGTAAGAAGGGGGCCCTCTGGGGACACTGATGTAAGAGGGGGGGCTCTTGGGGGACCCTGTATAAGAAAGGGCTCTCGGGGGACCCTGTGTAAGGAGGGGCTCTCTGGGGACACTAATGTAAGAGGGAAGGCTTCTCTGGGGACCCTGTGTAAGGAGGGGCTCTCTGGGGACACTAATGTAAGAGGGGGGGGGGCTCTCTGGGGACCCTGGTGTAAGGGGGGGCTCTCTGTGGAAACTGGTGTAAGGGGAGGCTCTCTGAGGACCCTGGTGTAAGGGGATGCTCTCTGGGGACCCTAATGTAGGAGGAGGCTCTCTGGGGACCCTCTCTTGAGTGTCAGTGTATACAGTGGAGAAGAGAAGGGAGGGGCCTCTGACCCGGGCAGGTATCAGTTTCACTTTCACTCTGAACACTGTTGCTGATGCCCAGGTCAAAGGCCCCTCCCCTCTCCGCTGTACACATTCAGAGATAGAACTACTAGCCCCAGGGAGATCCCCCTGCCTGTGGACACCATAGAGCTGCCGATCGCCGCCTCCCACCTCCACCAGTCAGGTACAGGGGAACCTCTGCAAGGGGGGGGAGAGTCAGCTGCTTGGGGACCCTGATGTAAGAGGGGGGGCCCTCTGGGGACACTGATGTAAGAGGTAGACATGTGCGCCGTCAATAAATTCGCTTTGTTCCGTTCTGTTTCGTATTAGAATTAATTCGTAATTCATGTACGAAATTTCGTACGAAATACGAATTTTCGTTAGGTTCGTTTTCGTAACAATTACGAATGTTCGTTATGATGGATTTATCATTATGAGGAGCTTCCACCATCCCTGTGCTGTGCTGACTTCCTGGGGTGTTTAACTTTTAGGTTTGTTAACTTTTCGTAACAATTACGAATGTTCGTTAGGAATTTGGATCCGAAATTCGTAAACTAAATTTCGTATTTCGTACAGAATTCGGAAGCATAGCAATTCGTATTTCGGATCCTCCCAAATGTACAAATTTACTGAAAATTCATACGAAACTAATCGCACATGTCTAGTAAGAGGGGGGCTCTCTGGGGACACTAATGTGAGGGGGGGTTCTCTGGAGACACTAATATGGGGGGGTTCTCTGGGGACACTAATGTAAGGAGGGGTCCCTCTGGGGAAACTGATGTAAGAGTGGGGCCCCTGGGGACACTGATGTAAGAGGGGGGCTCTCTGGGGACCCTGTGTAAGGAGGTGCTCTCTGGGGACCCTGTGTAAGGAGGTGCTCTCTGGGGACACTAATGTAAGAGGGGGGCTCTCTGGGGACCCTGTGTAAGGAGGGGCTCTCTGGGGACACTAATGTAAGAGGGAAGGCTTCTCTGGGGACCCTGGTGTAAGGGGGGGCTCTCTGGGGACCCTGGTGTAAGGGGAGGCTCTCTAGGGGACCCTGGTGTAAGGGGATGCTCTCTGGGGACCCTAATGTAGGGGGATGCTCTCTGGGGACCCTAATGTAGGGGGATGCTCTCTGGGGAAACCGTCAGCGCTATATAAATCCTGTATAATAATAATAAATTAAGCCTTAAAGTGGTGGTAAAGGCAGAAGGTTTTTTATCCTAGTGCATTCTATGCATTAAGATAAAAAAAAAACCTTCTGTGTGCATCAGCCCCCCTAATACTTGAGCCCATCTCGATCCAGCAATGTTGCACAAGAGACTCGGCTGTCTGCACTTTCCCTCCTCATTGGCTTAGAAAGTGCCATTGGCTCTCACTGCTGTCAAAGTCAGTGAGTTAATAAGGAGAGAGAGGGGGTGGGGCCTAGCGGATCTGTGTCTAAATGAACACACAGAGATGTGGCTTGGGAGCCCCCATAGCAAGCTGCTTGCTGTGGAGGCACTCAACAGAAGGGAGGGGCAAGGAGAGCTGAAGAGGGACTCCAGAAGAGGATCAGGGCTGCTCTGTGCAAAACCACTGCAACAGAGCAGGTAAGTATAACATGTTTGTTATTTTTAAAGGAGAAAAAAAAGAGACTTTAGTATCACTTTAAGCTAAAGCTAGCCGTAGATGGATCTTCTTCTTTTTTTTTTTTTTTTATCAGTCAGTCACACATTCAAGGTGGATAGAATCCTCCCTAATCCTCCCTGCTGCACTGTTGTATTCTGATGGTGGGGACTCCCCTGCCGTCAGAATACACTGATTAGCGGATTGCCCGCATCCAATTCGCATAGCAGGAGAATATGACTGGCTCCCTATGGAGCCAGTTCACATACCTCCATTGTGGCTGCGGAGTGCACTGCACAGAAACGCTGTGCGTAATTGGCTCTGTTTCAGGGCCGAATTCAGGCATAGAATCGGCCCTGATTTGTCCCTGGAACAGGGAACAGGGACGCACAGTGATCCGCAGCGGGTTACAGTGTGAACTCAGCCTGAAATTCAGCCGGTCTTTGCTGAACCATCCAGATTTCAATCTATCTATGGCCAGCTTAAAGTGATTGTAAACGTTCACCTTGTAAAGCAACCCATTCAGTTAAAAAGTATAGATATATTAAAAAAAAACATTCTAAATACATTTTTCCCCCCCTTTTTTCTAAGTGATCACATTTCATCTGCATAAGAGGCCATTCATTAGCGGGCAACAGGAGTGATCGTTTTTGTCGCAAGGGTGAATCAAGGCATCACCCTCATCTGCTGCAGCTTAAAGTAGAACAAAACCCATCAATGTAATAGCTTCCCAAAACCATTACATTTAAGCCATAACGTTAATGATAACTGTCATAGCCACTTCTGCTTTCGACCAAGCTGTCAAGCCATCAAATGACTGGAGTCATAACTGATCACATGTGTGCCACCATGGCAACTGCAGATCAAACAGAGGCTAAGATGGCAGTTTCCTTGGCTTAGAAGGTTAGGGGGGTTCAGTTCTGCTTGGGGGGGGGGGTTGAAGGTCTCAATGAGCCCTTTGGGTCTATTCACATTATACCAGTTAATGCACATTGTGCTAACGTGGAAGTAAATGCACTGATTTAATGGTTTCCCAAAACAGTCATGTAATGTGCTTAAGTTAACTGTCAAGCCAGCATATGGCTGATGTCATAACTGATCACATGTATGGTGCCATGGCTACTACAGATCAAACCAAGGCTAAAATGTCAGCTTCCTTGGCTGTAAAAGATAGGAGGGTTTGGCTCCACTTCAAAACAGCCCATTTAAATAGGATGCCAACATGGCATAATAGACTGAAAGGACTCATTCACACCATGTGTAGTGACCTGTGTTTTTCTGCCCTGGATCGATGCAGATTACTGCAAGGGCACATATAAAGAAATGGTTTTTATGTGTCTCATTCTCACACTGTTGTGAACATGTGCATTGCAATAAAATGCAACCTGTCTGCATTCTAATTCAACATACATGAACGGATGTAAAAGTATATATAAAAAAATAGTTTTAAGTATTTAGACCCTTCCAGGGATCTGTCTCTTCACAACAGTTAACATGAAAATACATGCCAACATGCATAGGAATGTAATGTAAAGCATGTGAAATGAACATCAGCATGTTCCGCAGCAATTCTCATAAACGCAACCCAGGAGTGTTGTAGAGGTGCGTTCGTGCGCTATTAAAATGCACACACTGGTATAAATTGAGCCCCCTGTTCTACAGTCCATTGAGGTGTGTTAAGGCACATGTGTTAATGTGCATTGTAGCATTATGAATAAGGCTGCCAACCCACCTCAATGGACAAATTAACTTACATTTACCATTTTTCCAAGGCACAGTATGGCAGCTATTGTTCTGGAGTTCAATTCACAATCAATGGCATTGTAATACAACGTACACAGAGAAACACACCCAGATCCATAACACTGCTCAAAACTGGCCTCTCCTGCACATGGACAACCTGGGTGTCGGGCTATCGTAGTCCGTCTTCACTCTTCATTGAAAATAGGAAAAAATATCAGCCGCACTCCAATTTGCTCTTCCTGCCTGCAGTATTTCTAATAATCAGTGAATTGACTGCATACAATTGATGTCTTCAACCCAAAACCAACCTTCCTTGATGCTTTTCACCACTCTTGGCTTCCCTTATCCTAGTTAGCAAGCCAATTGGTGAAACGCGTCAAGGAAGGTTGGTTTTGGGTTGGAGACATCATTATATGCAGTCAATTCACTTATCATTAAAAATACTTCTCCACTATAGTTGGTTGATTTACCATAATATTATGCTAATATTAGGCCCCAAATCAGCGGTAGATTAACCATAATGTTCCACTATTGAAAAGAGAACCAAATATACTAGTGACTCTACATGTATATCTATAGATATAGATATATATATTATAGATAGATAGATAGATAGATAGATAGATAGATAGATAATCTATCTATCTATCTATCTATCTATCTATCTATCTATCTATCTATCTATCTATCTATCTATCTATCTAAATACTAGATATATTTACTGCATTGATCTGTCCTAATATAATTCTTAAACAATTATATGATGTCATATGCGACTAGAAATATACTTTCCTGTAATAAGATTATCTTGTTACGATGTAAAATTCTACTCTTTCCATTTAATTTTTTCTGATAATCTTCAATACTGCACGCCGTCACATGACGTCCTTGACTTTGTGCGGGGATATCTGAATGATGCCTGCAGCTACAGGCATCATTCAGATATCGTTATTTGCAGGCAGCGATCCTGTGTACGATAAGAACGATCATAGCGGCAGTTCCGCCGCTTGATCGTTCTTATAGGCGATGGGAGGGGTGGCCCCCCCCCTCCTGCCACCATCTGGTGCTTCTCCGGGCTCTCCCGTGCCATTGGGGGGCCCGGAGAAAGAATCAGACGCCGCCGGATGACAACCATAGAGATTTCCGGTGACCAGATGGTCATCGCTATGGCCGTCTGAGACCCGCCGCGATTGCGGCTGTCAGCATGAGATCAGTGAAATTTTGTTTTTTCCCGAGCTCATGCTTTACAGCCTGGAGGAGAGATGTGGGGTCTTATTGACCCCGCATCTCTCCATGAAGAGGACCTGTCACGATAGATTCCTATTACAAGGGATGTTTAGAGCCCTTTCACACTGACAGCGCGGCCGCGCTAGCGGTAAAGTGCCGCTGTTTTAGAGACGCTTTTCGGCCACTAGTGGAGCGCTTTTAACCCCCGCTAGCGGCCAAATAAAGGGTTAGAAACGCCCGCAAAGCGCAGTTGCCAAAACAGGCAGCTGAGCTGTGGTTGTGCTGCTGTTAATTTGGATTAGAGTGAGGAAGGGTTAGAACCCCTGGCATGTGTTTTTACTGTCTGGGGCTTCATTAGAAAGAGATTGCCTCATTCACTATCCCACAGAAAACCTTTTCACCAGAAGTATGAAAATTCTCCAATAGTAACACAGACAGAAGAAAAAATGTGTGTCTAAGTTAAGTAGCGGAATACTAGAATCTCTGTCAGCTTCTTATTGTTGTCTGTGTTGATAGGGGTTCTAATCTTTCACAACTTTCTCCAAAAAAAAAAAAAAAAAACAAGAATGGGGGTACAGTTACACTTAAGCAATCAGCCCCCCACTGCTACAATTTAATTGTGTAGAACCATTAGGGATTTATCTCTCTCTCTTCTGTAGAAATAAATGGGCGTAGAGGATTAATTGGTCAAAAATCACAAATTTGTGAGATTTGGTTACAGTTAGTTATTCCTTTCATGTATATATTAGCCTTTTCCTGATCATGTAACGCATATATGTGTCAGCAGGACAAGTGGGCTCTAACGCTCAGCTGCCACATATATGCGTCCACAGAGCACTCTAATACCCCGTACACACGGTCGGATTTTCCGACGAAAAATGTTTGTTGGGAGCTTGTTGTCGGAAATTCCGACTGTGTGTAGGCTCCATTGGACATTTTCCATCGGAATTTCCGTCACACAAAATTTGAGATCTGGATCTCAAATTTTCCGACAACAAAATCCATTGTCGTAAATTCCGATCGTGTGTACACAATTCCGACGCACAAAGTTCCACGCATGCTCGGAATCAAGCAGAAGAGTCGCACTGGCTATTGAACAACATTTTTCTCGGCTCATCGTACGTGTTGTACGTCACCGCATTCTTGACCTTCGGAATTTCCGACAAGATTTGTGTGACTGCGTGTATGCAAAACAAGTTTAAGCCAACATCCGTCGGAAAAAAAACATTTTGTTGTCAGAATGTGCGATCGTGTGAATGTGGCATTACAAGCCCACCGACCAAGCTATCTCTGACAGTTCCTGGTCACGGCTTCTGATTGAGAACCAGCGGGATGGGCTCCTAAATATGTGACTGCTGTGAGAGCAAATCTCAGTGGTCACCTGATCGCAAAGCCACTCTGCTTCCTGGCATTAAAGCCCCCTTAGAGGGCTGCCAAGAGGTGGCGATAAGGGGATAACCCCAATCATGACACTAATAATCATCAAACAATCTTTGACAATGACAGCAAAGGGCAGTTTTTGCACTAGAAGCTTGTTTCAGTCTCTTGTGATTCAGTCTTTCGAATAGGGACGCTAAAGATAACATGAGCGAGCCCCAGAAGGGGTTCCTGCAGATTAGCGGTGGGGTGCAGAAGCTTTACTGAAAGCAATGGGAGGCAGACAGCTCCCACAGCTAACCGTGACTGTTCGTGTCTAATCACTCAAGCAGTGATTATCTTTGAAGGATCAGCCCAGTAGTCTTCACAAGTGTGAATGGGTCCTCGCCTGTGTAACCCTTACGTTAACCTAATGACGTTGGCCTAGGAATGCACCTCGCCAGTGATTCTGCATTAATGGATAATACTCGTGTGCAGGGTTGGAATTAGGTTGTTTGAAACCTCGTGCACACTATTAGTAAGAAATCCCAAGATCCTCCCCATTTACAAGCACCGAAGCTGACACAAACTATTGGCCTTATGAAAAGCATTCCTCTCTGAGCTTTCATATCCTTATTTTCTACATGCCTATCATTATTCACAGTCCATAAAGAGGCCATGTTCCAAAACAACTTGTAAAAGTCACCGCACTCTCTTGGAAGTTTTATAAGCACTAGGCTGACTGTGCAGCTGGCTTTGTTACAAAAGATGAATAAATACACACAAATATAATGGCACTACTGGCTTCAGACTTAGGTCTTGTTCACATTAGCCGTTTGGGGGGGTGGTAGAGATGGCCAGTTGGGCCAGGGTTTTACTGCCCCTCTTGTGCTGCAAAGGCAGCCGGATGGGGTTGTACGTGGCAAGATTCTGCATAAATGATCAGTGATTTTTTTATGGCAACGTGCACATAACTTTACAGTTGCTAACAGACAGTCAGCATCTCACTGCGTGTAACTTTATGTCAAATGTGGGAAGGAAGACTGCCATGTTGACAGTTTACTTCTTAGCAAGCTTCCAAGGCAGTGCCCTGAGTATTACAAAGCAGACAGGAAAACAACAGCAAGGTTCCACAACTGAAAATCTGAGGGGCTCTATGACCATAAGGGTGAAACAATACTGTCATATCAAGGACTTATTAAGGAATATGAGCTGGCCTTCACTAACCTTGTCTCAAAATACCAACCAAATCATTCTCTTAGTTCCTCTCAAGATCTCCTGCTCTTTAGCTCTCTTGTCACCTCCTCCCATGCTCGCCTTTAGGACTTCTCCAGAGCCTCTCCCATCCTCTGGAACTCCCTAACAAGTCTGTTTGACCATCTTCTACATTGCCCATTTTTAGGCGATGCCTGAAAACTGTTTTTTTCAAAGAAGCCTATCCTTCCTCCACCTAACAACTGTACAGTACTTTTCATTTCTCCATAAGCTCAGTCCCCACAGGTATTGCCTTTTGTATCACTTGACCCTCCCATTTAGCCTCCATGCTCCAAATTTGCAGGGACCATGTTGGTGATCGTGAAACAACGCATGAATTTGGCTAACACCCTGGAATATGGAAACATTATAAGGATTCAAGGTTTGGCCCATAGTGCACCTGATCCTGTAAAATGGCCTCAAACTTATATGTTATACAAACCTGCAGAGTAGTGATCAGATTAACTCTTATAACATAATTTCCCACACCAATTTGGTTCTTTTTATACACAGTGGAAACTCGGTTTGCAAAAAACGTGGTTAATGAGCGTTTCGCAAACCGAGCACTGTATTTTTAAAATTCCTAACTCAGTTTGCGAGTGTTGTCTCGCAACACGAGCAGGATTGGTGGGGGGCGCTGGAGCAGAGCTGAAGGTCACCAACCGGCGTAGTTTGGAAATGCACGGAAAGGCCCGAGGACAGTTCGGCTGACCTCGGCAAACCTCGGAAAGGCTTGTGAACGGAGTATTTCCAAGGTCAGCTGAAGTGTCCCTCTGGCCTTTTCGGCCATTTCCAAGGCTCTCCGGCGCCCCCCGCCTCTGGCCGCATGCGGTATTGCATCCTATTGAAGTCAATGCGGAACTAATTATTTTTGTTTCCATTGACTTCAATGGGAAAACTCGCTTTGATATGCGAGTACATTGGATTATGAGCATACTCCTGGAACAGATTATGCTCGTAATCCGGGGTTCCACTGTATTTCTCTTTTGGCACCTGATAATGTGAACTAAAAATCCCTTTGTCTTTATACATAAACCAGTAGGGATGTAACAAATAGGGGAGATCGAAGACTTTTCAGACCACGTTACTTTTACATATTTAAGTATTCCATGTTTTGTGCTGCTCCTACCTGGTGTATCACTTTCTGCATTATTTTTGGATACTTGCTCATTGTTAGTCCACTATCACAATAGGTGGTCTCACTGACTATTCCCAAGAACAGGGGCCAAGCCCAGTTTACTCCCCTTGCAGCAAAAATGTGAATGGAAGCCTATACTTATAATATGCAGAAAAGTCTACACTACCTGCCTTCAGAACTTTTTTTCACTTATTTTAGGCTGGGTTCACATATATGCGGGGATGATTTCTGTGCGGAGTCCGGTGAGGTTTCCATTCAGCGATTTCGGTGTGCATTTGCCATTTAAATCTCACAGCAAACGGCCTGCAGATATGTGAACTGGCGGTGGCTCCATTGAAAGCCAGTCTGGTTCACATGTTATGCGGTTCAAAATGCATTGGATACGCATATACTGTATGTGAACCAAGCCTTATTGTCAAGAATCCATGTTACAGGTTCAATCGGTATAAATTATATAGGTGGAAACATTTTTTGTGTGACAGAGGCGGCCATAATTTTTATTCTTTTTTGGGGGAGGATTGGCGGGCAAACAGTACCACCCGAACACCCCCCCGATTGTTCGGGTCTGGAGCACACCCCATCTATGGTGGGCAGCGCTTCTCCTGCGTCCGGTCCTGAAAGGGGCCAGACGCATGAATAGGGGGTGGCAGCCATGGACTGGATAGAGCATGGAGGTGGTGGCTGTGAATAGAGTGGCAGCGCTCAGGCGCCCCTAATGGATGGGCCGCCACTACTTTCTATGTTTATTGGACTATTCAAATGGCATTATCCATTGTGTCTGTACTCCGTAGACAGGTTCTTGTCTAAGAATGGAAAGTGGGAGAAACACTGGCTGTAGCTGCTGCCCTGCAGTGCTGCACTGGTTAACAGCTACAGTATCTCACAAAAGTGAGTACACCCCTTACATTTTTGTAAATATTTTATTATATCTTTTCATGTGACAACACTGAAGAAATGACATTTTGCTACAATGTAAAGTAGTGAGTGTACAGCTTGTATAACAGTGTAAATTTGCTGTCTACTCAAAATAACTCAACACACAGCCATTAATGTCTAAACTGCTGGCAACAAAAGCGAGTACACCCCTAAGTGAAAATGTCCAAATTGGGCTCAATTAGCCATTTTCCCTCCCTGGTGTCATGTGACTCGCTATGTCGCGTACACGCGATCGGAATTTCTGACAACATATGTTCGATGGAAGCTCGTTGTTGGAAATTCCGACCGTGCGTAGGCTCCATCGGACATTTTTTTGTCAGAATTTCCGACAACAAAAATTTGAACGCTGGTTCTCAAATTTTCCCACAACAAAATCCATTGTCATAAATTCCGATCGTGTGTACACAATTCCGACGCGCAAAATTCCATGCATGCTCGGAATCAGCAGAAGAGCCGCACTGGCTATTGAACTTAATTTTTCACGGCTCATCATATGTGTTGTATGTCACCGCGTTCTTAACGTTCAGAATTTCCGATAACATTTGTGCGACCGTGTGTATGAAAGATAAGGGGACAGCAAATTTACACTGTTATACATGCTGTACACTCACTACTTTACATTGTAGCAAAGTGTCATTTCTTCAGTGTTGTCACATGAAAAGATATAATAAAATATGTTCAAAAATGTGAGGGGTGTACTCACTTTTATGAGATACTGTATATCAGCATTAGGAGGGAGCGGCTGAGCAGGAAGAGTTCAACAGACTGAGTCAGTCAGCACCGTACTGTAGGAACTGTAGTCCAGAGGAAAGAGAATGTACTGTAATCAAGAGCGTTTGAACTGCATTTCCCATGGAAAGAGATTGCCAGCAGGAGGGGACAGAGCTGCATTTTCCCGGGCTGTACAGGACACAGCTTCCTCTTTGCCATGAGGGAACCTGGAGAGCGCACATTGCTGTTCAGTGTACACCATCACTACTGCATAATGGCGGACTGAACAGGATCCAGAGTGCTGAGGTCAGGTTTGCTGACAGCCAGAGTCATCTGGGTGCAGAGCCGAGAGTGGACTACTCGCTGTGTGGGACCAGATGATGAGCTGCAATATCGCTGGGACTGGTGCGCTGCTGCTGCCGGTATTTACTATCTGCTGCTAGAGGGATTGAGCCCTTTAGGAACTGACCATACAACCATCTTGTAGCCTTATTGCTGCCTGCAGGCTCAACTGAGACTATTCTTTTGTGCACCACTGTACAACTGGGCCCCAACGCTAGCTGGCTGAAGAGTTAGGACTAAAGATTGTCCTTTTACAGCTGCTACACAGAGACCTTCACCTATTGCATATGCTAAGAGGTTCCCCCTTCATGGGACATTGCACCATATCCTAGCCATTCTCCTCGGGACTAGTTATAGTATTGTTATTCACAATGCAGTTAATGCTTATAGGCACAGTTTATTGTTGACTGTACTGATTCATGAGTTAATTCCAATCTAGTGGTAGGAAACTGTATTCTAAGTTACCTTGGCACAGTGATTATACTGTTTAGCAGACTGTGCCTGAACCTTCCTTCTGTGTGTTTAGCTATACTCAAACCACCATTTATTCTAACTCATACCAATACATTGAGTCTTGTGACTATTTCCTGGTGTTAATTCCCAGCTGAGTTAAAGGGTATCTACACTTGTGCTTACAGTAACTTTCATTCAACCAGGTGTGTCAGAGGAGCTGAGGGTGTCCTTGGAGTCAAGGCGCAGAACAGAGAACCTAAATTACTAAGTGGCTCAGTCGGGTGTAGCGCTACACGTCACTAGCACTCACCACTCCAAAAGGTCATAGGCTGAATGGTATTCAGCTCACAACTGCACTTTACACTACTATACTGTCCAGGGCTGGGGCTGAGTTTTTCCCATCTGTGTCCTTTGAAATTTGGGGTGTTAGGACTGTCCATAAAGAATGCTGATACAGGAGATGGCCATTTTCCTTTATTGCCATTTCCAACTCAAGTGCTAGTATATAAAATACAGTGGTAGTTGTGCAAGGTAAAACACTGGCCCATCCCTGGAAAGGTAGTGTTGTGCACACTTCTTTTTTTGCACATTAGGATACATGCTTAAATTGACACTGGTTAGTCTCACAAGCTTCTTTTAATGGCTGACTGCCGTGATTTTCCAAAATAATGACAGCATATACCAGCAGGGTGGAAGAGTTAAGCCCACCAAGCACGATAGATAGACACTTAGCAAATAGTTGCTAAATGCCACGAATTGTAAGCCTCTAGAATTACCACATAACTGAATCAGCATTTCTATGACTCAGTCTTAGCATTTACTGTACGTTGGGCGCTTCACAAATCTGGGAAAGAGAGGCCCCTAGGTGTCAGGGCTCCCATGGCACTTTGCAGGCTGACTGCAAGTGCAGACGTGTTGGACCTTCTTTTTAGGATCGCTGATTATTTAACAGCTTTAAAGAATAAATGTAGGCATACAGCTTTTAAAGTATATATAAATGCCACCTTTTAACTAAGTAATGTATTTATGACAAAAAAAGCATTTAGAGGCAGAGAAAAGAAAACCGTCAAGCGATTGTAAAACAGGCGTTTTTGAGCTGCATTGTGCATGAAGCCTAAATGCAGTTTAAAAAAAAAATAAAAATAAAGGGTGTCCAAGTTGGACAATAGCTTGTTCCTACTTCTTCCATCATATGAGCTTAGCAGAGGGGTGTAAATGGTTGAGCAGTTACACTAGCTGGATCAGCACATAGTCGTTATCCGACCACATCTACCAACATGTACGATAACTGTATTAATTACACTAGAAACATTTTTATATCTCAGTTATATACCATTATCTATCTACTCAGTTATATACCATTATCTATCTACCCTGATAATCTGTGGTTAGGAGAATGCAGCAACATACATGCATAGAAATACAGCTCATAACATATCTATCGCTATGTAGCACGTAACCCAATAATAAAGCTGCTAATATAACAACAATTTTTACATGAAATATACAATGTCATTGCTGATGTGTAACATTCTCACACATTGCATGGGGTACAAGAAACTGTACCAGAATATCAATTGTCAGATGCTGAAGAAGGATAAGTGAGTTTGTACAATTTGAGCAATTCCACTTCATTTAAAAGAGGGAAGATTTATCCCTACTGCAGAGATTTGCTGGTAGAAGAAGTCTGTGAGCTATAACAAGCAATACCAAATCGTCTGGTATTATGATGAAAGAATGGATCACGAACGTAGATTATATATGTTTAATGGAAGAATAATTTTATTAGATGGAGGATACTTTAAAAAATTTTGTTGGATAGTTGGAAAGACTGGTTGTCATTCAAGAGCTCTGAGAAGTATAAAGAACTCATTTGTGAATAAGACTATAACCATAAAATACGATCACAATATGCATTGTGGCCCTTTAAGTTTGCAGGGTGGATAAGACTGTGCCGGAATTGGGTCAATAAGCTTTGGATGCCGGCAGGATAGCATCACTTAAAGTGGTTGTAAAGGCAGAAGGTATTTTATCTTAATGCAATCTATGCATTAAGATAAGAACCCTTCTGGGTGCAGAAGCCTCCATCAGCCCCTCTAATACTTACCTGAGCCCCATCTCTATCCATCGATCTGCATGAATTCCTCAGTCATCCAGGACTCTCCCTCCCAATTGGCTGAGACTCAGTAGTGGCGCCATTGGCTCCCACTGCTGTCAAAGTCAGTTAGCCAATCAGGAGAGAGGGGGTAGGTGAATGGACACACGGAGCTGCGGCTCGGCTCAGGTGCCCCCCATAGCAAGCCGCTTGCTGTGGGTGCACTCGACGGGAGGGAGGAGCCAGGAATGCCAGCGGGGGACACGAGAAGAGGAGGATCTGGGCTGCTCTGTGCAAAACCACTGTACAGCGCAGGTAAGTATAACATGTTTTGTTTTTTGTTTTTCTTTAAAAATATCTTGCATCATTCATGGCCACCCTCTGCCCTATAATCAGTATCAACTAAATAAAACCTAATAGCAAGTCTCCATATTGGTTATACATTTGGCACAGGATGGTTATTTTACTAAAGCTGAGTTCACACTGGTACACTGTATTTTGGCTGTCGCAACAGGTGTATGTGTGTGTCTTACATGCGTTTAACACACATTAAATGCTGTCCTATAGACTTCTATTAGGTTGTGTTTTTGCCACATTTTCTGGAAGCGCACCAAAGATGCAGCATGCAGGACTCTTTGGTGCGCATGTAAACTGCTCATACACCCGCTCTGCGGCTGAAACGCAGCACACCAGTGTGAACCCGGCCTAAGAGTATTCACCATGCCCTCCATTCTCCCAGTCATTCATCCAGTCATAACATCCTACTGAATGAGAATAAATAATTTATGAGTCACACATACAATTTGTGACACTTGGAATAAAACTTTTCTTTAATCATAAAGGTTCTATTCAGAAACAATGAACTGCAGTAACCTTAATAAATCCATTTTTGTCTGAGAATAACACAGCTGAAAAAAAGCCATTCACTTATTTCTGTGTTTATCATTCATGAACATTAGGCCTTAGACAGTGTCTAACTGGTAGTGCTTTATTGCAAAGTGTCCCAAGTTCTGTGAAGTATTCCTACAAATGAAATACTCTATTAATAAGGATCACACATCTCTCTCTGTGCCTCGACTTCCCGCAGCCCGTGAGCTGCTATTGTAAGCGAGACACACATCCTGGCCTGACAAAGGACGCAGTGTACAGCAGGGCGGAAGCTGCTCTTCCTTCCGCAGGTCATTCTGACCTTGTGGGTTCTGCAATCAGATGTTCCCTTCATTAGGCATAGAAGAAGAGTTTATTCCAAGGAAAGAGAGGTACATGTTTCTGCAACACAGTATTAACAAAGCTCAAGTAAAATTCAGTACAACCGCAATGTCACATGCCAGCTGTTTCTATTTTAAGTACAGTCCACATTGTTAATGTGTACAATTGCCAATATTTACATTAAAAATCATATACTATGTATTGATCTTATCAAGATCCTATACAGCTTCCATATTTACAAAGAATAAATATTGGTAAATCTTGAAAAAGTCTATTAAGGCTGGGTTCACACTAGTGCAAATTGGATATCGGTTTCCCCGCATCCATTTGGCATGACAGGAGATTGTGACCGGCTCTCTATGGAGCTGGTTCACACATCTCTGGGGCAGCTGCGGAGCGGCTTGCACAGGAGTCCTGTGCGTCTTTGGCTCTGTTTCAGGGCCGAATTCAAGCAAAAATTTGGATCGGATTCATCCCTGAAACAGAGAACAGGGATGCACCGGACCCCTGCAGTCAGCCGCATCCGTCTGCAGTGTGAACCCAGCCTAAAGCTTATAGCTTAAAGTTATATATTGCAGCTTACCAATTTTTTGATGTGGTGGCTGCATTTTTTTCAGTTTAGTCTTTTTCCCCCTCTGTTTTCCCCTGGTGACCTGGCCAGTAACGCACTTTCTGTATTAGAATGCCCCCCACTCTGGATGAAGGAGCAAAAGGGGCATTCCATACTCTACATGTGGAATAGATTTATTTTACATTAGATTACTTTTAAATTATTGCTGAGCTTTAGTACAGCACCTGCAACAGTTCAGTCTGAATTATTACAACTTAAAAATGTATTTTTTAGGTATTTTTTTTTAAATTTTTAATCAGAGATAGTAGGCCTGAATTGAGCAGTGAAAGCAGTGGTGTAGAGTGGGGGGGGGGGGGGGGCAGGCGGTCCGCTTCCCCTGGGCGCAACATTTTTAGGGCAGCAGAAAGGAGTTCCCGTCCCCGGACAACCTGCAGCTCTCCGATGGCTGCTGTCACTCTGTCCTCCTGATCATCCCTGGTGTCATGGCAGGCAGTCTGTGACAGCCAGCTCAGTGCAGCTTTCCTGGAAGGAGGGGATCCGCACACTGCTAAGTCCACCTCCAGCATGCCTGAGCTTGTCACACACATCCTTTCTCCCGCCCCTCTCTCCCTGCCCGTGTGCTGCATCTGTGAAGGAGATGTGGGGACAGGAAAATTAAACAAGCAGCCGACAGCCACATTGAAGCCGCTGACTGTGAGCCCCCGGGGATCATCCAAGTGAGTGAGCTGAGCACGGTCACTGACCAGACCCTGCCCACTCTCCCTGCCTCCTCTCTCTCTCTCTCTCTCTCTCTCTCTCTCTCTCTCTCTCTCTCTCTCTCTCTCTCTCTCTCTCTCTCTCTCTCTCTCCCCCTTCCTGCCCCCCCACTCTCTCCCCCCCTCCCACTCTCTTTCTCCTCCCTCTACTTTCTCCCTGCCCTTCCTCTCTCTCTCTCTCCCCCCCTCCCACTCTCTCTTTCCCCTCCCTCTCCTTTCTCCCTGCCCTCCCTCTTTCTCTCTCTCTGGCCCCACCCCCCCTCTCTCTCCGCCTTTATTAATTTTATCAGCTTAAAGTGGTATTAAACCCCAAATCAAACATTTATTATATTGCAGCTTACCAATTCTTAGATGTGGTGGCTGCATAATTTACTTATTTATTGTTTATGTTTTATTTTTATTTTTAACTGGTGATCCTGCTAATAAATCTGTTGTTTTTCAAAAGAACAAGCTGTCTTGCAGATGTAGCAGTAGGAGTTGAATCAAGTTATTTAACACTGAAAGAGGTGCTTACAATGATCAGTTTTCATTTATTGATGTAAAACCTTTATTCCAAAAGGAAAAAAAAATGTTTGCTGTAACTGAAGTGTAAGTTGGAGTTTGGCTACAATTGCTTTAGTGTACCTAAATCTGCTAGTACACATAACACCTTCCTGCCCCTCAGACTGCTGTCCAAAGGTATGTTACTGACCAGATCACCAGGGGAAAACAGAAAATAAAAAGCCTAAAAAAAAAATAAAAATGAATGCAGCCACCACATCTAAATATTGGTAAGCTGAAATATACAGTATATACCGCTTTAATTTGTTCCATGATTTTGCTAATATTTGCAATGGAAATTGCGTTCCTCTCCATTCACAGCCTGAGCAGATACTGCTCTGCTGTATATAAGGGCTCCTCGTTTTTACAGCCTGAGCCTCTGCTTGGCTGCCGGTAGCCTTTTATTATTTGTTGAATTTGAGAAGATATCTCTTTGACCACTGTACCACGGAGTGCTAAAAGTACACGGGGGCGCAAATTACTTCCCTTGCCCTGGATGCTGACAACCCATGCTATGCCACTGAGTGAAAGTAGCAGCCATAACATATCTAAGAGCTATAGGAAACAGCATTCTTAAAAATACAGATAACTCCCTCTATGTGGTATCAAATGGCCAGTGGCAAAAAATTTCATAGTATAGTTTGCGGGCATGTTTTTTTGTTTGTTTACAGTACCACACTGTATTGTCTTAAAAATGTTATAAAATGTCAAAACAGAATGCACAAATGCACTTCAAAACCACATTCCTGGGACAAGACAGTTTACATTCTGAAATAAAAATTAGGGTGTTTCATTTCAGAGACAATAGCCGCACATATAATACAGTGGCTGGAGAGTATTTAAGCAGCTTTATTAGGCTGCAATGTAAGAGGGAGATGAGGCAGTTTTTGTCACAAAATAAAAATGTATGACATACTATTTCAAAGACAATAACCACAAATATTGTTCTGTTGCTGCTGCATAGTATGTAAGCAACTTGATTAGGCCACAATGTAAGAGGGAGAGATAAGGCACTTTTAATTAACTAAAACTAGAGCGCAATTTTAGAAAAACAAGAGCCACAAATATTTTTTAAATGCCGAAGCCCTGGAATAGGCTGCAAACACAGGAGACACAGAGCATGATCTACCCTATAGCAAGCATTAGAAATTTCACAGCTAAGGCCCAGCTGTAGAAACAATATGTGTGGCACCTTTATATAGTGCCAAAGCACCAGAATAGAGAAGGAGAGGTTGCAGGATCTGGTATGGGTGGAAGGCCAGCAGATGTGGCAGAAGCTGTTAATAGTGGCAGTAGCATGGGGTTTGGGAGGGGTGAAACATCTCTTTTTAATCATGCCCCAATTCTTCCTCCTCATTTCCAGCACCGCAACCCTGCTCCTTCGCTTCCTCAAAAGGGATGATGATAGTAGGCAAAGCGTTCTGCAGGCCCTAAAACAGCTGGAAGTCATTCTCTTCTTCTTGGTTTTGTGCCTACAGTGCCCAAACTATTAAACCATTTAATGTATGCTGCAGCTGGAACTCCAGGGGCATCGAGTTGCTAATTCCAGCCGCATTGCGGTTTACCATTCTGGTCACATCTTCAAACATGATTCAGTGGTCTGTTTAAAAACACAACCAAGTTGGCAACTATGATACAAGAGTAGGAGTTCAAACTAATAACTAGGTGGCATAGGTGCCCCTCTGCTCTCTACCAATTTAACTGTGTTGTCCCTGACACCTATTGGTGGTGTTGCACCTTCAAAGGCACTATGCTTCATATCTGGTGGGACTGCCCTCCAATGTGGACATTCTGGTCGCGTATCCTTGACCTATATTGCAAACTCATGGCCATCCTCATGCCAAAGTCTCCCACCATTGCTCTCCTCTCCATGATCCCTGGATCCCTCAAGTCCACCAAAAAAGACGTCCTCTGGCATTTCCTAGCTGCAGCCTGGACTGTCATCCCTCGCTATTGAAAATAACCTCTATACCTCCTGTTGTGAAATGGGCAACTGAACTTGTTTCCATCAGAAACCTAGAACATATGCTGTCGCAGGAGAATTGCAGGGAAGAACAGTTTACTAAAACATGGACCTCCTGGTCAATGTTCTGCTATTCTTCTGAATTCCAGGATTGGGTTATGGAGGATACTCCTCCGCCCTCCAACTAGCCATGATGGAGTACCCCTTCTTTTCCTTGGCTCTCTATACCCCTTACCACTCTCCCTCTCCTCACACGCCCTTTCCCTGCTTCTTTTCTTCTTGCTTAATCGACTGCTACGCATTACCCTAAATTTGCTATTGGCTATATACCATATGGGTTCTCCTTAGCCACTTTCAATGCAGCTATACCCCCCCCCCCCCCATTTACCTTGTGTCCCTTTCCAATACACTATCACAGAGACACAGCCCATTTTTTTCTAAATCAGGCTATAGCCATTTATGTTTCCTCCTAGATACTCTGAGATAGTAATGCTTATTCTCTGAAATGTTATAACTGTCACCATTTGTACTTGAACCTACTGATCAGTGTTCATTGTGTATAATTCACCACTTTGTATGTAGTATACTCTACAACCTATGCACCTTTTACACCCCTTGTACCTGTACTTTCCGTTTGAAAAAAAAATCTTAAAATAAAACTGAACTGAAAACACAACCGTATCTCTAGTGTGAGTCATGCTTTTAATCACAGAATGTTCATATCTGGAAACATTGCAAGAAATTACAAACAATATCCAGATTTTACACAGGGCTACACAAACAATGCTAAAAGGAAATAACAGCAAATATTTTCTGCCTGATCTACAAACTGACCTCTGACATCACATGCCCTTGTTTACTGATAATGGCAACTGCTGCCTGCATGCCTTTTACCCCAGTCACAGGTGATGACAGAAAGATGTGTGCACAAGCCACACCCAGACTGGCTATAATAGAATATGAATACTGACATGGACATACATAATGCATATAGCATTGAGTCAGTCTCATTCCTAACTTTAAGATCACCCATTTATTCTTCAGCTATATGAGTCAGATCTTACCAAAACATCATCAGAAGCAAATGTCCATTTACACATTATTATTTTTTGGCTTAAATAACAAGTAACGCTATTTGGGCTGCTGTTTGTTATTCCACAGACTACTGGATCAGATTTGTTGAACAGTGATGTGAAGCTGATCTCCAGCCAGCACTAATGCAACACTTACACGGTCAATTAGGAACAAACAGCAGATTCCTGCTGCAAGAATCAGCAAATTCCTGCGGCAGGAATCATAAGTGTATACAAGCAGCTGCGGCCAAAAATCTGTAAAAATGAAAGACAGATTACCGGCTCTGGACGCAATCTTTCTGCATCTAGGGCCAATCATTTGCCTCTAACCACAGGTAATTTCTTCATGTGCGATTACATGCAGACAGATGCTGCTGCTGTCAGCCTGTCATTAATTTGTACAGGCTTCCTGGCCTTAGCTGTTTGCATGCACCTGTGATTCCTGTCCACTGCTCTTAATAGCTCAATGTAGCCTAAAAAAAACTAGTAAACAGTTCCCCACAGCAAGGAATTAAATCACTGATCTTTAGTTAAAGGCAAATATTTCTGCTTATTCCTTACCCTCTAGAACAGGGGTCTCCAAACTTTTTAAACAAAAGGCCAGTTTACTGTTTTTCAGACTTTCAGGGGGGCCAGAGCGTGGCCAGTGAGTGTAGAATATGTCAAGGCACCATTGGGGGTAAACAATGCACCATCTAAAGTATTAGGCAGAGGAAAAGTGCCCCATCATTGGTGTCAGTGGGAGGAATAGTGCCCTATTTATCATTGGTGTCAGTGGGAGGAATAGTGTCCTATTTATCATTGGTGTCAGTGGGAGGAATAGTGCCCTATTTATCATTGGTGTCAGTAGGAGGAATAGTGCCCTAGTTATCATTGGTGTCAGTGGGAGGAATAGTGCCCTATTTATCATTGGTGTCAGTAGGAGGAATAGTGCCCTAGTTATCATTGGTGTCAGTGGGTGGAATAGTGCCCTATTTATCATTGGCTCCCGCTGCTGTCAATCAAATCCAATGACATGGGTGCCAGGGCCAGAGTCCGGCATTCTGTGTCTATGCACGCAAATGCTGGACTCGGGAGCGTGCCCATAAGGTAACCCCCTGGGAGAGCGCTTCTCCCAGGGGGTTTACCGATGTGGGGAGGAGCCGCGAGCGCCACTGGGGGGGACCCCAGAAGACGATGATCGGGGCCACACCACGCAAAACGAACTGCACAATGGAGGTAAGTATGATATGTTTGTTATTTAAAAAAACTAAGGTTTACAACCACTTTAACGTGTTAAACTAAGCTACTATGTTTATTATCAATGATGAAGAATAAAAGCTGTAAGGCTGGCTGTACATGCTGCAATTTTATTTCCTTCAACCACAGGTTGACTGACTGTGTTGAAGAGGAATCCCTCCCACTATTGTACTCTGAATACAATGATCTCTGCTGCCGGCTACAGCCAGCAGCGATCATATGAAAAAACCCAACCCTGCTGAACCAGCCAAATTTCAATCTGTCTATGGCTGGCTTAAATGTATAGTACAGCGCTCCTATTGTTATCTAAACCCCCAACAGTCTCCATAAATTCTATCCAGGCCCCCCTGGTGCTTGCTGGCGTTGTAATGTTGACAAAGGCTTCTTCCCTATATTTTGGAGGAGATCTACATTAAAAAGGATACTCCTGGAACAACACCTAGAATGTAGGTAACCAAGTCTTCAAACTTGAGGCCAAGGGTTTGCTAATGAGCTGCTGGAATAAAGTAATACCAGCCACAGGGTTTAGGTCTTCTAATTGAAAAACCTATGGTGGCAAAATATGAAACTCGGAGGGCAGGGCATTCAGTTGTATTCCTCTAGCATCTGCAGACAGAGATGGACCACAAGGATGGTATCCATTGATGCTTGAAGCTTAGGAAGGCAATCAAGCAGGGAAGCCACCATTCTTATGACCTGAAATCACAAGAGATCCAGTATAGGATCCAACACATCAGAAAACACCCCAGACAGAAATGGTAGACTTATGGATATAGTCACACACTGTCTGGACTTGCAAACCACAGGGAGACAGTGACACTCCTGAAAATTGGGTTTAAAAAAAGAATACACTATGCCACTGAGTTGCACTGGAACCAGAGACTCTCTCTGGAGAAGGGGACCCAATAATGATTGAGAAGGTTTCTCCCTAGACTGACCAGTGAAGCACAATTGCAATAACTAGGAATTACAGGAGATTCAGCAATGGACCTACACATTGGCAAACATTTTTATTGCATTTTTTTGCAATGACACACCAAATGGTCTGTTCACAAGCTGTCTGGACTTGCAAACCACCGGGATTGGGGACACTGACATTTGGCTAAAATAAGAATGCATCAGTGTATACCTCCAGGATCTGATAACACTTTCCTGCTCAAAACAAAGCAAACACACCCAAACTGTGTGAAAACTGTGAGCAGAGGGAACACCTTAGTGGGCTGATGAATTGAGAAATCCTTCAGATTTAAGGTATTATAACCTGCCTCAGGAGAGAGGCTGGTATCTGTTTCTGGTCGGTTAAGGCAAAGAACTGAAAATAAGGCTATGGGTCATCCTCCCTGAGATGACAGGGGTACAACAGAGAGCTCTGCCATGGATATGCCTGTTACTGATTCAAAGTAGTCAGTCAACGGTGTCTGACTCCACCGAGGAATTGCTGAAAGATAAGCACAGCTTCCACAAGCAGATTGTGACAATAGTTGTGTATGCTGCAACATAAATCCAAAAGGAGAACGCTTAGTCTTAACAGCGGTTACATAGCAAACCACCTTCTGTTCAGTACCAGCAATGCCTGAAGAGGGTACAGGGCCTCAGCAAGTGTCATATCCAACTTGCCTGTGGGGTAGGCAAAAAAAACTACAGTAAGTGACATTCCAGGCCCACAACCTTAGGACATGGCAGGACGGTCAGGCTGTGGAACCATTTTTGCTACAGAAGTGCCGTGTCCTCAGCAACAGAAAAGCCAAACAGTATTGGTCACAGAGAGATGGGTGGAGATGCAACTCAGCCAATTCCCAGCCAGGCAAGCCTCTGCAGGAATCTTATTACTACAAGTCTGTCGCAGTGAGATCACCAAACATTACAACAATTCAGAAAACTTGCAGATGGTGGTTGGAGAGACTTCCATTTTTTTTTTCAAACATGAATGTACCTGCGGCTGTTGACTGAAGGAAGAAGAATCCTCACAAGCAAGTCTTGAACAAACAGCAAAGCTAAGAAATACATCCAACTTCCTTGTGGCACCAAGTGAGGCTGGACCTGTTTTTTGTGCCTAACATGCAATCTCTTGCAGATGACATTAAAACCCACAGTTCATAAATATGTAACATTGTCACTTAATGCAAGATAAAGAAATTTATTTTGCTGATTTTTTTTTTTTTTTTTTAAAACACCGTGGCCATCTTTGCACCAGCATTAAATAAACAAAGCATGTTAAGCGAGCCTAGAACTGTAATGCCGCGTACACACGATCGGACTTTACGGCATACTTGGTCCGGCGTACCGGATTGCGTCGGACAATTCGATCGTGTGTGGGCTCCAGCGGACTTTGTTTTATCAAAAGTTTGACGGACTTAGATTTGAAACATGTTTCAAATCTATCCGGCGGACTCGAGTGCGGTCGAAAAGTCCGCTCGTCTGTATGCTAGTTCGACAGACAAAAACCCGAGGCTAGGGCAGCTATTGGCTACTGGCTATGAACTTCCTTGTTTTAGTCCGGTCGTACGTCATCACCTACGAATCCGGAAAGTCCGTTGAAAATTCCGCCAGGCAAAGTATGCCGTAAAGTCTGGTCGTGTGTACGCGGCATTACTCACAAGGAATTTCTGTAGGTTCCAACACCAACTGCATCCATTGTCCTCACATCTTTTGTTCTTTTAAACCATTCCTTATAGTTGAATTAGGAGAGCATAAAAGTATCCAAAACCACCTCTAATCTGGATGTTAGGAAATCAAGCAAGATAAAAAGCCGTGTTTACAAGCCCATGGTGGAAGACTCAGGATTTAGAACACCAATCTACTAAGTGAATCTGCCCTGAATATATTTAATGTATAACTTGTCATTAAGCAGACTGCTAAACTACTGCCTACTTCTATACATTCAGGCTGGGTTCACATTAGAACACGCAATGGCTCACAGCAGGAGTCCGGTGCATCTCTATTCACCGTTCCAGGTCTGATTTCAAGGGTGGGGAAACCCATGCTGTGCTTAGATGGTCAAATGCTGAGACCTGGAGTTCAAAGAAAAATCCAGTGTTCAAGCTCCTCATGCACAAATACTTTTTGAGGGTAATGTAACAGATTTTGTTTCAATGGGGATAATTGCTAAGTGTATAATAACATGCAGGTGATAAGCAAAGTGCCAAAATCAAACCATAATTTCAGTACACTGAAAAGCATTAATGAGTGAGTGCTTGTGTAAAAATAGAATTCAAAAAGAAAATATCTGAAGCAGAAACTGGATATATACTCCTATAGGTTTTTTGCTCTCCCACAAGTATGTTGCCATGGATTGGCACCAGGGGAAAATTATGGTAAGTGATTTATACACTTTTCTGCTTTCCTGGCACCAACATGGCAGCATACATGTGGTAGACCGAATCAACCACAATGTTCTGTTTTACATGCTTTAGATAGCCAATGCTACTTCATATACACTATATGACCAAAAGTACTGGATGCCTGCCTTTACACACACATGAACTTTAATGGTATCCCAGTCTTAGTCTGTAGGGTTCAATATTGAGTTGGCCCACCCTTTGCAGCTATAACAGCTTCAACTCTTCTAGGAAGGCTGTCCACAAGGTTTAGGAGTGTGTCTATGGGAATGTTTGACCATTCTTCCAGAAGTGCATTTGTGGGGTTAGGTACTGATGTTGGACGAGAAGGCCTTTCTCTCAGACTCCGCTCTAATTCATCTCAAAAGTGTTCTATCGGGTTGAGGTCAGGAGGACTCTGTGCAGGCCAGTCATGTTCCTCTACCCCAAACCTGCTCATCCATGTCTTTATGGACCTTTCTTTGTGCACTGGTGCGCAGTCATGTTGGAACAGGAAGGGGCCATCCACAAACTGTTCCCACAAAGTTGGGAGCATGAAATTGTCCAAAATGTCTTGGTATGCTGACGCCTTAAGAGTTCCCTTCACTGGAACTAAGGGGCCAAGCCCAACTCCGGAAAAACAACCCCACAAAGTATCCCCCATATGATTTGGAGCAGTGCACAAAGAAAGGTCCATAAAGACATGGATGAGCGAGTTTGGGGTGGAGGAACTTGCCTGGCCTGCACAGAGCCCTTACCTCAACCCGATAGAACACCTTTGGGAAGAATTAGAGTGGAGACTGCGAGCCAGACCACCTTGTCCACATCAGTGCCTGACCTCACAAATACACTTCTGGAAGAATGGTCAAACATTCCCATAGACACACTCCTAAACCTTGTGGACAGCCTTCCTAGAAGAGTTGAAGCTGTTATAGCTGCAAAGGGTGGGCCAACTCAATATTGAACCCTACAGACTAAGACTGGGATGACATTAAAGTTCATATGCATGTAAAGGCAGGTATCCCAAAAGTTTTGGTAATATAGTATATGTGTTACACGTGCTGGCCTCCCACATCTCACATTTTTTACTTAACTTTGCATATTCTTTAATGGCAAACGTTTGACTGTACATTACATACTCAAGATCATTACACCCCATGCACTCCGCCACTATCACATTCCATATGTAGACTGCCTTTAGATCAGTGTCTCAACTCCAGTCCTCAAGTACCCCCAACAGGTCATGTTTTCAGGATTTCCCTCAGATGAAACGGCTGTGGTAATTACTAAGGCAGTGAAGCTGATCAAATCACCTGTGCAAAATAATGCAAAGCCTGAAAACATGGACTGTTGGGGGTACTTGAGGACTGGAGTTGAGAAACATTGTTGTAGATGACACGCTTTGGACTTCCACGATCCACATTCTGCACTGTATATTACATACTTGAGACTGTCACATTCCATACGTTGCACACTACATACTCTGGACCACTACACTCCATGCAATGCTCTGTATATTACATTGGGGGTTATTTACTAAAGGCAAATCCAAATTGCACTGCAAGTGCACTTGGAAGTGAAGTCGCTGTAGATCTGAGGGGGAAATGCAAGGGAAATAAAAAACAGCATTTTAGCTTGCACATGATTGGATGATAAAGTCAGCAGAGCTTCCCCTCATTTCAGATCTTACCTTCAGATCTACAGCGACTGCAATTCCAAGTGCATTTGGAATTTGCCTTTAGTAAATAACCCCCATAGTCTTCTATTAAATATCTGTTCATTTTAAACGGTCCTTGTAACCCACTAACAGTTAATGTAAGTTTGTAACTGGACTCCACAACTTTTCTATATGCACAAGAGAAACAAAATTGGCTTCTCTTTTGTGAATCGTATTTACAAAAAAGGATAACATAAATATAGTCAGCTAAGCATTTTGTATGCGGTAAGGATAACAGCATTTTTTTTTTTTTAATAATTCAGCAGCGTTTCCATTTTCCATTTTTTTCCCCATTTCCCTTATGCTTTACAGTGTTCTGGCAGTGTGTTTGTGAAATGTGTAAGACAACCCTTCCCCCTACCTTTCCCAACGTCAAGGGTTTTCTCTGAACGTCAGACTGGATATTTTCAGGAAGGTCGGAATTTCAACATCCTGCACTACAGAGAGCTGACATTTACACTAAAAATTCATTTATAGACCTGCCAATCCATCACCTAGGTCAGTGTAACATTTACCAACAAAAATGTGACATGTACCCATTCACCCCTCTAACTTTTAGGCAGATAAATCCACATTAGGATGCAGCTGTGGTTTACCAAGTTCATCACTGTTTATGTATATTATACCATAGGGAAAGATTAAATACACACTGCGGGAAACTTACAGAGACTGAAGCAGCAATGCATGGCAACCAATCAGCTTCTATGTAGTGTCTAGCTACCATAGGTATGTACAGCCTATTGCATTGGGGTATGCACCCCAAAGCTCAAACACACATGCCTTTCTCTGCAGCCTCAGCTGCACAGGACAGTGAATGAACGGAATGATAGTGCTCAGTGCTGAGTGGCTTCTTGTTCATTTACAAACTGAAGCATAGTAAACAGTTTACTATGCTTCAGTTATCAATGGACACAGTGAGCGAGTGTGTGCACTATTCATTTAGAAAAGGAAAGTGCCGGAAAATTACATATTTACTAGCCCCTTCCCCTGCTCTCCATCCTGAAACATCCCCCCACAGCAGCCAGGGGAGAGGAGAGGAGAGAAGCCAGGAGCACTGCAGATTGGGGGTGCCAACACTGGGGAAAGCCCAGGCAGTAGGGGGGAATCGGCACCTGGCATACCTATGCTAGCTACAGTAGTTCTCTAGTTTATTGCCACATTTAGAATTTTTTTTTTTATAGTTGCTTTCAGGAACGATAGCAAGTTCTTAGGAAGAATCCAACCATGATACAAAATATACATAAACTGTTTAGTGTGTATATTCTTGTATGGTACAAAATGAACTTGTAAGGCTTTGAAAGAGCACTGTACAGCAAGTTTTACAAAGCATCTGCAAAGCTTTCAGACAATGTTTTGAAAGCCTTTAAAGCAGTCTTTACCTCCAAACAGAATAGGGTGAAACACATCCTACTAGGATAGGAAAGAGACCCTGTCACCCACTTAAAAAAATTGTAGAAAAAAGAAAAGAAAAAAATCAAGAATTTTAAATGCTCACCTGCAGTGTTTTTCCTTTCTATAGAAAACAATTATTTGATTGTAACCTGCCTTTGAATTTGCTAGTAAATTTGACATCTGCAAGAAGAGTCAATTCTCTAGAACATCCCCCACCCCTCTTCTGGAAGGCTCTAATTATTCTCCATGCAGCTGCTGGGCTCAGAGCAAAGGAGGATACTATAGTATAGATTGTGACTGGAGTGACAGTTCTGATCCCTGTTGGGCCTATGGACATCACATCCGAGATGGTGGCACTCAGAAGTCCTTTTGGATGTCCTCACAAGGGAAGCTTTTACAGGTAAATAACATGCAAATATGTTAACGAGGAATGTCACCCTTACCATAAAAATGACAACAAAATATATTAAAGAGGAACTTCACCCTTAACATAAAGATTGCCCCTGTTGAATTCTGCTTAGTCGAAACGCGTAGGGCTAGCATTTTCAGCTTCCCACATTAGCATTTTTATCTTATGTGATCACTTTTTATCGTGTATGGTGTTTAGTACAAAAAATCCCATTTGTTTGACCTACACCATGTGGAGTTTCCCTTTTTCTTTTTCCATGTTCCCATATTAAATCACCATCTTTGGACCATTCTGGAAACAGAGAACGCGATTGACAGCCGTTCAACTTCCGCCTGTGACTACCACCATCCATTTGTGCCTGGTGCCCACAAGATACCATCCGGTTGGACACTACGGGAGATCTTCCCTATGCCTTTTTGACGCACTGCTATAAGGTATGTGCATCCTACGGATCCGGTAAGGGTACATTTACTTTTATTGAACATCCACACGCCTTCCGGTGTCTACTGTTCCCTTCAAATTGGAGGAGTTATTGCTTCACTAGTTCTCGTATATGGACTTTTAGGTTTTGCTGTTCCATATTTCACTTAAAGACATTTGATCACAATTTGTCACTTTTAACATTCCAATGTGCGTTTATAATTACTTTAATTACATGTTTATCAGTACATGTTAGATATTTCTAGCGCTGCACTTTATATTTTTAATTCTCTGTGGACTTGGTTTGTTTGTGTGTCAGGTGCTTTTGTTTTTCACTTTTTTTTGGGTTTAGCGCAGCTTTTTTCACCCTTTACACTTACCATAAAGATGACAACAAAGGCAGCTTTAAACATGCTTAAAAGAGAAGTATGGGTTTGGGTTTTTTTCCCCCCATCATACTTACCTAGGTGGATACTGCATCTGTCCCCCAACACCTCTACACCGAGAACCGAGCGATCAAACATCACTGATGACTGGGTTCTCTCAGGTCCCCGAGCAGAGAGCTGCTGACTGTCAATCAGCATCTCTCCGCTCTGCTCCTCCACGCTCACTGGAGCGCTGAACTGTGGAGCGGCCGTCTCAGGCTCTCAGCGGCTCACTGGAACGGGCATCAGTCCAGGCACCTGGCGGATTCAGACTTGCATTGTCGGGATGACACGGTGCCTGGACTGATTCCTGTGACATCAATGTACAAATATCGTGCTGGTGACCACACAATAGGGATAAAACTTTTCCCGAAAGGGAATTTAAAAAAACCATATGGACATTAACTAAAATTAATAGAGAGAAGTGGTTTGACCTTAAACTGCGTAGAGGGTTCTTTACTGTAAGAGAGGTAAGGATGTGGAATTCTCTTCCACAAGCAGTGGTTTCAGCAGGGAGCATCGATAATTTCAAAAAACTATTAGCTAGGCACTTAAACGACCATAACGTACAGGGATATACAATGTAACATTGACATAAAAACACACGCACAGGTTGGACTTGTGTCTTTTTTCAACCTCACCAACTATGTCAGCAGAGAGCAGACTTCAGACCGCTCTCTGCTGAAAACGGGTCACAGGAGTGCAAAAAGAATCGCACTCCTGTGTTCCATAGGAGAAGGATCTACAAACTGATACTTCTAGATAATGGACAGCTTTCAATTCTTTGCATACCTTATTTTATTTTTCTTTACATCCCCATTCTTCTCATGCTGGCCATTTTCATAAAGGCAGCTCCGTTTACTACCTGGAACACTTGGGTCTGCCTCCTGGAACATGTGACAGAAATTTCCAGGGTTACATTGCCTATGCATCATTCAACCAGGAAGTCGAAGAACAGCAGCTGTATATGCTCTTGTACGTTTGGTGAAAGGGGGTCTATTATAAATATGCATATAATCTTACAGGAAGATTTTGTTGAAAGTAATGGCCTGGTAACAGCATCTCTTTAAAGCTAAAATAAGCTATACTTAAAAACTCACCTTGTAATGGGAACCCCATATTGTAATGCAGGCCATACACGGAGCGAATTTCTTTTCTGCAACCACGGCAAAAGATATTTGCTTGACTCCCCAATCAACGCAGACAGTGATGACAGGGGAATTCCTCCCGCCGAACCATTGTATTTATTCTCCCGGCGAGGGAAGCCATCCCCGCCGGAAGAAGACAGTGATTATTGCTAGTGGCTATCGCGAAAATCCTATGGATTAATTGCTCATTTAGTCTAGGAGTTGAAGAATAGGTTAAAATATGTACCCTATATACCTGACTCCTGTAGGATTCCTCCCTGAGCACTTGACTGATTGCGGCTTTTCAACTGTTGGTTTTTCAGAGTATGTGATGATGCTATCAGTGTTTTTTTGCTTAACCTAGCAGGCTGAATGAAAAAAAAACTTGAGGAGTTCGATAAGAACTCGCTGTACTATCCGATGTTAGTACAACAGTTCTTACAGGGGGACTGCCCCCCTGCAAAATTACACTGGTCAGCGCTCACACCCATTGGCTGCCAGCGCTGGTCAGATGCTGATTGGATGCTGGTCTTCCAGCATGCCCGTTCGACAGAAGCTGACCGGCTTCTGTCGGACAGGCTGGTGTACACAATGTTGGCTTGTTTCTGTTGAACAGGCCCGTGTGCACCAGGCTATATTTGGGTCAAAGCAGAGCACAAGCGTTTACCTTGCAGCGGGGCTCCTCCTGCAACGCAAGGTTTAAATATTAATGTTGTCTACTCTAGAGGGTAATATATTAAGTGAAATATCTTGTTCCTCAATCTCTGAGGAATAAGGTAGGAATAAGGAATTTCACGTTACTCATCACCCCCTTGAGTATTTAAACCCTGCATTGCAGACGAAGTCCCACTGCCAGATACGTTTTTATAGTTGGCTGTTCAATTTTACCAATGCTTTTGAGAAACCTATTGCAAGAATTGTTCTTAAACACAACACACTGAAACTCGTATATACAAGGCCTAAGTGATATTCTGTCCAACTTTCCCAGCTTGGGTAGCCCATCCAGTCATAGATCTGGTTCTCCCCCACCATTACCCTTTCAGTAACAAGTGTATACCATACTGGAAGAACGCTTCATAAAATATGAAGAGGTTTGTATACATACATACATATTTATATAGAGTTTTGATGGATTACAATTTCTTGTCCTTTTAGAAGCCAGTTTAAATGAAGTAAAGTGTCCAGAAACAAAGGTTGCTGGTATGGGAAACCACGTATCGAATGTGTGCCAGTCAGTACTGGTCCCTCTAACAAGACGCTTCCTAGCTGGAGACATTGCTTACATTTTGTATAGGCACATCCAATTCCTACAAACTAAGAATATACAACCCCTGGCAAAAATTATGGAATCACCAGTCCCTGAGGATGTTCCTTCAGTTGTTTATTGTTGTAGAAAAAAAGCAGATCACAGACATGGCCAAAAACTAAAGGCATTTCAAATGGCAACTTTCTGGCTTTAAGAAACACTAAAAAGAAATCAAGAAAAATAATTGTGGTGGCCAGTAACAGTTAGATTTATAGAGGCATGAGGCATTGACTTAATGAGTGATAAACAGTACTCTTCATCAATTTGGCTCCAGCCTTCTCTGATTGCTGTTGCCAAATCATCTTTGCAGGTTGGAGCCTTGCCATGGACCATTTTCTTTAACTTCCACCACAGATTTTCAGTTGGATTGAGATCCGGACTGTTTGCAGGCCATGACATTGACCTTATGTGTCTTTCTTCAAGGAATTTTTTCACAGTTTTTGCTCTATGGCAAGATGCATTATCATCTTGATAAATGATTTCATCATCCCCAAACATCCTTTCAATAGATGGGATAAGAAAAGTGTCCAAAATTTCAATGTAAACCTGTGCATTTATTGAAGATTTAATGGCAGCCATCTCCCCAGTGCCTTTACCTGACATGCAGCCCCATATCATAATTGACTGTGGAAATTTGCATGTTTTCTTCAAACAGTCGTCTGCATAAATCTCATTGGAACGGCATCAAACAAAAATTCCAGCATCATCACCTTGCCCAATGCAGATTCGAGATTCATCACTGAATATGACTTTCATCCAATCATCCACAGTCCACGATTGCCTTTCCTTAGCCCATTGTAACCTTGTTTTTTTGTGTTTAGGTGTTAGAGATGGCTTTCTTTTAGCTTTTCTGTATGTAAATCCCATTTCCTTTAGGCGGTTTCTTACAGTTCGGTCACAGATGTTGATTCCAGTTTCCTCCCATTTGTTCCTCATTTGTTTTGTTGTATATTTTCTGTTTTCAAGGCATATTGCTTTAAGTTGTCTGTCTTGACGCTTTGATGTCTTCCTTGGTCTACCAGTTTGCTTGCCTTTAACCACCTTCCCATGTTGTTTGTATTTGGTCCATGTTTTAGACACAGCCGACTGTGAACAACCAACATCTTGTGCAACACTGCGTGATGATTTACCCTCTTTACCTACATACTAACAAGCAGATTTAATCTGATGCAGGTGTTAGTGTTTGTAATAAATTTACAGGGCGATTCCATAATTTTTTCCTCAGAATTGAGTGATTCCATAATTTATTCCCTGTGCTTGTTCTATAAATCTAACTGTTACTGGCCACCACAAATATTTTTCTGGATTTCTTTTAGTGTTTCTTAAAGCCAGAAAGTTGCCATTTGAAATGCCTTTAGTTCTTGGCCATGTCTGTGATCTGCTTTTTTTCCACAACAATAAACAACTGAAGGAACATCCTCAAGGACTGGTGATTCCATAATTTTTGCCAGGGGTTGTAATGTCCTTATAATGAACACTGCTCCATAGAATGGTCTATACAGGGTAAAACATTTCTTCAGCCTACACTTACTACTCAATACCAGCTTGTGAGGCTAAGCAGACAGCAGATCTGGACATGGTTCTAACTTTTGGTTTTTGTGCATGTGGGAAAAACATGTAGATTGTTTGGCTGTCCTTCCGATATTCTTGGCTTACGTACCAACTCACAGCCCTGGAACAAGCATGATGTAAGGGAACTAAATGCCTGACCTGCATAATAATTTCCAGGGCAGTGGATCGGAAATAACTTAGGTAAAGGATCAGCAAAACAACCAGGAAGATGGAATTCTCAGGTGGGGATTGCGAATACATGCTTTTCTCAAATTCCCTTGACTAAATGAACAGTTATACAGGTGGTCGTGCAAGACAGCACCCTGTATCAGAAGTTATTATTTTAAGGCATTCTGCGTAACTGCCTACCAGCCTCTGATATTAAGACATGCAGTTGCTCAGGATTGTACACACTCCGTGGTGCTGTGCTTGCCGCAAAAATGTAACAGCATGGCGCATTTGGCAGGTGTTACCGCCACAGAAAACGCTCCACGCAAGTCTATAGGGCCATGTCACAACTGTCCCGCAACTGCATGTGATTTACAGAGTTAAATCAGGTGATGAGGAAGCAACATATCACCTTCTCACCTGTCAAATGCCCTCCGAGGAGTGATTCAACACATCGCTTTTCAGAAGGCACTTCAAATGTGAACGAGCCCTTAAAGTGTTACTAAACCCACAACAGTAAAATCAGTCTGTATATGCAGTAAAGCATGCTTGTTATACTCACTGTGGAACCTAAGGGGCTAATCCTCTGCATTGTGTAAAAAGGCTGTTTGATCCCGTCTCCTCAGTCTTCCAGTGTCCCCAATTCATCTTCAGATAGTACAGAGGGTAAAGGACAAGCTGCACATGCTCAGTTTGGTGTGTACTGCTAGAGAGGTTTTTCTTTTTCTTGGGAGAGTGCATGTGATCAGCACAGGGCCAATCAGCACTGTCCAGAGGGTCAGGGGTCCCGCATCCTCATAGGACAGCTAGAGCAGTATGAAAACTCCTCCTACAAGCTTTAACCAGACACTGATAGAATATGCTGATGAGAAAAGGTATTTAGCAGTTTATATGTACTAAAACTATTGCATTTCCAACTGGCTGCTGCTTAGGCTGTAATATACTGTAAAAGCTTGTGCTACGTATGGTATGCTCTACGGTCTTCCGGCAGCAGTACAATAGACTTTTGCTCTACTCTAGGATAAAGAGTCAGTTGTATCTCCACCACTTAGAAGAGGATTGTATTTTTGTAGTGAGTACAGGGCTTCCTCTAAATGGCCAAGGTAAAAAAAAGGGGGGGTTAGTTTGGCGGGGGGGGGACATCACAATCTCTAACTTGGCCAATCAAAGGAAACCTTGTATTCATTGAAAAATGATGAGGCTTCTCACAAATGGTGGGGATGCAATACAACCAACTCTCTCTATAATAGGAGTGATGGGGGGGGGGATCTATCACACTGTTGCTGAAACACAGGCTTGTTGCTTACTGTTAATTGCACAAGCTACTACAGTGTATTACAGCCTCAGCAGATACTAGTCTGTTTTGGCATGAAAATAATTAGTTTGGTCCAAACTGGACAAATTAAAGTAATGAAATCACAAGGAAATCTGGAAAAAAAAAAACATTTAAATAAAATAGGTTCCAATCATTGGCATCCAATCTGGAACATCCGATTCTAATATAATTGATTTAAAGTAGCGATAATTGCTGAGGTGTACCTAATATTTCCATGCATGTTTGTTAATTTAGATTACGAGTGAATACACTATGTCAATTTTATGTGTCCTTTGTTCATGGATATCACATTTATCCATAGGCACTCCGTGAGTGAAGATTTTTTTTTTCCCCCATGTTCAAATAGGTTAAAAAATTAATTATATTGGTTATTAATCTACATTCATGGCTGACTTATGCCTAGCCAAGCTCTTTTAATTCCTCCATCAACCATATATGGAAATATCCTGTCCAAAGAAAAACAGGGTGGCCAGAGGCCCTGCTCCTTCCTGGCTTATAGCTTATAAGAAAAGATGAACATTTGACATTAAGTTTTTTGGGATGGGCAATAAAAGATTCAGAGGTGTGTGTGTGTATTTATATATGCAATATTTGTTTTCCCAATCTGAAAAAAGGATGGGTGCAGAGCACCATAGTTCCTTGCAAATGATATGCACATAATAATTTCAAATTGTACAAAGCAATTTTGTTAGCAGATTTATGTACAAGGGAGTCAGACCCAACAACTCTGACAAGTCAAAAGCATTATATTCTTTCTGGGGAAAATGGCTTGATGGCTTACTTTAAGTTGCCCTCTGTATTCACACTGACTTGTTCAGTACGTGAAAAGCAAATGATAGGAAAAAAAGCTGAAGGCTGGTCATAGGTGGTCATCAACAGGAAGATCAGTTGATTGCAGTTTAAATAATTCTCACTAAGTCTCTTCCCAGAATCCTAAAATTATACTAGGAAATGTATCAGTTCGTTCAACATTGTCTGTAGTGTGTGCATCTAAATCACTGTGGGACCATTGAATTGTAAACACCTTCATGGAATGTAAATGGTGTATCTATGGAAATCATTAGTGCTATACTGAAAACAGCAGACAGGAAAGAGGAAACTTATCACCATATTTCCAGTCATCATGTAGAAAACGTTAGGCTATTTGAAAGGATTTGGTCTAAAATAACTTATGTGTAGTGCCAAATTTATTGGGCAATAAAGGTGGGTATATATGTATCGAAATTCAGCTGCTTCAAAGATGGGTGGTTTCCGCTGCATCCACAACTGTGGAAGCAGATTTTTTTTTTTTTATACAAACCCTTGGTAGAACAAAAAATAAATAAAATAAAAACCGTTTAAATCTAGCTAAAGGAGTAAAATTATATAGACATGTCTGCTTTGGTTAGAAAAAGGCTGCTTTAGTATGTGTAGGCAATTCTACAGCCATGGCCATTGTTCTGCCACAGTATGCAGAGGATCAGTGAATGTTAAAGCCCCGTATATTGGCCGAAATGAGTCAGTACAGTAGATACCGGTCGACATTCGGCCTGTGTGTACAGGGTCTTGCTTGACCGAAGCTGATCTTACAACAGGCTTCTGTCAAACGAGCATGCTAGAAAAACAGCAGCCAATCGGCATCCGGTCAGCGCTCTCAGCCAATAGCTACAAGAGCTGGATGAGGTGTTCTGGGAGGGGCAGCCCCCCCCCCCTGTCAGAACACAATAGCTCAGCAGGGAGATCGCTGTACTAACATCACATCGTTAATACAGAACCTTCTTACAAGCTCAGTATTTTTTTGGTTCAGCCACCTGGGCTGAAGCCAAAAAACGACTAAACGAAAACAAACAAAAAACAAAACAAACTCACCATGTGTACCATGCTTAAAAGGGGTTGTAAACCCTCGTGTTTTTTCACCTTAAAAAACTTCTGACACTGACCAGCCCCCCCGTTTTACTCACCTAACACCGTTCGTTCCCACGACGGAAACGCGCTCTACCTCTGTCCGTTGTCTCGGCTCTTAATTGGATAGATTGATAGCAGCACAGCCATTGGCTCCAACTGCTGTCAATCAAATCCAATGACGCGGGCGCGAGTCCGGCATTCTGTGTCTATGGACGCAAAAGCCAGACTCGGGAGCGTGCCCACATGGTAACCCCCAGGGAGAGCGCTTCTCCTAGGGGGTTTACCGATGCAGGGAGGAGATGATAGCACCGGCGGGGGGTCCCAGACCAGGTGGATCTGTGCCACTCTGTGCAAAATTAACTGATTAACAAAATTAATTTGTTTTTGTTTTTTAAATAACCAACACACACAAGGGTTTACAACCCCTTTAAAACAGAAGTAAACCCATCCATAAAACAGTTTCATTTTCGGCATGGGCCGGAAATGTAACACTCCCTTTGGTTGTGCTCTCAACCAAACTGTCAAACCATCTAATGGCTGGTGTCATAACTGATCACATGTGCAGCATCGTGGCAGTTGTAGATTAAACAGAGGCTAAGATGGCAGCTTCCTTGGCTAAAAAAGATAGGGGGGTTTACTTACACTTTAAGCAAGTCATTCCCTCCTGCAGTGCTGTGTTCTGCTGGCAGGAAGCCTTCCCTGTTGGCTGAACACAATGATATAGCCACCAGCAGTAGTTGCATCAAAAAATTTAGACAGGTTGGTTGTACTGAAGTACAACTATCCTGCCTATAGATGGATCAAATCTTGGCTGGTCCCTGCTGAACTGAATCATCTACGACTGACTTCACACATCTAGACCAGTCAGATCTCCCCACCAATGTGGACAGACAATTCAAATACGGTTTGGCTATCTGTATTGCATTCACCAAAGTTTGTAAAAAGCATTGTGCCCCGATTTCTGTATGAACGGGCAGTTAGTTACACATGGCAACAACAAAACTGCCACTGATCCCTTAAAATACTAGTAAAACATAATACTGCCATAAACAGGTACATACTCCTCCAAGTTAAGCGTCTCTACAGACAATCATCCAGTAACGCAATCCAGTAGTTTTTCATTTTTATTTCTGTGGATGTCTCTTGAGCCTAATGTGATGAACGTCAATTGGGCAGATTAGAAAGCCTGTGCCACCTGCCATTATTCCCCAGCTGGCAAACCAAGGCCAGGTTTTCTTTTTCTCCCTCCATAGTGAATACTGCAAGCTTGGCAGTGTCCTGCTCTTCCATTCTTTTGGTGTCAAAGCAGTTGGATCATGCCTGCAGGTCAAACTGCTCCACTATGTCCATAGGTGACTATATAGTGCGTAGTTGTTCCTTCTACAAAAAAGTGGCTAAATGAACCAAAATAAAGAATGGTATATTGTGTTTATCTTCAGCTGCCCACAGGTATGAGATGACGTGCATATGCTCAAACTCCAAATGATCAGTCTTTACAACAGGGGTCTCCAAACTTTCTAAACAAAGGGCCTGTTTACTGTGCTTCAGACAGGCCAGAGTGGCCAGTGGGCGTAAAAAAAATATTACATAGTGCCTGTAGTCAGTAGGAGGAATAGTGTCCCTTCATTGGTATTAGTGGAAGGAATAGTGCCCAATTGTTTATATCAATGGGAGTAACTATGCCCTATTGCTGGTGTCAGTGGGAGGAATAGTGCCCCATCATTGGTGTCAGTGGAAGAAAAAACACCCCATTGTAGGTGTCAGTAAGAGGAATAGTGCCCCGAGGAACAAATAAAGGTAAGCAACAGGCTGCAGTTTGGAGACCACTGCTTTAGAAAAAATTGTGACCTAAACATACACACTTGCCCTGACCTGATCTTGGAAGAGCAAGAGCAACAGGCCAGGAAAACAGTCTTGCTAATTAGCCCTCCCCTATATTTATTGATGACAGGCTACAAATAAAAATATAATAGTTTCTTTGAATAATCAATCATCGGGATGACACAAACAATCAGCCGATGTCTATGAACACTTTAACTGTCCTAAATATACTGTTTAATGCGAAATGTAGAAAACAAATTTACATCTTGGCAGGAGGCAGTCTTATTAAGGAGTCATCAGTAGATCCTGTCACCTGTCCAGGTGTGCGCTTCAGGGGTGGGTTGTAATGACACACAGGATGTGCACATTCCATATAATGACATAGAAGGCAGGAACAAAATTCCTAATATCTGGAACTCCCACAGATAAAGGGTGCATCTTCATTAACGTGTGTCATGTGTGTAATTATACAGTATCATCTTGGTCATTTTCCGTACATGTGCCTGGCTAATGCAAAAGCACAGTATGTGCTTGCCTAGTCTGAGGAATCATTGCTGTGGAATGGCATTGCTGTATAAACGTTGGGTGTTGTAGATTTAGCACTTGAGTATTTACACAGGGCAGTTAATACAGGCCACACAGACGTTTGAATGCAGAAACCATTAATGTAAACGGTTAACACTGTGCGTCAGACTCCCCTTTACGCTGTACAGCCTTGTAAGAAAGCTATCTAGCCGTGACGTGGAGGGGTGGGGACTCCTGAGAGGTATGGGCTGGAAGGGAGGGAGGATAATCATAAAAAGGGAAAAAAGCAGGGAGGGGGAATGAAGGGGAGGGGGAGATAGCTGGGGGGGAGAGGCCTTCCAAGAAAAAGCAGAACAGCCTGTAAGGGAGCTAGGACAAAAGGAGGAGAGGAGGGGGTAGTAGGAGTTAACCTGTTCACTGCAGACTTGTCTGTTTGCATATACCTTGTGAGCCGGTGGTTGAAAAGACCAACCTTATTACCAGGAGAAATAAATTAAAGTCTCACATCGAACAGGAATGGCTATTAGCAGCCACAAAACATTGCTGAGATAGGTGACAAGGGAAAAAAAAAAAAAAAAAAAGTAGCCTGTTTAGCTAAGAGACTTTGACATACAACTCTTGCTATTTTCTTTAGCAGATAGGGGAAAAAAAGGCAAAAATGCTAGTTGGACAACAGAGGAGCTAAAGGGTGTGCCAAAAAGTCTTTGTGAAATTTCAGACGCTCTGAAGCAACACAGAATGAGTTAACTCAAGTTGGGTTTGTCACGGTCATGGCCTGGCTGAGTCACACATGACGTGTACAGGAGGAGTTGGTGACAGAACCTGATATGACCTCAGAGTGACACATGGCATTAGGGCGAGTCTCACCTGTTCCCAAACTTGAGAAACTGCAGAAAGGCATTAAAGATTACTGACAAAGCAAGTTAGGCTTGGCAACACATAGCTAGCTTGTCTAGCTGAGCATCACCACAATTATTTTTTCCAGTTAGTTGCATATCAAGCAAGTAACAGGAACATAGAGATTGTAGTCAATGAGCAGAGAAACAAAGCTAAGAATGAGTACAGACCAATTTCCTGGAATAACTGAATAGGAGGAGGAGTAATATTCGGCTCTTGAAATTTTTTTATTCAATTAAACTTTATGTAGGCATGGAAAAAATTAAAAGTGTACAGCTGCGCATGAAGCAGAGCTGTGTTTGATCCCCTTTTGGTTTGCACCCTATTTTTTTCCTCATAGACATACACCAATCAAACATAACCTTATGACCACTGATAGGTTACAATGCCATCTGAAAGTCAGTGGGATATACTAGGCAGCATGTTGTCCCTAAAGTTGATGCGTTGAAGGTTAAAAAAAAAAAAAAAAAAAAAAAGGGGGGGGGGGCACATCACAGTTTGATGCGTATGGGGCTGTGTAGCCGCAGACTAATCAGTGTGCTCATGCTGACCCATGTCCACAGCCAAAAGCACCTAAGCAGCAGAACCAGACCACAGAACAATGGAAGAAGGCAAACCAACAGAGGCAGTGTGATGCTTCAGGCAAAGTTCTGCAGGGAACCTTGTGTCCTGCCATTCATGTGGATATTACTTTGTCACCAACAGTGGGTTTTGGTAGGAGGTATGTGTCAAAGTACACCCCTTTATGGAAACTGTATTCGCAGAAGGCAGTGGCCTCTTTCAGCAGGATAATGGGATCTGTCACACTGCAAGAATAGTTTGAGAAACACAAGGAGTTCAGGTGTTGATTGGCCTCCAAATGCTTCAGATCTCAATTCATTAAGCATCTCTGGTAAGTCCAATTCATGGAGTTCCCACCTTGCAACTTACAGGAAGTAAAACAGCCCTGGCCCATCAAGGCATGGAAGTATCTATATCTCTAAAAAGGTATGCTGTACACCTAGATCTCCACCAACACGTTGCTCTGCCTCCCTCCCATTGCACAGGGTGTCCTCTATTCAATACCTAGGAGTACAGATCACTAGAGAACACCAAGATTATGTTAACATAGAATCACTAGTCACCTTCCTGAAAACCTGTACGCAATCCTGGGCACGACTCCCACTGGGGGTGACTGGGACGATTAACCTTACTAAAATGAGCCTGTTGCCAAAGTTCCTCAACATGTTCTGGCACTCTCCGGTTTTAATCCCCCTAAAAATCTTCAAAATGCTCAACAGCATTTGCAACACTTTTATATGGGGATCCAGCAGACATAAGTTAGCATGGAACACTCTCATAAACCCAACCTCCTCAGGAGGAGCAGCCCTCCCGGACTTCCAGTCATATAATATAGCAACCCAAATCTCCCATTTCTATCATCTCCACAAAGCAGATGAACTTCGATACCAAACCCTAACATGCAACAATTTAGGCAGTAGTACCCACTCTCCCTTGCAGGTAATATTCAGAGGCAAGGGAGGCGGAGGGGTTGCCGATAGCTAGAACCTCCTACTATCCCACCACAAACACATATGGGAAATTGCGCTCAAATGACTGACTTCTTCCACTCACACACACCCCTGTGGCACAATCCTCAACTACGGAAACTGTCTTTAATCCCAGGTGTACCTGGGTATCTAAGGGGATACTATACCTACACCAAGTAATTACCTCCCTCGGAGTATGAAACTTCCAATCACTAAAGGATGAATTTGAGCTACCCCCTCCCCATATGCTATTTCAATATCTACAGATGAGGCATGCCCTTCAGGCCCAATTCGCACTCGGCTTCCCAAACCCGCAAACTTTACCCCTGGTGGATGTAATCATAGGTGCAGATCCCGCTAAACTGATATCCACTCTCTATAATATCTTAAGAACCCGCTCGGTGGCACGGATTATAGATACGGCCAGAACTAGATGGGAGGTTGATATAGGCCCCGTGGAAGAATCAGACTGGGACGAGATTTTTAAAAATACTAAAAAAGCCTCCCCCAGGCTATCTGAGCGCTTGACCCAATTATATATCATACACAAATCTTACCTCACACCAGCAAGAATCGCCAAGTACCACCCAAACTACAACCCACTGTCTCCAAGATGTGCTGGCCACCCATGCACATTCTACCACCTATTATGGTCTTGCCCGGTGATCCAAAACTACTGGACACAGATCATACAATTTCTGCACGACCACATGGGCTCGCCCCTACAGTTGGACCCTAAATCCTGTTTATTGGGCCTACCCCCAGACGTTTCAATAGATAAGTTCCTAGCCACCTTCCAGCACGAAACCCTTTTTAGCGCATGGAAGTTAGTAGCCAGACACTGAATGCAAACCGCTCTCCCTACTATTCAGGCCTGGATTGGGGAAATAAACTTGAATCTGCCATACAAGAAAGTTATATACCGACACAGGGGCTGCCCTGCCAAATACAGTAAGTTCTGGGACAGGTTGCTCGACACCCCAGACACATGCAATGAGTAGACCTGCTCACCTGAACATATATTGGGGGATGAGTAATATCTCAAGTCACATGCAAGAACCTCATCACACCATACTGTAAATTGATAAATGACCAAAAGTCTTTAGTGCTGGGGGTCGGAATACAATCTGATAAATATGACTTGTCACTAGACGTAAAGATAGACTACATTGTGCAATGGACACCTAGGATAATTCACCTGTTTGTGTTTAATTTGTATCCTTTTATTGTACTACAGGACAGGTGGGTGGTCATAAAGTTATGGCTGAGTGGTCTATATAAAGAATACAGGAGTCAGTGACAAGTAAATTAAGGGAAAAGGTAAGTTCACAGGTTACCACGATTTTTTGAGGATGCACCATTTCCTGAACAAGGTGATCTCTTATCACTCCACCCTAGACAGAAGCAGCAGTGGGTTTATTTGGTAGAGTACCCTTTAACACCACTCCTGGATAAAGCATACAAAGCTAAAGCCAATGCCACTAGGTAAAAAAAAAAAAAAAATAAGTGTATGTCCCATATGCCTTTTATAAAATATAAGGGAGGGGGCACACCGACCTAGTGCTTTACCATAACTCAATTTTATCAAGTGAAAAAGTAACAAGTGAATACTCAAAACGCATTTCATGCATAGGCATAACTAAAAAAAGCTGATGCGATCCCCTCCAAATGCTCCATAATCCACTGATGACATGGGAAGACGTCAGAGCATACAGGAATGGCTGATGTGTTTTGGAGGGTCTAGCCCTCTTCTTCAGAGCCAAACCTTGGCTTTGTTACTTATTCACTTAAAAAAAAAAAAAATGAGTTATGGTAATGCATTTGGTCGGTGCGCTCTCTTGGGTTTTATAGTTTGCCTAAGGATAAACATAGTCCTGAGGGCAGCAAGACGGTTGTGCAAGAATAGCCAAGAGGACAGTCCTTTTTTCCCTTAAAGGAGAAGTACAGCCAAAGCTTGTTTGGCTGTATTTCTCATGTGGATCACAGAAGTGCAGAATGAGCTGCACTCCTGTGACCCATTTTCAGCAGACAGCGGGCTGAGCGTGTGGGTGGGGGGATTGCTCTCTGCTCTGGGAACAGAGCAATTAGTGGTCTTTGATTGCTCAGTTTTCAGTCTTACAGTTGTCGAGGGAACGAAGCTGCATCCACCTAAGTACGATTTTAAAAAAAACACAAAAAAAAAAAAAACACAAGCCCAACCTCTTAAGCACCACAACAGGAGGTTACTGTCTTTAAAATATACCAGGTTTTTCTACCACTTCTAAAATAAATAAAATCAAAAACCAACACACAGTATGAAAAATAGGAAAACTATTTAGATGAAAAAAAAATGTCATTGCATAATGACGCTCATAATAATGACTCAAGAACTCAACAATTTTGTTTGCTTTTTTTTTTTTTTATTGTTTGGGGGACGGCAAATGGAAGCTGTGCTGTTAGAGATTTACAATTCCTGAAAGAGAAAATTAAAATGAATCACAAATCATTTAAAAACCTCTCCTTCGATACAGTTGCAGCTACTGACAGAAATTAAAGCATTTTTTATCCTAAGTAAGCTTGGTGTATTACTGCCACCTTGTGGTATAGCGCTATATGAAGAACCTAGTTAAAGGATGCATTGTACTTAAATGAGATGCTTTCAGCTGTGATTACAAAAACGGGGTTATCCTGTATATAATTCTCTGTGTCCCCTCCCCCCAACAATGCTGTTGAATGTAAAAAAAATAAAAAAATAAACTAAAAATGTAAAGCTATTTTCAAAAATAGGCATGGAGGTTCTTCCCCATACTACTCTACACTAAAATATGTGAAAAATAAATCTGATGTTGAAGTTTGTATCGGATCTACTTTTCATATACTACCAGCACACTTTCCTGTGCAGAACTTAAGATTGTAACGGTATTGAGACTTCCACACATGCTAGAAAAGCCTTCTCTTTATACTCATATGCATATGGGACAAGAATATGTATTCAATCTGGCACATAAAAGACAGAAGGGGGCACATGCACAGAATGTAAGAGCATTTGTCTGTGTATAAAGGATGCCTGTGAGGGGATGTGGTATGAGCAAAGAGCAGGGATGCCAGATGTAAGGTGGGTGAGTGATGTGTCAGAAGTGGGTGGAAATGCACAGAAAGTCTGCCAGAGGTTAAAGTATGTTGTAGAGGAAGTAGTCAGAGGGAACTGTTGGAAGGCTGATAGATGAAAAAAATAAAAATAATGAGTAGAATTAAAAAACGTACCACATAACCAGCATTGTAGAAATCCAGAATATATGCTCTACTGTACTACTCTAACATAGCAGGTTAATATCAAGTTGCATGCATGCGTAGTAAGCCACAAAAAACAGCACAGTGTAAGCAGTATGTGAAATAAAAGCGACCTTGTAACTATAGCAAAATTTTGAAGTCAAGGCTTTTTAGAAACAATAGTTACTGTTCCTTCTGCTGCCACTGCAGAACGCCACTTCGATCCAGAGAAAATCTGCAGATATCCACGGGGAAACAGCCACCTCGGAGAGTTTCATTCTTCTGGGTCCCACGCAGCTCAATGGTTCCTCAATGTCACTAGAGGACACAGTAATAATATGGCAGTCAGCAGGAGGAACCAGTGAGCTGCAGGGGACCCGGAAGGGTCTGTTTACCTGAGGATTTCTGTAGTTGAGTTTAGTGGCGTGGGCAGCAAAAAAGCAAGCATTTACACAGTCGTTTTACATATACGCCTTGGTTTCAAAAGTGAACTGTAGCTACAACCTCACTTTAAAAAGGAAATTTGAGAAATATGGAGGCCACCATTTCTGACCTTCTGAAATGCTGAAAACACACACCCGTAGATTTCTATTGTTAAGCCTGCAGACTGAGTGAAAAATCCAACAGATTCCTTCATCCAAACATGGAAGTGTGTGCTCCTGCTCCTTGAATTTAGCCAGTTGATTAGGAACCAGCTGAAATTTGCTCAGTGCAAGGCAGCATAAGCATAGATTCAAACTGATGTGATTTCCGATGCGTTCCAGAACAAATGGAATTGCATGACAGGTAAAATAACTAGTTTTTTGGAGGCCATTCAAACGCAGCGAGTAAAATAAGTATTGAACACGTCACCATTTTTCTAGGTAAATATATTTCTAAAGGTGCTATTGACATGAAATTTTCACCACGTGGTCGGTAACAACCCATGCAATCCATACATACAAAGACACCAAAACAAATAGGTTCAGAAATTAAGTTATGTGTAATAAAATGGTCATGCATTGCCCCGATGTGGTTTTGGCCCATTCTTCCACACAGTCTTCAAATCTTGAAGGTTCCGTGGGCCTCTTCTATGAACTCTGATATTTAGTTCTTTTCATAGATTTTCTATTGGATTTAAGTCAGGTGATTGGCTGGCCAATTCTAGCAGCTTTATTTTCCTTTCTTTGAAACCAATTGAGAGTTTCCTTGGCTTTGTGTTTGGGATCAGTCTTGCTGAAATGTCCACCCTCATTTCATCTTCATTAACTTGGTAGATGGCAGCAGATTTACAGGCTTTTTTTTTTCCGAAATGGTCAAAAATTAACGCCTCTAAACACAAACACGGCTAAAAGCAGCATTTAAACATGGAAAAACAGATGTTTTTAAACGTCGGTTACTATCTGTCAAGGTGAATCATTCAGGAGAGGTTGTAAAAAAATGTCCCATGTACATTAAGCCTTACGTGCTTTTTCTTCAGCAATGGAGTCTTGCATGGTGAGCATGTATACAGGCCATGGCGATTGAGTGCATTACTTATTGGTTTCTTTGAAATAATTGTATCTGCTAATTCCAGGTCTTTCTGAAGCTCTCCACAAGTGGTCCTTGGCTCTCAGACAACTCTTCTGATAATTATTTTCACTCCTCTGTCAGAAATCTTGTGATGAGCACCTGGTCATGGCCAGTTTATGGCGAAATTATGTTCTTTCCACTTTCAGATTATGGCCCCAACAGTGCTCACTGGAACATTCAGAAGTACTTCTGTAACGCCATCAGTATGTTTTGCAACAATAAGGTTGCAAAGGTCTTGAGAGAGCTCTTTGCTTTTATACCCATTATGAGATTTTTTTGTGTGTGACACATTGGTAACGAGACACCTTTTTATAGGCCTTCAGTTGAGACTTAACTAGCTGATATCAATTTGCACTGACAAGGGGCAGGATTGCTTTTTAATGACTGATAGATTTCAGCTGGTGTCTTGGATTGCCATGCCTTTTTGCACCTCCCTTTCTTCATGCGTTCAATACTTTTTCCCTGTGTCATTCCATTTTATTACACATAACTTAATTTCTGAACATATTTGTTTTGGTGTCTTTGTATGTATGGATTGCATGGGTTGTTACCAACATGTACCTAGAAAAATGGTAACATGTTCAATACTTATTTTACCCGCTGAATATGTGAATCCGATGAGATTTTAAAAAGGATCCTGTGCCAGTTTAGACCGGTGTGATTTTTAGCTCTATAGACTAATGGTAACTGCATGCAACACGCTTCTCTGTCCTAAAGTAGCACAATTCCAGTAAATTTTCTGTAAGTCTTTAATTTTTTGTTCACCTCCCATCCCTGGACCATGTCCCAATGGAGAGAGATGGTGAGTCCAGGACAGAAATTGCAGCTGTATCCAAATCGCATTAAAAAACACATTGCGTCTGAACTGCATCAATTCACACTGCTGCTCCTTCAAATCAGACTGCAAAAAGGATTCAACTCGCAGTGCATCAGTGTGAACCTAGGCCAAATCACAGTCCCAGAACAAGCATGAAGATCTAAAATTGGAATGTCACTCTGACGTCTCTCTAATATTCTTGTTCTGGGTCAGTGACTCCAAGTAGTAAAGCCAGACAGACAGCCAACTCGAATTGTCACGATCAGGTCGGCAAATAGCTTCCATATTTCTTAATGAGAGGAATTTCCAGATAAATCTATTCATGAGGTTAGTTCTAGGTCAATGTACTGGTTTCAGTTAAGGAAGTTTTTTTAATCATGCACGCTAAATGCAGAAAGTGGGGGCATAATGACATGGATACATACCGGTTTTCATTCCAGGGCTTTAACAATGGCTTCACATGCCTCCACATTAACCAGAGCTTCTGCTTTTGCCACTTCATCTCCCGCACTCTGCAATGCTGCCTGTGCTTTTTCCAGGTTTGACCTTGCAGTCTGTCAAGAAAAGTTAAAGAGAAGCAACAGTCTTTATGTTTCCAAGTAGCTATATTTGCCGACGATACATGCAGGATAGTGATCGACAAATATCGTTTTGCAGAATGCGTTCTGTGTGAACAGTCTGAACTGTGGAATCAGATCACATGGGTCTGAACACCCATGCGATTCAATTCCAGCGAGGACAAAGAAAAAAAAAAAAAAAAAAAAGGGCCCTGCACATTTTTTTGATGTGGATCCAGTGCAAATTGAGCCATACATAGATGTACATAAAGGAGTTAATTCACTCCTACAGAGTGGCGGATGTCAGCGGTGACATGTCCCCCGACACCCGCTGCTATCTGATCCTGTCCGTGAAATCCAGACAGATGGTGACCATATTTTCCATTTGTCTGGCAAATCGGATGAAAACGGACAGGTGGTCCGTTTTCATCAGATCTCCCAATAGAGGAGAGCGGAGCTCTGACAGGTCCGTCTCAGCACAGTGAGTGTAGACCTGTCATCAACCACTGAGCAAACAGACAAGCCCATGTGAAAGGGCCCTTAAAGTACCGTTTATGAACCGGAGAGCCACTATTGCAGCTCATCTTCACTGTGCAGCAGTTTATGAAATTGCAATATGGACTGGAAATGAGGTTTTCCACTTCTCATTGCAGCTCAGTAAGAAGCTGGCAGCATAATATTTGTATTAATGTCTTCATATAAATAAAAACACATTTGTAAATGGCTCCTTTAACAAAGACTTTTATTAACTTTAATTTTATTTTCTAACCCTTATTTTGTCATCTTTTATACTTTATTTTTCATTCAGGAGAATTTAAACCCCTGATCTTGCACTATACGCTTATTGCAATTTTTTTTTACCAAAAATAGGTGGGAGAATACATATTGGCCTAAACTGATGAATTTGTTTTTTTTATATTTTTTTTGGATATGTATTATAGCAGAAAGTAAAAAAAATAGCTTTTTTTTTCAAAAATGTTGTTTTCTTTGTTTATAGCGCAAAAAATAAAAACCGCAGAGGTGATCAAATACCACCAAAAGAAAGCTCTATTTGTAAGGAAAAAAAGGACAAACTGTTTTGGTACAACATGACACGACCACGCAATTGTCAGTTAAAGTGACGCAGTGCAGCATCGCAAAAAACGGCCTGGTCAATAAGGGGGTAAATCCTTCCAGGCCTGTAGTGGTTAATAAATGTACACCTTAATGTGCAGGCAAGCTGTCAGTTTTGGCTGCAATGAGCCGCTGTGAGGGGGCAGTGTGATGTGCATCTCAGCACATTATACAGTTCCCTTTTTCTGTCAAATTTATTTGAAGTGCACAACGCGACACTTCATTCATGTCTCCACAAAACAGCGTGGTGAGTTGTGATGTTGTGCAGCAACACGCAGTACCTACCTTAGACCGCTTTCATGCTAGGGCGTTTTTCAGGGGCTTTAGCACTAAAAATAGCGCATGTGAAGCACCTGAAAAATGCCTCATCTGCAGTCCCAGTGTGAAAGCCCGAGTGCTTTCACACTGGAGCGGTGCGCTTGCAGGACATTAGAAAAAGTCCTGCAAGCAGTATCTGTGGGGCAATTTGCAAGCGATGTTTACACTGCTCCTAAAACCGCCCCTGCCCATTGCAATGCATGGGCAGCGCTGCCGAAGCGCCTGCAAAGCGCTTTGGCAGCAGTGCTACACGGGTGCTTTTAACCCCTGCTCCCGCCCGAATAGCGGTGCCAGTTTACTCCGTAGAGCGTAGGAATTACGAATGCAAACAGTATTATTGTCCACATCATGTGTGCCTTTCACTCTCTATTTGCATCTGATGTTGTATAATGTATGCTGGTCTAACAGTCCATGTTCTTATAATTCTTTTGTATACGATCACTACTTTTTGATACTGAAAAAAAAATAAACTTGAGTTTTTAACATTGTTTCACAATCTGTGCCTATAAAGTCCCACCCTGAGGGGGAAAATTGTATTCAAATAGCGGCACCAAAGTGATGCAATAACAGCGCTAAAACTAGCGACGCTTTACCGCTACCACCCCAGTGTGAAAGGGCTCTAAGTCACAGCAAATCTGCATTTAATTGCAACTCACTGCACCGAATGTCTGGGTTGCATTGCAAACAGTACACTAGCATTTAGTGCCATTCTTCCACTGCGAAAAAACACCAGTCATCACGCTGTGTGTTAACAGGCCGTAAACGGAACTGAAGAAGGAGATGCAAAACCGATGTAACCCTAATCAGCTTTCATCATTTTTTTTTCCTAGCCCATTTGAAAGGTCCCATACTTCCTTGAATTCCGTGGCACATATGCACTATGCCCTGAGGACAAATACTGCTTTGTTACACATTTCACAGAGCCTGCCTTCTGAGCTATATAGGAGTTATAGTGTTTGTTATTTATATATAATAATTTAAAAAAAAAAAACCCTTGCTCTGTGCAAGGGTTTTGCACAAAGCGGCCCCGATCCTCCTTTTCTGGGGTCACCCGGCAGCACTCTTGGCCCCTCCTCATCGAGTGCCCCCACAGCGAGCCTGCATTGCATGGGGGGACCTGTGCAGGCACGCTGAGTCCTGCTGCGTCCATCGCAAAGACAGCAGGACTTGGCCTCGCTCTCGTGTCACTGGATTTGAATGACAGCAACAGGAGTCAATGACTCCTGCTGCTATTAATCTATCCAATGAGGACCCGAGACAGCGGCTGGGGCTGCTGTGCTCATGCTAGTCGCTGAAATGCTAGGGGGGCTCTGGGGGGCAGCTGCAGCACAGATTTTTTACCTTAAACACTTGGCTACTGGGCCTTAGTAAAATGATGTCCTCACTTTGGGGGGGATATCTGAATGATGCCTGCAGCTACATGCATCATTCTTTTTAGCAGGCGATTCTGTGCACGATAAGAATGATCATAGCGGCACCTCTTGATCGTTCTTATAGGCGATGGGAGGGGACGCCCCCTGTCCCCTCCCGCCGCCATCCGGTGCTTCTCCGGGCTCCCGATGGCACGGGAGTCATGCCAGCCGGCGTCGGATGAGGACGATAGAGATTTCTGGTGACCAGATGGTCACCAGTCATCTCTATGACCGTCGGAGGCCTGGGCGCAATGTTATGACGTCACGCCCGGACCCCGCATTGTAAACAAAGCCGCGATCGCGATCAAACCCTGCATCTCTCCATAAAGAGGACCTGTCACGATAGATTCCTATTACAAGGGATGTTTACATTCCTTGTAATAGGAAAAAAAGTGATAAAAAAAAGGTAATGTAAAAAAAAAAAAAAAGTGTAAAAATAAAAAAAATTTTTTTTTTTTTTTTTTTTCACTTTAAAGATTTTTTTTAAAAACGCCCCTGTTCCTGGTAGCTCAGGCTCAGAAGCGAACGCACACGTAAGCCCCTCCCACATATGTAAACATCGTTCAAACCACACTTGTGAGGTATCGCCGCGTGTGTTAGAGCGAGAGCAATAATTCTAGCCCTTGACCTCCTCTGTAACTCTAAACTGGTAACCTGTAAAAATTTTCAAAGCGTCGCTTATGGAGATTTTTAAGTACCGAAGTTTGGCGCCATTCCATAAGTGCGCACAATTTTAAAGCGTGACATGTTAGGTATCTATTTACTCGGCGTAACTTCATCTTTCACATTATGCAAAAACATTGGGCTAACTTTACTGTTTTGTTTTTTTTTAAGCACAAAACTGTTTTTTTTCCAAAAAGACGTATTTGAAAAATTGCTGCGCAAATACCGTGCGAGATAAAAAGTTGCAATGACCGCCATTGTATTCTCTAGGGTTTTTGCTAAAAAAAACCATATATAATGTTTGGGGGTTCTATGTAATTTTCCAGCAAAAAAAAAATGACGATTTTTACATGTAGGAGAGAAATGTCAGAATTGGCTTGGTAAGCAAGTGGTTAATATATAGAATGTATTAAGTGAAAAACCATGAGACTTTACAACTCCTTCAAGGAGGAGTTTCAGGAGGAGGAGTCAGCACAGGATTCAATGCTTGCAGGCAGCAACATACTTAGAAATCAAATCATAAGCAGCAGAGGAAAAGCTGCACAACAGGCAGCGCATATAAAAAGTTGTAGAATGATGGGCCAGGCAGCACTCATAACATGAAGATTTTTAAAGATAAAATTGGATTGTCAAACTATTATTTGTATTATAATGTTGATGTTTACAGAATGAGAGTGTATGCTGGGACCACAGAACTCCCCTAAATTATACAGTGTAGTTCTTCTCCTCCAAGTTTCATTAGGGCTGCAGAACCTGTCTCACTGTCTGCCAGAGAAGTGTTTGATCATTTATCCATGTAATAGCACAGCTTTGTACTTAGCTTTGTACTTACACTTGGATCCAACATGTCCAGTTTTACTGCTTCCTCAGCCAGCAACTGTACAGAGGAATCGGCATTCACTGTCACAGACCCACTGCTCACTAAGAGACAAAAGAAGAGAATGATGCAGTTATTATACTCCTATATGTATTCTGCTTTAACTTATCTATCATTTCATTGTGGTACTTGCAGAGATCAGTACTTTTTAGATCTGTCTAAATAAATGTAGTGGAATTAACTGATTTTCTGCAGTAATTTGCCATAAAATATGGTCTGACCCACATCTAAGACCCCTTTCACACTGGGGCATTTTTCAGGCACTTTAGCATTAAAAAAAAGTGCCTGTAAAGTGCCTGAAAGAAGCCTCCTCTGCAATCTCAATGTGAAAGCCCGAGTGCTTTCACACTGGGGTGCTGCGCTGGCAGGGCGTCAAAAAAAAAAAAAAAAAAAAAGTCCTGCAAGCAGCTTCTTTGCAGCGCTTTCGTGTTTTTGCCCCGGGGCTGGGTGCACAGATGGCCCAAGCCCTTTAACACTGCAAGCGCCCGAAAAACGCCACAGTGTGAAAGAGGTCTTAAGCGGCGCTTTACCAGCGTTTTTCGGGCGCTGGCAGTGTGAAAGGGCTCGGGTTTTTACATTGGGATTGCAGATGAGGCTTCTTTCAGGCGCTTTACAGGCGTTTAACGCTAAAGCGCCTGAAATACGCCTGAAAAACGCCCCCGTGTGAAAGGGTCACAGCAATAAACAAACACAATGTGCTTAAGCTGATAACACAAACAATACTAAATTTCTGGTGTCTTTACTGAACACACCCATTAAACATTCACAATTCTGGTGGAAAAAGTGAACCCATAGACTAGTTACTTCAAAGGAAAGCTAGTTGGAGTTAGTAGTTTGTAAACTGGAGTCCAATTAATGAAATGATTTTGGAGGTGTGATTTAGAGCTACTTTGATTGATAAAAAGCACTTAAACATTTTAACATTGCTGTTCATAAGAAGCATTTATACCATGCGTCACAAAAAGGAGCTCTCTGAAGACATATAATCAAGAGCAGTTAATCAGCATAGAGCTGGAAAGGGATACAAAGCAGTCTTAAAGTGTTTAGGCATTCATTAGTCAACATTTAGATAAATGGTCTAAAAATAAATAAATAAATAAATAAATAAAAAAGAGACAGTTTCATACTGTGGCTACTCTTCCTAATAGTGGGCACGCAGCCAAGATAACTTCCAAGGCATAACACAAAATACTCAATGAGGTAAAGAAGAACACACAAGTTAACTGCTAAAGACATCACTATAACAAACATCCGTGTTCATGAGTCTACTATATGTAAGTCTTTAAAAACAGGCAAGATGTCCATGGCAGAACACTAGGCCGGAAACCGCTGCTCACCAAAAAAAAAAAAAAAAAAAAAAAAAAACAGACAGACACACACATTGCAGCATACCTGAAGTTTGGCAAATTGCAAAGCTACTGGAAAAAAAAACGTTCTGTGTTCTGATGAAACAAAAGTTTAATTGTTGGGGAAGAATATTCAGCACCATGTCTGTCTGACTGTCCATGGCTTTCCATCAGCTGAAGCTTATGTGATGAAGCAAGATGACCCTAAGCATCAAAGTAAATCCACTACAGACTGGTTTCAGAAAAAGAAAATGCGCCTTTTGGAGTGGCCCAGTCAGAGCCCAGACCCTAACTCCAGAGAGAAGCTGTAGAATGACCTGAAGAGAGACATTCACAACAGATATCTTTCAAGTATGTTGGAGCTGAAGCAGTTTTGTAAAGCGGAATGGTCAAAAATTCCTCCTGAATGTTGTGCAGGTCTGATCCAGAGCTACCGAAAGAGTTTGCTTGAAGTTACAGCTGCCAAAGAAGGTTAAACCAGCCATTAACTCAGAGGATTCACTTACTTTTTCCTCCAGCACGGTGAAAGTTTAACCACTTGCAGCCTGTCCACTGTCAAATGACAGCTGGGCAGTGAGGCTCTCGTTCTGGGTAGACGTCATGACGGCTTCCCAGAACGACCGCCCTCACCCATCACTGCTGCACATCCGTGCCTCCCAGTGCCACCTATCCATGCCCACCAGTGCCCATAAGTGTGGCACATTCTTGCCTCATCAGTGCCACCTCGTCAGCACCCATCAGTGCCGCCTCATCAGCACCCATCAGTGCCGCCTCATCAGCACCCATCAGTGCCGCCTCATCAGCACCCATCAGTGCCGCCTCATCAGCACCCATCAGTGCCGCCTCATCAGCACCCATCAGTGAAGGAGAAAAATTAATTCATTTCTGTCAGTAAATTTTGTAAATAAGAATTTTTTTTTCCCTAAATTTTTGAGGAAGGGGACAGGACGGCACGTTTGCACAGGTGATCTGATAGAGGAATAACATACCATCCCAATACCAGGTTGGTATTTACCATTGTTTTACCTGATATAGAGCAGTGCACTGGCGCACCTAACCTATGCAAGTACCCCAGTTGGGGGCCTTTTTTGCTTTCTGTTTATTTAAAACTATTACACTATCAAGTCTTTATTTTATATACTCACCATGGTACCATACTGACGAGTCCAGGATTCCGGTGTAACTACAAGAGTCCAGAGGTGGTTCATATGTGTGTTTTGACTGCGCTTAGTTGCAAGGTCGCACACTCTGAGGTTCTGGATTTTATAATCGCATGAACTTTATTGCACTTAGCGGTTTTATAATCGCATGAACTTTATTACATCTGGATAGACTCTTTTTGGATACCATACACTTGTACAGGAGCACGTCTTTGAACAACCCAGCTATGCAATATTGATATACTATATAATACTGGATGCTATGCACAGGAGCACTTTATTATTATTATAATAATTATACAGGATTTATATAGCGCTGACAGTTTACACAATGTTTTACAACATTAGGGCAGACAGAACAATTACAATACAATTTAATACAGGGGGGAATCAGAGGGCCCTGGTCTTTAGAGCTTACAATACAGGAGAGAAGGTCAAGGGATTGGCAGAGAGGGGTAGCAGACACTGCGGTTTGTAAGGTGGATGAGTCTGGCAGCAGCATTCATGATGGACTGAAGGGGGGATAGTCCATTTAAAGGTAAGCCAATGAGGAAGGAGTTCCAGTAGTCAAGGCGAGAGATAACCAGGAGCTTTGTGGTTTCCTTGGTTAGAAAGGGACGTAGTTTGCAGATGTTGCGGAGGTTGAGGTGGCAAGCTTTGGAAAGTGATTGGATACGGGGCCGAAAGGAGAGTTCAGGGTCCAGGATAACACCTAGCACGTTGACATGTGGGGATGGGTGGATGGTTGTGCCATTGCTCTTGATAGAGAAGTCTGGGGAAGAGGCACGTGGGGGAGGAAATATTATAAGCTCGGTTTTGGACAAGTTGAGTTTGAGGAAGTGGTGTGACATCCATACAGATATGTCTGTTAGTAAGTTAGTGATGCATGAGGAAACTGATGGGAGTGAGTTGAGCGGTGGAGAGATAGACCTGTGTGTCATCAGCGTAGAAATGATATTGAAAGCCGTGAGAGGCTATCAGCTGTCCCAGGGAAGAGGTGTAGATTGAAAATAAAAGAGGTCCAAGAACAGAACCTTGGGGGACCCCGACGGAGAAGAGAAGTGGAGGAAGTAGAATTGTAAGTGACACTGAAGGTGCGTTGGGATAGGTAGGATGAGAGCCACTGAAGAGCACAGTCACACAGACCGAGGGAGTAAAGTTTTTTGAGGAGGAGGGGGTGGTCAACCATATCAAAGGCAGCTGAAAGGTCCAGAAGTAGGAGTACAGAATAGTGTCCGTTGGTTTTTGCAGTTAGTAGGTCATTTGTGAGTTTTAAAAGAGCAGTTTCTGTGGTGTGTTGAGGGTGAAATCCAGATTAAAAGGGGATCAAGAAGGTTATTCTTAATGAGGTGGTCACTCAGTTGGTTGTAAACCAGGTGATCAAGGAGTTTAGAGGAAAAGGGGAGCAAGGAGATAGGGCGTTAAGATTGGTAGGGTCCAAGGACGGCTTTTTGAGTATGGGGGTGACCAGTGCATGTTTTAGAGCATTGGGGAAAATGTCAGAAGTGAGGGAGAGATTGAAGATGTGGGTTAGAGAGTGTAGGATAGAGTCAGACGGCGACTGTAGTGTTTGAGAGGGAATAGGGTCCAGGGGGAAGGTGGTTAGATGGGAGTTAGAAAGGAGTTTAGCAACTTTGTCTGTAGTAGTAGATTTGAATAAGGGGAGTGTCAATTGTACACGTTGATATGGGGTCTTAACTGGGGGAGATACCTGTAGAATGGAGATTTCATCTTGGATTGTATCAATCTTGTTTTTGAAGTGATTAGCAATCTCCTGGGCAGTGAGTGAGTCAGTGGGTGGAGGACGAAGTAGAGTTGAAGGTAGAGAAGTGTTTACGGGGACTGGATGAGGTGGTGTTAAGAGTTGTAAAATAGGTCTGCATGGCAGTGTGGAGGAAAGAATAGTATTTTTGGAGGGCAGATTTGTATTGAAGTCTTTGAGAGACTTAGTCTTGTGCCACAGACGCTCAAGAGCGCGACTATGTTTTTTGAGAATTTTAGTGTCATCTGTTTGCCAGGGTTGTAGGGGTCGAGGCCCGATTCTGCATGTAGTGAGGGGAGCAAGCTTGTCCGGGGTGGAGGACAGGGATTTATTGTAGATGGAAGTGGCTTGGTTGGGGCAGGACTGGGGAGAGATTTTGTCATAGAGGTGGTCAGTAGCAGAATACAGGAGAGAAGAGTTGAAGTTGCAAAAGTTTCTACAGGTGATGATTAGGCGATTGGAGGGAAAGGTGGTGGAAGACAGGGAGAGAAAAAAAAAAAAACTAATAAGATGATGGTCTGAGAGAGGAAAAGGTTTGTTTGAGAAGTTGCATGGAGCGCATAGGTAGAATACAAGGTCAAGGGTGTTGCCATCAGAGTAGAAGCCTGTACTCATTGCTTAAGGTCAAAGACTAAGAAATTTAGCAGTATCGGGAGTGTTTGTATTAGCAGGGATGTTTAAATCACCGAGAAAGATTACGGGAATTTCAGAAGAGAGAAAGTAGGGTAGCCAGGCAGAAAACTCATCAAGGAAAGTCGATAATGGTCCAGGGGGCCGGTAGATCACAGCAATTCTTAGGGAAGTTGGAGAGAATAGACGTATACAGTGAGCTTCAAATGATGAGAGAGAAAGAGACGAAAGAAACGTAAAACGTATTTTATTAGGATTTTTTGTGATAGACCAACACAAAGGGGCACATAAATGTGAAGTGAAAGGAAAACGATAAATGGTTTTCAAAATTGTTTGCAAATAATTATCTGGAAATACTTTGTAGAACCACCTTTCACTGAAATTTCAGCTTTTTGAGTAGGTCTCTACCAGCTTTGCACATTCTAATTTGCAAAATAGCTCAAGCTCTGTCAGATTGGATGGAGAGTGTCTGAACAGCAATTTTCAAGTCTTGCCACAGATTCTCAATTGGGATTTAGGTCAGGACATTGACTGGGCCCTTCTAACACCATGAATATGATTTGATCTAAACCATTCCATTGTAGCTCTGGCTGTATGTTTAGGGTCATTGCCGTGCTGGAAGGTGAACCTCCGCCCCAGTCTCAAGTTATTTGCAGACTAACAGGTTTTCTTCTAAGATTGCCCTGTATTTGGCTTCATCCATATTATTATACAGCATTTATATAGTGCCAACAGTTTACGTAGCGCTTTACAACTTAAGGTTAGACAGTACAAATACAATACACTTTCAGGAATCAGAGGGCCCTGCCTCTTAGAGCTCACAATCTGACCAGCTTTTCCGTCCCTGCTGAAGAAAAGCATCCCTACAACATGATGCTGCCACCACCATGTTTCATGGTGGGGGTGGTGTGTTCAGGGTGATGTGAAGTGTTAGTTTTCTGCCACACATAGCATTTTGCTTTTAAGCCAAAAAGTTCAATTTTGGCCTCATCTGACCAGAGCACCTTCCACATGTTTGCTGTGTCCCCCACATTGCTTCTTGCAAACAGGACTTCTTATGGCTTTCTTTTTGCCACTCTTCTATAAAAAGGTCAGGTTCTATAATAAACCTCTGAGACCTTCACAGAACAGCTGTATTCATTTTTCATGTGTAACATGACAAAATGTGGAAAATTAAGAATTGTGAATACTTTTTCAAGGCACTGTAACTTCAGCTGGTTCAATAAAGCTTTGACAAAAAAATACAGGGGGTCCCCGGGTTACAAACAAGATAGGGACTTTAGGTTTGTTCTTAAGTTGAATCTGTTTGTAAGTCGGAACAGGTACATTTTTTAAGTGTAGCTCCAGCCAAAAAATCTATTTTTAAGTTTTGTAGATAGCATAGGGAAGGGTTATGACCCCTGTAACATTTGTTTTGCTGTCTGTGCCCCTGTTCAGAAGATTTCACCTCACTTTCTGTCCCAATGACAATTGGATTTTGAAAATTTGGGATTATTAGGGAAATAAGGATAGGTGATAAAGCATCAGTGGAGACACCTTTTTCCCATATTAACTCTTACAGGAGTGAATTTCCCTTCCTAGGGGTAGATTTCCTCTCACTTCCTGTTGTCTCCCTCTGTTTGTAAGTAGGAGTCGTTTGTAAGTCGGATGTTTGTAAGTAGGGGACCCCCTGTAAATGGAAGCTGACTGTTTTCTATGCAGAGCTGCACCAGATTTTGCACTGTCCAGTTTTAGTAAATGAACCCCATTGTGTTAGGGGGTGTTTTTTTGAAGTGATTTTTATCAAAATAAAGAGACACTGATGAATGGATGGGGGAGTTTACTATGAATATTAAAAATTGCATAGCATTTTTGGTTTCTGGTGTTAAGATGCAGGGTATCTCTGCTTTGAGGCTGGTCATAGATGCCTTGTTTTTTTTTCTTCCCTTAGCCAGTGGGCCGATTAAAAACAAAACAAAAAAACAAACAAAAAAAAACACAAGCAAAGTGGATAGAGGAATCCTCCCCCCTGTGCCACTGTATTTTGACAGCAGGACAGGTAGGTAAAATATGAGTGTTTACTACCACTTTAACCACTTCAATACAGGGCACTTATACACTTTCCTGCCCAGACCAATTTTCAGCCTTTAACGCTGTCGCACTTTGAATGACAATTGCACAGTCATGCTACACTGTACCCAAACTAAATTTTTATCATTTCGTTCCCACAAAGACAGCTTTCTTTTGGTGGTATTTGATCACCTCTGGGATTTTTATTTTCTGCTAAACAAATAAAAAAAGACCGAAAATTTTGAAAAAAAAATGTTTTTTTTGTTTGTTACAAAACTTTGTAAATAAGTAAGTTTTCTCCTTCACTGATGGGGCCACACTGATGGGCACCAATGAGGTGGCACTGATGATGGGAACTAATATGCAGCACTGATAGGCGGCACGGATGGGTATCACTGATTGGCATACCTGGTGGTGACTAGTGGTGGGCATCCCTGGTTGTCCATTGTGGGCATCCTGGGGGGGCTGCGCTGATAATCAATTAGCACAGATCCCCCGTCAGAGGAACAGCCGATCGTCTCCCCTCTACTCGCGCCTGACAGACAGGTGTGAGGAAAATCCGATCAATGGCTCTTCCCGTTTACACTGTGATCAGCCATGATTGGACACGGCTGATCACATGGTAAAGAGTCTCCGTCAGACACTCTTTACCTAGATCAGTGTTGCAGTGTGTCATACTGACACAACGATCGCCGTAATGCGCGCCCCCGGGGGGCGTGCAACGGCTTGATATTCCGGCGACGTCATATGACGTCCGGTCAGGATATCACAACCACTTTGCCGCTGTCATTTTGCTATATGGCGGGCGGCAAGCAGTTAAGGTAAAAAAAAAAAACCCTAAATACTCATCTTAGCCCAATTCTGGATCCTGCGCTGTGCATGCTTGTTGGCAGCTCTTCTCCCCTCTCCCATTGGCTTCTGCTGCTGTCAGTCAAAAACCTGCTAGCAGAGAACGGGGGGTGGTGCCGAACCAGGCTGTGTCTGAATAGATGCAAACAGCCTGACTCGAGAGCGAGCCCATACAAGTACCCCCGTAGGAAGCAACTCCTATAGTGGGCACTGGGGGGGGGAGCCAAGGGAGTTGGCAGGAGACCTGAGAACTGAGAAGAGAGGGATCGGAGCTGCTCTGTAGGAAAATCATTGCAGAGCAGGCAAGATTGACATGTTTTGTATTTCTTTTATTTTTAATTTTTTAAGAAATCTTTACAATCACTTTAAATAGTAGTGAAATGTATAAAGCCTGATTATGGGATCAAATGAATCCCAAAAGCTTGTATCTTTTCTTTTAAGCTTGCTTTCTTCTATTTTTATCTGGTCAGTAAAACTGGCCATACATGGATAAAAATTTGGCTGATTAAGGAGGGACCAGCCGAATTTTAATCCATGTATGGGCAGGCTGATGTACCCAAGTCGAACAACTTGGGTACAACCAGCATGTCAGATTTTTTCTACATACAGTTGCCAGTGGCTATAGCTGCTAGCAGTAACAATTGTATTCTGCTAGCCGGGAATGCTCCCTGTGTCCCCCAACTGGCAGAATAGAACATCACAGCGAGAGGCATTCCCTCTTTAACACAGACTGCTGATGGGGGAAATTGAGAGACTCTTTCCTCCCACCCTGTATATACTAATAGGGTGCAGCCACTGATCGAAAAAGATTTTTCAACATTCCCTGCTGAACCGTCCGATTTTGATCCATCTATGGCCAGCTTTAAGACGAGCATGGGCTTGGTCTGAACTTAGGTTCACACCAAACCCAGAAGGAAGCAGTCACTGTAGCCAGGGCATGCCCTGCTTCATAGCTGCATATAACAAGGAGCAGGGAAGCTTGTAACATCATTGACCTAATCTGGCCCATGTGGCCCTAGGTACCAGGAATAGCAGCAACCAGGAAAAAACATCACCCGCTGCTGGTCAAGTGGACTTACCCTGGCACATCCCTAGGCACACATTTACTACTCCAATAACTCTGGAAGGAAGGATTTAAACCAGGTCAGACCACCAAGGCAGTAAGTCACCTTACAGTACTGGTCTTCTCCAGTGGGCCCCTCCCTGCAAGTGAGAGCCCTGGAATAAGCCTCCTTCCACCAAGTTCTGAATAGAAGAGACAAAAAAAACACAAGTACAAGAAGGACTTAGTTTAATGTTTGTGATGATGCATTTCCTGTTCCTGGAGGAGGTGCTATCTGAGAAGACTATTTGGGAATACAATGCATGCCTTGTGTGGTGGATATATCTGAATAGTTGTTAAAGCTGAACTCTGGGAAATGTAAAAAGTACCCTCCCTACAGTGGGGCTGCACTGACACTAACCAATTCAGCTGCAGAGCAATTTTTTTTCCTTGTTCCATAAATGTAAAAATCCTAATTTTTGGCAAGAAAAATCACATAACTCCCCAAAACATTTTCTGAAATCAGAGGCCCTGTAGAATAAAAAGGTGACATTTTAATAAATCATTTTATTTTTTTACTTTACTGCTTATTTTTTACGCGATTGCTATCACAAGGGGTTAACAAACACCTATGTGATAGCATTGGGCAGGTGACCGGTACTTTTTGGAGACATTAGGGATCTAATAGACCCCAATGTCACCCCTGCCCATCACACCATCTAACCAAGCACAGATTGGCTGTACTAGCCAGGAGAGTGTGCATATGAAACCAGAAGTCACATCACTTCAGGTTTCATTGTTTGCTTGTGAGATCGAGGCATGGATTTGCTTTGGTCTCAAGGTGTCTCTCTCTCCCCCTGCCGGCGGATGTGTTCCCAGGCGTCAGTAAGCACGGGAGGAGGGCAGGCCGTGGGTGAGATGGGGGGGGGGGGTCATGTGATTTTGAATAGTCAAATCACATGACAAATGGCATTGGTGCGAACAGTGGCTAAGGGATAATTACTTATTTAAGTCTAGGGGAGCCAGGTAAAGCAGTTTTACCTACCTGATCCTCTGCTCCTGCAGGCTCCTCTGTGCTCTAGGATCGCTTTTGAAGGCCTTTTTTCCCCCCAGATGCCCCTGCCAAACTACTGTCACAGCCAAAATTCGGGTCATTCTAATAGGCTCAGATCTGACAGAGCTTACTCCTAAGAACCCCCCCCCCCCCCCCCCCCCAATTGCGTATTTACTATGATTAATAGCTTCACTGTCCAACAGAATGTACTAAATGTACTGGGTTGTAGGAAAAAAAAAAAAAAGTGGTGATCTTTGTTTTTCAGAACAGTCTTAGATTTGCCATGACAAGAGGGTTTGAAAGGCTGCTACAAGTATGTACAAGTATATGCAGGCATCTAATACCTGAAGCGGTGTTTCATTTTTGTTTCCCTGGCAGTCTCTCTAATGTAAAAGTAAGGGCAGAAGAACTCTCTCAAAAGGCCAAGTCTATTCAAAAGTGATATTCCAGTTTTGTATAGTTACAGACAAGCTGATTGACTTGTTGAATACTACACTTTGGTGCTTTTCATGGGGTGCAGTTTTGGGGTTGTTCATTTTACATGCCTTACCATTCATTTGCATTCAAAGTGTTGCTGAAAAAAACGCAGCAAGGTGTTTTTTTTTTTTTTTAGGCACTGAATCCACAACCGCTCAAAGCAACAGATTGCTCACAAGCTCCAGCGATAAGACATACCGTATATACTCGAGTATAAGTCGAATTTTTCAGCCCTTTTTTTTGGGCTGAAAGTTTCCCTTCGACTTATACTCGAGTCCGCGCCGTCTGTCTGCATGATCAGCGTGTCATGCAGGCAGACGGCGGCCGGCGTGTGATGATAATGCACAGAGGCTATTCCAGCTTTCAAAAGCCACGCCTCCTGCTCTTCTGTGATAGGCTGAACAGCTGTCAGTGTACAGCCTATCACGGACATTCTCTCATCCTCGTCCGTGGTATGAGAATGAGAGAATGTCCGTGATAGGCAGTCAGCGGTCAGCCTATCACAGACGAGAAGGAGGCGCGGCTTTTGAACTGTGGAATGGCCGTCGAACAGTATCATCACACGGCCGCTGTCTGAGGATGGAGATCGCCACAGGGAGGAAGGAGATCGCCACAGGTAGGCTGCACAGGACACACATGCACAGGACACACATGTACAGGACACACATGTACAGGACACACATGTACAGGACACAGGGAGGCATGCAGCTGCAGATGGACATTATTGACCCTCTGCATTTCTCACCCTCGTCTTATACTCAGGTCAATACGTTTTTCCCAGCTTTTTGTGGTAAATTAGGGGTCTCGACTTATACTCGGGACGACTTATACTCGAGTATATACGGTAACCATTTTTTGACAGTACCACTGTTATCTATAACAAAAGGATGGTGTCACGCACTTCTATGCATTTTTAACAAAGAATTAAATAAGTGGGGGAACTGAGCTGTAAAGCAAGAAACACCTTAATGGCCTTGTGCAAATCTTGCTACCTAAATATACAAGATATTGGAAACAGCTTGTCCAAAACCATGGTACTTATCCCAAACTGAAACATGAGTTTAAGCTGAAGATTTTCAATGATATTCAAAAAAAATCTATAAAAAAAAAAAAAAAAAAAAAAATGAACATCTGGCATACAAAATGTAATATTAAACAGAACAGTTTAACAGTTTCCCAAAACAGTAAAATTCAACGCATGCTGTGAATTGTAGCAGCCACAGTTGCTTGTGCTCCGAAGGAACTGTCAAGCTATAAAATAGCTGGTTTCATAATTGATCACAAGTGCAGCACCATGGCAACCGCAGATCAAACAGAGGCTAAGATGGCAGTTTCCTTGGCTGTAAAGGATAGGAAGGTTTAGTTCCACTTTAACTACATGCTTCATAAGGCAGTGCTTTGTATCTCAGATACACTCACCAAAGTACTTGGTTGCAGATCCATCGTCACCAAACACTGTGACAAGTCCAGGTCTGAGAACTTGCAATGTTGGGACATGACTTGCTAGGATACCAAACATGCCCGTAGTTGTAGGAACATCCACTTGTTTCACATTGGATCCATTGTAAAAGACCTAAGCCAGGAAAGAATAGTTATAGCTACCGCTTTAGCAAAATGTTTTATTTATTACTTTCATGCATTACGAAAAAAACATTTAATTGTATTTTTCACAAACTCTTCAAGAAATCATATTTGAGAGTGGATATGTCCACTTGACCCCCGGAAGGTTTTACACCATTTATGACCAGGCCATTTTTTCCTTTTCGGCACTGCACTATTTTAACTGGCAATTGCACGGTCATGCGACACTGTACCCAAACAAAATTTATATCACGTTTTCCACACAAATAGAGCTTTCTTTTGGTGGTATTTAATCACCACTGTTTTTTTTTTCTTTTTATATAATATATTTTTTTATATAATAATAATAATAATAAAAGAAATATATATATATATATCTTCTTACTAATGTTAGGCCAAAATATATTAATATATTATGCTACTTGTCTCTGGTAAAAAAAAAATCCCAATAAGTGTATATTGATTGGTTTGTGTGAAAGTTATAGCATCTACAAACTATGGTGTATATATACTGTACCCAGAAGAGGCCAGTGACGTACATGTACGTTACTGTGCCTGTAGGAGCTGCCCTTCTGCAGTACAAGGCAGGCAGTCCTAAAGTGGTTATAAATGGACATCACACAAGCCAAAAGAAAATGGCCATAGCTAATATGAAAACACCAATCACCCACCCACTTTGCAGACGGATTACCATTGATGACTAGCAAGGTCAATTTACTGTTATGTAAGAATATTCCCTATGAATGTATTCAGTGTATCAAAAATACAAAAACGCTGTAGCATGACATTTCAGAGGCAACATTCCCCCTTGCCATATGCATAAAATGACACCTGCTTTATGGAGCTGTTCTCAGTACTGATCACCCTTACAGCACAACAGGCATAAAAATATGGCATGTTATCATTGTGACATGCCTCAACCTTTGCAACCACATCCCTTCTGTTCATTGGCAGTACAGAAATCTTCTATTTCACAAATACAAATATACCTAGCAACAGATTTTTTTGCGATAAGCACACACCAAGCAATGTGTGGGTGTAACTTCCAGGTTATATTTTACCACTCACAAAGATGACTGTACTTCCTCAGACAATGCTTTTTATTTGCTTTGTTCTCTGGGATGGAGCTATCTTTGATGGGTCATAAACCTGGGGGTTGGTTTGTTTGCTTCCCCCCCCCCCACAAAAAAAGATGAAGCACCAGCCGCCGTTACAAAGTCTGACAAAAATAAGCCCCTGTTGTGCTGCTTTTCACCTTATGATTTGCTACAAAGTTATTGTTCTAGTCTGATCATGGGGGGGGGGATGCTTTCTCCTGCCTGCTGCCAATTGATATTAACTTATTCTAGATAAAGTCACTCAGCTGGAGCTCAAGGACTTTTTTTCTATTATTTTTTTTTCTCATTATCATCTCATTGCTGTACATTGTGACACATTTGGAACGTTGTTGTAGATTTTTCCCTTCCTTCCTTTTGATAGCACTAAAAATCCAACGTGAGTTCTTGCCCTTCCCCACCCTATCCAAACTAAAAAAGAAAGTTTTTGTTTGACATACACTCTGGGTGTCAGGAATGCTGCTTTTAAGGGCATTTGACTATATTTTTCTGCCTCAAAACACCCCTCTGTGTTAGCCAAAGTGTCTGTGCACACATAGGAGCCTACAGGGGTTTAGAGGCACAACCTGTCCCCCATCACTAGCAATTTCAGGCAAGGAAAGTTTCAGCAGAAAAAAAACACCAGATGCACCTAAATGCTAGGCGTGTTTAGAGCTTAATATTATGGCAAATGGAATGAATGAATGCCCAAACGCTTAATGCGCCTAAACACATTTGAAAAACAGGGCCTTAGGTGTGTTCTTTATGCCCCTTTCACATGGGTGCCTCCGCTAAGTGGAATCTGCTTACTCAGCAGGGAATCCCTCGCTATGCAGAGCAGACAAGGACAGTCTTGCTCTCCTCTATGGGGAGATCGAATGAAAATGGACCACCTGTTTCCATCCGATGTCGGCTGAATCTTCCACTCCATAGAGAACAATGCAGGGTCCGATCAGGTCCACCAGAAAAACTGACCTGTGGACCTGATCAGACAGCCCGTGTAGAAGGGGCCTTAACCACTTGCCGACCGCCTCACGCCTATATACGTGAGCAGAGCGGCACGGGCAGGCAAAATCACGTACCTGGTACGTGATTGCCTTCCCGCGGGCGGGGGACCGATCGGACACCCCCCCCCCCCCCCCGGTGCCAGCTGCGGTCGGCATTTGGCTGGGAGAGTTGAGAGACGAGGGGGAGGCCATCCGATCGTGGCCCCCCCCTCGCGATCGCTCCCAGCCAATGAGAAACATCCCCTGCCTCTGTATAGTACACAGAGGCAGAGGATGTGAAGTCATCTCTCCTCGGCTGGCCAGTTTCCGTTCCAGCGCCGAGGAGAGATGACATGTAAGTGCACCAACACTCACACACACACAGTAGAACATGCCAGGCACACTAAACACCCCCGATCCCCCCCAATCACCCCCCCCTGTCACAAACTGACACCAAGCAGGTTTTTTTTTTTTTTTTTTTTTTCCTGATTACTGCATAGTGTCAGTTTGTGACAGTTAGCAGTGGTAGGACAGTGAGTATTAGCCCCCTGTAGGTCTAGGGTACCCCCCTTACCCCCCCTAATAAAGTTTTAACCCCTTGATCACCCCCTGTCGCCAGTGTCGCTAAGCGATCATTTTTCTGATCGCTGTATTAGTGTCGCTGGTGACGCTAGTAAGGAACGTAAATATTTAGGTTCGCTGTCAGCGTTTTATAGCGACAGGGACCCCCATATACTATATAATAAATGTTTTAACCCCTTGATTGCCCCCTAGTTAACCCTTTCACCACTGATCACCGTATAACCGTTACGGGTGACGCTGGTTAGTTTGTTTATTTTTTATAGTGTCAGGGCACCCGCCGTTTATTACCGAATAAAGGTTTAGCCCCCTGATCGCCCGGCGGTGATATGCGTCGCCCCAGGCAGCGTCAGATTAGCGCCAGTACCGCGAACACCCACGCACGCACCGTACACCTCCCTTAGTGGTATAGTATCTGAACGCATCAATATCTGATCCGATCAGATCTATACTGGCGTCCCCAGCAGTTTAGGGTTCCCAAAAACGCAGTGTTAGCGGGATCAGCCCAGATACCTGCTAGCACCTGCGTTTTGCCCCTCCGCCCGGCCCGGCCCAGCCCACCCAAGTGCAGTATCAATCGATCACTGTCACTTACAAAACACTAAACGCATAACTGCAGCGTTCGCAGAGTCAGGCCTGATCCCTGCGATCGCTAACAGTTTTTTTGGTAGCATTTTGGTGAACTGGCAAGCACCAGCCCCAGGCAGCATCAGATTAGCGCCAGAAGCGCTAACACCCACGCACGCACCGTACACCTCCCTTAGTGGTATAGTATCTGAACGGATCAATATCTGATCCGATCAGATCTATACTAGCGTCCCCAGCAGTTTAGGGTTCCCAAAAACGCAGTGTTAGCGGGATCAGCCCAGATACCTGCTAGCACCTGCGTTTTGCCCCTCCGCCCGGCCCAGCCCAGCCCACCCAAGTGCAGTATCGATCGATCACTGTCACTTACAAAAGACTCGCTAACAGTTTTTTTGGTGAACTGGCAAGCACCAGCGGCCTAGTACACCCCGGTCGTAGTCAAACCAGCACTGCAGTAACACTTGGTGACGTGGCGAGTCCCATAAGTGCAGTTCAAGCTGGTGCGGTGGCATGCACAAGTAGTGTCCCGCTGCCACCAAAAAGACAAACACAGGCCCGTCGTGCCCATAGTGCCCTTCCTGCTGCATTCGCCAATCCTAATTGGGAACCCACCGCTTCTGCAGCGCCCGTACTTCCCCCATTCACATCCCCAACCAAATGCAGTCGGCTGCATGAGAGGCATTTTTATGTCCTCCCGAGTACCCCTACCCAACGAACACCCCCAAAAAAGATGTTGTGTCTGCAGCAAGCGCGGATATAGACGTGACACCCGCTATTATTGTCCCTCCTGTCCTGACAATCCTGGTCTTTGCATTGGTGAATGTTTTGAACGCTACCATTCACTAGTTGAGTATTAGCGTAGGGTACAGCATTGCACAGACTAGGCACACTTTCACAGGGTCTCCCAAGATGCCATCGCATTTTGAGAGACCCGAACCTGGAACTGGTTACAGTTATACAAGTTACAGTTACAAAAAAAAAGTGTAAAAAAAAAAAAAAACACAAACAAAAATAAAAAAAAATAGTTGTCGTTTCATTGTTCTCTCTCTCTCTATTCTCTCTATTGTTCTGCTCTTTTTTACTGTATTCTATTCTGCAATGTTTTATTGTTATTATGTTTTATCATGTTTGTTTTTCAGGTATGCAATTTTTTATACTTTACCGTTTACTGTGCTTTATTGTTAACCATTTTTTTGTCTTCAGGTACGCCATTCACAACTTTGAGTGGTTATACCAGAATGATGCCTGCAGGTTTAGGTATCATCTTGGTATCATTCTTTTTAGCCAGCGGTCGGCTTTCATGTAAAAGCCATCCTAGCGGCTAATTAGCCTCTAGACTGCTTTTACAAGCAGTGGGAGGGAATGCCCCCCCCCCCCCCACCGTCTTCCGTGTTTTTCTCTGGCTCTCCTGTCTCAACAGGGAACCTGAGAATGCAGCCGGTGATTCAGCCAGCTGACCATAGAGCTGATCAGAGACCAGAGTGGCTCCAAACATCTCTATGGCCTAAGAAACCGGAAGCTACGAGCATTTTATGACTTAGATTTCGCCGGATGTAAACAGCGCCATTGGGAAATTGGGGAAGCATTTTATCACACCGATCTTGGTGTGGTCAGATGCTTTGAGGGCAGAGGAGAGATCTAGGGTCTAATAGACCCCAATTTTTTCAAAAAAAGAGTACCTGTCACTACCTATTGCTATCATAGGGGATATTTACATTCCCTGAGATAACAATAAAAATGATTTAAAAAAAAAAAAAAATGAAAGGAACAGTTTAAAAATAAGATAAAAAAGCAAAAAAAATAATAAAGAAAAAAATAAAAATAAATAAAAAGCACCCCTGTCCCCCCTGCTCTCACGCTAAGGCGAACGCAAGCGTCGGTCTGGCGTCAAATGTAAACAGCAATTGCACCATGCATGTGAGGTATCACCGCGAAGGTCAGATCGAGGGCAGTAATTTTAGCAGTAGATCTCCTCTGTAAATCTAAAGTGGTAACCTGTAAAGGCTTTTAAAGGCTTTTAAAAATGTATTCATTTTGTTGCCACTGCACGTTTGTGTGCAATTTTAAAGCATGTCATGTTTGGTATCCATGTACTCGGCCTAAGATCATCTTTTTTATTTCATCAAACATTTGGGCAATATAGTGTGTTTTAGTGCATTAAAATTTTAAAAAGTGTGTTTTTTCCACAAAAAATGCGTTTGAAAATCGCTGCGCAATTACTGTGTGAAAAAAAAAAAATGAAACATCCACCATTTTAATCTGTAGGGCATTTGCTTTAAAATAATATATAATGTTTGGGGGTTCAAAGTAATTTTCTTGCAAAAAAAAATAATTTTTTCATGTAATCAAAAAGTGTCAGAAAGGGCTTTGTCTTCAAGTGGTTAGAAGAGTGGGTGATGTGTGACATAAGCTTCTAAATGTTGTGCATAAAATGCCAGGACAGTTCAAACCCCCCCCAAATGACCCCATTTTGGAAAGTAGACACCCCAAGCTATTTGCTGAGAGGCATGTCGAGTCCATGGAATATTTTATATTGTGACACAAGTTGCGGGAAAGAGACAAATTTTTTTTTTTTTTGCACAAAGTTGTCACTAAATGTTATATTGCTCAAACATGCCATGGGCATATGTGGAATTACACCCCAAAATAAATTCTGTTGCTTCTCCTGAGTACGGGGATACCACATGTGTGGGACTTTTTGGGAGCCTAGCCGCGCACGGGACCCCGAAAACCAAGCACCGCCTTCAGGCTTTCTAAGGCCGTAAATTTTTGATTTCACTCTTCACTGCCTATCACAGTTTCGGAGGCCATGGAATGCCCAGGTGGCACAAACCCCCCCCAAATTACCCCATTTTGGAAAGTAGACACCCCAAGCTATTTGCTGAGAGGTATAGTGAGTATTTTGCAGACCCCACTTTTTGTCACAAAGTTTTGAAAATTGAAAAAAGAAAAGAAAATTTTTTTCTGGTCTTTTTTCATTTTCAAAAACAAATGAGAGCTGCAAAATACTCACCATGCCTCTCAGCAAATAGCTTGGGGTGTCTACTTTCCAAAATGGGGTCATTTGGGGGGGTTTTGTGCCATCTTGGCATTTTATGGCCTTCAAAACTGTGATAGGTAGTGAGGAGTGAAATCAAAAATGTATGCCCTTAGAAATCCTGAAGGTGGTGCTGGGTTTTCGTGGCTCCGTACGCGGCTAGGCTCCCAAAAAGTGCCGCACATGTGGTATCCCCATACTCAGGAGAAGCAGCTGAATGTATTTTGGGGTGCAATTCCACATATGCCCATGGCCTGTGTGAGCAATATATCATTTAGTGACAACTTTTTGTAAATTTTTTTTTTTTTTTTTTTAGTCATTATTCAATCACTTGGGACAAAAAAAATAAATATTCAATGGGCTCAACATGCCTCTCAGCAATTTTCTTGGGGTGTCTACTTTCCAAAATGGGGTCATTTGGGGGGGGTTTGTACTGCCCTGCCATTTTAGCACCTCAAGAAATGACATAGGCAGTCATAAACTAAAAGCTGTGTAAATTCCAGAAAATGTACCCTAGTTTGTAGACGCTATAACTTTTGCGCAAACCAATAAATATACGCTTATTGACATTTTTTTTACCAAAGACATGTGGCCGAATACATTTTGGCCTAAATGTATGACTAAAATTTAGTTTATTGGATTTTTTTTATAACAAAAAGTAGAAAATATCATTTTTTTTCAAAATTTTCAGTCTTTTTCCGTTTATAGCGCAAAAAATAAAAACAGCAGAGGTGATCAAATACCATCAAAAGAAAGCTCTATTTGTGGGAAGAAAAGGACGCAAATTTCGTTTGGGTAGAGCATTGCATGACCGCGCAATTAGCAGTTAAAGCGACGCAGTGCCGAATTGTAAAAAGTGCTCTGGTCAGGAAGGGGGTAAATCCTTCCGGGGCTGAAGTGGTTAAAGTGATTTTTTTTTTTTTTTTTTAAACAAGACATTACAAACATGTTATACTTACCTCCTCTGTGCAGTTAGTTTTGCACAGAGCAGCCCTGATCCTCCTCCTCCTCTCGTGTCCCTCTTTGGTGCTCGTGCTCCTGCCCCCTCCCTCCTATCGAGTGCCCCCATAGCCAGCAGCTTGCTATGGGGGCACTGGAGCCGAGGCACAGCTCTGCATGTCCATTTAGACACAAAGGCCCGGCCCAGCCCAACCCCCCTCTTCCCTGATTGGCTGACTGACTTTGACTTTGGGAGCCAACGGCCCTGTTGCTGTGTCTCAGCCAATCAGGAGGAGTGTCCCGGATGGCTTAGACATTTGTGGACACCGCTGGTAATTAGGAGGGCTGCTACACACAAAAGGTTTCTACCTTTACAACTTCTTTAACTGCTTGCCGCCCGCCCACTGTTAAATGACGGCGGGGCAGTGTGGCTCTCGTTCTGGGACAACTTCATATGAGGGCGTCCCAGAACGGCTGCTCTCGCGCACCCATTGGGGCGAGCAGTGCGGCGATCGCGGCCACGCCGTGTTAGGACACAGCGCGACCCCGAACTCTGTAAAGAGCCACGGCACTTTAACCATGTGATCGGCTGTGTCCAATCACAGCCGGTCACATGTAATCAAGGAAGTGCCGCTAATCGGCGCTCTTCGCCTCACAGAGTGTGTGGCGAGGAGAGACAAGTGGCATCTCCACACAGGGGGACATCTAGGAATGTAATCAGGACACTGATCATCAGTGCCCTGATTACAATATTGCAAAATAGTGTCACAAATCAGTGCCCACCAGTGGCCATCAGTAGGGTTGTCCCGATACCGATACTATTATCGGTATCGGCACCGATACCCCCACCCCCCTTTCAGCTGCTTTAGTGAAGTCTATACAGCGGTGATCGGTGCTTGTAACTCCCCCACACAAGATGACCGCTGACTGTCACCGCATCCTCCTCCAGTCCCCCTCCAGTCCCCCGCCGTTCTGCTGCTGTCCCCCTCCTTTCTTCCTCAGTTTCCCCCTCCATTCTGCTGCTGTCCCCCTCCTTTCTTCCTCCGTGTCCCCCTTCGTTCTGCTGTACCTCTCCATGTCCTCCTCCTTCCTTTACTGTATGGACAGAGTCAGCTGACTCTGTCCATTCACACAACTGAAACATTGTAATCTCCTGTGATTACGATGTGTCAGTTTATGAATGGAGAGGAGCCGTTGTCTTCTCTCCATTCATTTTCAGTGCAGCTGAGGCTGCAGAGAAAGGAACTGGGGAATCTCTATCCTCTGCCTCTTTCTCTGTCTCAAGGGAGAGATTTCAGGGGTCTATTAAGACCCCTGATATCTCACAAAGCCCCCCAACAGGGCTGATTAAAAAAAAAAAAAGTATTGCGATAAATAATTTTAAAAAATAAAAATTAAAATAAAAAAAAAAAACACACAGACACCATCCACCCCCTCCCTCCCTAAAAAAAAGAAAAAAAAAGAAAGCATTGTAAAAAAACAAAAAATTGCAAAAAACAAAAAAAACAAAAAAAAAAAAAATCACTGTCACGTGACATTAAAAAAAAAAAAAGTATTGGTACTTGTATTCGGTTTTAAAAAAGTGGTATTGGGACAACCCTAGCCATCAGTAATGCCCACCAGTGGCAGCAATCAGTGCCCACCAGTAATGCCCACCAGTGGCCATCAGTAGTGCCCACCAGTGGCGCCCAACAGTGCCCACCAGCGCGGCATATTAGTGCCTCGCCAAATTTTTAAAAGACAGCAACTTATTTGCAAAAAATTTGGATAAAGTGTTGCATGACAGAAATTGTCAAACTATCACAGCACTAAAAACGCAGAATTGCCCTGGTAAGGAAGGGGGTGTATACAGGATAGTACTCAAGTGGTTAAAGAAAAAGAGCTTGGTTTTTGACAGTAGCTTAAAGTGATCGTAAAGCTTTGAGTTTTTTTTTTTTTTTAATAACAAACACATCATACTTACCCCCACTGTTCAGTTCGTTTTGCACAGAGTGGTCACGATCATTCTCTTCCGGGGTCCCTCGGCGGCGCTGGTAGCTCCTCCCCGTATCATATAACCCCCTAGGAGAAGCGCTCTCCCAGGGGGTTACCTTTCGGGTGCGCTCCAGAGTCTAGCATTCGGCCCCGCCCCCCGGAGCCGCATCATTGAATTTGATTGACAGCAGCGGGAGCCAATGGCTGCGCTGCTATCAATCTATCCAATTAAGAGCCGAGAACCCCGGCAGAGGAAGAGCACATCTCTGCCGTGGGAAATTCCAGGGCTCAGGTAAGTAAAACAAAGGGGGCTGGTCAGTGACAGAAGTTTTTTCACCTTAATACCTAGGATGCATTAAGGTGAAAAAAAACACGAGGGTTTACAACCCCTTTAAGATACTTCTGAGATCAATTAGAATTCATTGTAGATGCAGTTGAGCTGCATCTGACATTCTTAAAGTTGCTTCTGCGGGTGTATAAGGAGATAAGTAGTCCTGATAGGGAGAGAAAAATATCAGTACTGGAAAAGTCCTGATCAGTATGCATGTTCCAGCAAAGCGACTCAATGTATGGAAGCAAGAGCTGTTTAAAATTCCAGAAGAGGTCAGCAACGGCAGCCCCTATGTTTCTGTCATGACAAAGCTGCAGTATGTACAAGGGCAGACTGGCAGGTATGCAACTTTTGCAGAAGAGAAAAGATGGTCTCTTCTGCACTAAAACTCCTGCCCATTTGCCCTTTTGTAGGCCTAATGTTCCACTTTAAAGCAAAGTCAATCAAACCACCAATAAGGGGCAGAAATGGTGACATCCAGTACAAAGTTTTGTAGGTCACCTACATTTTTACATTGCTGAGACTAGTGAGAAAAGGCAGATCTGCAGCCAGTTGAGAACCAACTTTTAGGCAACAATCCTCATTTCTGTATTTTTTCCACTTAGGCTTCATGTACACGGGATGTTGTTTAACCTTTCCTGAACGATTTAACTTGACAGCTAGAAACCGCTGTCTAAAAACGTCCATTTAGCCGCGGTTGCGTCAAGAAGTGTTTGTAAAAAAAAAAAAAAAAGTTTGTTAAAATGAAAAAACTTCTGTAAACAAAACGCTGCTAAACGCGAGTTAATGCGTTTAGCAGTGTTTACAAGCTGTTGCAAGCAATTGGCGTTTCAAATGCCTCTGATCATCCTTCTGAACCTTTTTTTTGTGTTCTAAAAAAATGCCTTTAACCTCAACTGCCTAGAAAGGACTATAAAAGACCCTTTGTACGTGTACTGATAAGATAAGAGAGGAGAGTTCAGGGGCAGCTGAAAAAATGCCCAATTGCTCCTAAACGTCTGTTTACCAGCAGCAGTGTACATGAAGCCTTAGATAACTCATGATCAAGTCTGAAAATGGTGTAAAATTATAACAGAAAAGTGCATACGTTCTAGGGGTCACATCAATAACTTTCCCTAACCCAACACCATTTGACCTTTGAAGACAATGGAAATCTTGGGCTTAGCGTGCTCATCCATGGATAGAAATTTGGCAGGTTCAGCAGGGACCTGCTGAATTTTGATTCACATATGTGCAGACTGGTTGTACAGCAGATGATTTCCAGATCGACAGCTGTACAACCAGCAGTCAGATTTTTTCTGAATGAGCAGTGCCGCCAGCACTGATCACTGTATTTTGACAGCGAGGAAGGCTCCTCACTGTCAGAATACAAAAACTCAGGAGTGTGTGGATGTGGGAATAAATTCATTTTTTATTTTTCCAAAGAAAAACAAAAAGGATTAACGTATGGCCTGCTTTAGGCTAATGACACATGGGCGATTAATTTACAGCAATTAAGACTGATACAGCGATTTGTCGCTAAAAAAAAAAAAAAAAAAAAAAAAAAAAAAATCATAATTTTTTTCTATGAGATCACTAAGGATGACACATAGGTGACTCTGCTTCCAGCGATCTTACCACTGATAATTTGTCAAATCCCCAGCAGCAGGTTTGAATGCTCCTTGTGTAGCTGACGCAGGGAGATACTACTTCCATTACTATCTATCAAACGAGATTCAGCCGCTTTTGGTCCAGTGACAGACATCTTGCTGCAAATGCCTACAGGGAAAGCAATTCCACAGGGACACACTGTTGGCAATTTGTCGCTAGGAGAAAAAACACCCCTGTGTCATCTGCCAAACACTGGTGACACAAGGCCAATTTGCTTGTGGCGATTACCAAACCCCCCCCCCCCCAATTCACAACCCTTGTTAAGTCGGCCATAGATCAAATCTTGGCTGGTTCAGCAGCAGCCAGTCGAAATCCATCTATGGGCAGGCTGGTTGTACTGAAGTCAGTCCATCGATCGACTTCATTACAACCAGCCTGTCTGTTTTTTTGCATGCTATAGCCGCCAGCAGTGACCATTGTGTTCTTCCGGCAGGGAAGGCTCCCTACTGGCACACCACGATAGCGCTGCAGGAGGGATTCCCTCATTAACACTAACTGTGTTGATGGGAAAATCAAGCAACTTTTGTTTCCTTCCACCCTATGGCTTGCTTTACAGTGATTTGACACTAAGAACGCCATAATGATTTTCTATGGGATCGTTACCAGTGACATTTTTAAATGTTTTGCTGCTCAGCGATTGAGATTCATCAGTGTTTCAGCTTGGTGGCAAAATTTCTAGTGACAATCACTTTTACTGTAGTCAAAACATTTTTCACCCTAACACATTCCCTGCATTAGGGTAAAAACCATCCCACTACTTGTTCTGCCCAATCCTTAAACACTGATCTGAGTCCTCTCACTGATCCAGAGCCACCCTGACTCCAGCCCTGCTCTCCCCTCTTCCTGGTTTTACAGGAGACAGAGCAGCGGGAGCTATAGGTTCCTGCTGCTGTCAAACTACTGCGAGGAGGGGGCGGACCTGAGCCAAGCTATGTGTGTCTATGGACGCACACAGCTCAGCTTAGGAGCAGACCAGTACGACTGCCCCCTAAGCGCACACCTTGCCAAGAGGGAACCCAGAGGAAAAAGAAAAGGGGGGGGAGGAGTGAACCACCAAAGAAAAGGTTTGGGGCCATTCCATCCAAGATCATTATGCAGAGCAAGCAAGCATAACATCTTTTTCATTTTAAGAAAAAAAAAAATTTCTTTATTATTGCTTAAAATCAGAACTAAACCCTCCTATTCTATACAGCCAAGGAAGCTGCCACCTTGGCTTCTGTTTGATCTAGAACTGCCACGGTGCTGCACATGTGATCAGTTATGAGACCAGCCGTTTGATGGCTTCAAAATTTAGTTGAGGGCACAAGCAAATGTGACAGTTAGCATCCCGGCATGCTGGAAATGTAACTGTTTTTTGAAGCCATTAAATCAATGGGTTTAGTTCAACTTTAAGCCCTCGCTCACATTGGAGCGACTTGTCATGCGATTTGACAGGTGTTACATCCTATCGTCGGCAACGGCACTGTTCAAATCGATGCGACGCCAACTTTGCAGTGCCGCATCGATTTGAAAAAGCAGTTCCTGCACTACTTTGGGCGATTTCGGGTGCCACTTGTATAGACATCTGTGCATGAAGCCGCACAGATGTCTTCAAAGTCACACCGACATGCAGCTTTGAAATTGTGCGATTTCAGATAAAGTCCCATGATCTCAAAGCCGCGCTCAAGGTGAACGTGGGCTTAATGCTTTTCTATGAAACGTTGCTGTAATCGTTCTGTTACAAAACATGAAGGACGAGCGATCTGTAGCAGCACAACCCAGCGACTCTTAACCATTAAATTGTTAGCTACAAATCGCTATTAGTGACTTGAAGCAGTGCAGCCATTAAGGTCACCCGTGTGTCATCAAGCTAAACTGATTCAGAAGACATGATAAGCATTTCCCCACTGCGAGCCTAGAATATGATGGTCTCTCCTTCCACAGTTGAATGATCACTAGGATGAATACCAGGTCCCCACTGGTGTCTCTACAATGACCCACAACTCCACACAGGCAACTCATACTCCATACGATACAACCTGGCTGGGGGAGGCGAATGTGAAGCTCATGGCCGACGTCCCACTAGGTGCGGCTTCAGCATAGCTTCGTACATGGCGGGGTACAGCAGAACGGACAAACCGGAGAGCCCGAGAGGACAGCATGGTGAAGACAGGGAATTACTCTGACCGAAGCCAAGGGCACCGGATACCAAGACAGGCCGCCGCGCGGGAGCTCATGGGAGTTGTAGTGTAACCCTGAGCCTCACAGCACCGCCCACTGCCTGATGCAGACTACATGTCCCGGCATGCAATGGCTAACGCTGATGAAGCGAAACTGAGGTTGCCTGTCAGGAGTGGACAGTCAATTGTGCGGACTGTAGCACATTAATAAAGGTTCATTGAAAGTCCCGCTTATAACAGCTTTTTTTTTTGTAAGGTGAAAACACCAGAATTTTTGCTGTGTTTTTGAAGACTGGAAACTATTGAAAAGTTTCTTATCTGGAAAAAGTGCAAATAATAACACTTCCTGTGTCAGGGTGAAAGTGCCAAGACACTGCTTGTCAATTAGGCCCCGTTCACATGAGGTGTACTAAAGCGTAGGCCAGGGGTGTCATACTCAATTTCATTGCAGGCCACATCAGTATTATGGTCACCCTCAAAGGGCCGGTTGTATCCATAAGACTAAATGTCCAAAGCAGGGGCGTTGCTAGGGGGTGGCTATTGGGGCTATAGCCCCGAATTTGGCACCCATAGCCCCGAGTCTCTTGCTGCAGGGTCCCTGTCTAACCAGTGGGTTGCAGCTTCTGCGGCGGGCGGGCTGGCTGCATGAGAGAGGCAGAGGAGAGAAGCGAGCGTGCAGACAAGCAGAGATGACATCTCTCTCTGCCCGCTCCACATCAGCGCTCTTCACAGCCGGGCCTCTTCAATTTGGGAGCAAGGTGTGGCAAGCAGCAGAGAGATGACATCATCTCTCACTGCCCGCCACACATCAGCACTCTTCTGCCCTCACAGCCCAGTAGAGTGGAGGTCACATGCTTCCTGTCATCGTGGAGCTCCACTTTGCAGCCAGACCCCCTTGCTTCAATGTTGGAGGTGCGGCGGGGAGAAGTGAGATGACATCATCTCTCACTGCCCATCCTACATCACCACTCTCCTGCTCTCACTAAATGGACTAGATGTCAGCCTGCCACCAATGCAGCATAAATGCACATTTGGTGGCACTGGCTGGCATGGCAAGTGACAATCCACATCAGTTGGCAAGTGACAACCCACATCTGGTGGCCGGTGACGTGGCAAGTGATAATCTGCAAATGGTGGCAGGAGATGTGGCAAGTGACAATCTGCAAATGGTGGCAAGAGATGTGGCAAGTGACAATCTGAAATTGGTGGTAGGAGACGTTGCAAGTGACAATCTGAAAATGGTGGCAGGAGACGTGGCAATCTGCAAATGGTGGCAGGTGACGTGGCAAGTGACAATCCACATCTGCTGCCAGGTGAAAGTGACAATCCACATCTGGTGGCAGGCGACATGGCAAGTGACAATCTACATCTAGTGGCAGGTGAAAGTGGCAAGTAACACACTGCATCTGGTGACAGGCGACGGTGGCAAGTGACACGCTGCATCTGGTGACAGGAGATGTGGCAAGTGACATGCCCAGGGCTCCCACTGATTCTGCAGTATGGTGCACTTCAATCACCCTGAAACCATATCAACCATGGTGCCATGATGATTGAAGCGCCAACACCAGCCATCGCCCATGAAAAATTGCTTACCACCGTTCCCCCCCCCCCCCCGCAGGCATGCAAAAAAGTTGGTGACTGCTGCTATGGGCTCTAGCCCCAGATCTTTTGCAGGCCTAGCAACACCCCTGGTCCAAAGCACCCCTCCTTACATCAGATCATCAGATTGCAAGAGTCCCCCCACTCTCCTTTACAATCACAGTGCACCCCCTTACCTTGTGTCACTGCCAGGAAGAAGCTGGGGGTGGAGCTGGGAAGCAGAAAGTGCAGGGTCTGGAGGAGGGCTGAATGTTGAGGCTAGGAGAGGCGGAAAGGATGGGGTGCTGCTTACAGGATCTGTAGGAGGAGGTCTTTTTTCCTCTCTGCTGCCATCTGTTGGTGAGGGGGCAAATACAATCCCCTCTATGGCTGCATGGAGAAGCGCAGGATCTGGTGGAGGAGCTCTGTCCTCCTCTCTGCTGCTGAATACCAAGACAAGGTGGGGACAACAATGGGGGGTGGGGGTGTTTCCACAGCTGTGTGGTGTGAGTATCACATGAAATGGACTGGAGGGCTGGATTTGACCCTGGGGCCTTGTGTTTGACACATGTGGTGTACACCAAAGAAGAGCCATGTTTACCAATACGGGGATGCATTAGTATTATTTGCATTTCTATGCAGGCAGTCAAGTTTGTGCCAATTATGACGCAGTGGCTGTGCAGACTCAGATGCTGCTCCATGTCTGACGTAGGTGCAGCTACATGTCCCCTGCAGAGCCATGTTTTTGCAGCATAGGGATGCATAGGTGTTATCCCAGTCCCATTCATGTCTATTGAGACACAGCTGCTGCTCCCAATGTAACATCTGCATGGGTGCATGGGCCAGAAGGCACTCAGGGTGAGTTCAGGGACACGTACCCTCAAGGATATCATATTGGAACAAAGTGGCTGTGTCCATGCAGCTGCCTTGTCCCAATAGACATGAACAGGACTGCCTGCATGGCAGTGCAAGGGGCATGGATGTGAAAGAGGCCAAATGTAGACAGTGTGGGGTTGATTTACTAAAGGCAAATAGACTGTGCACTTAGCAAAGTGCAGTTATGCTCTGCAAGTGCAGTTGCTCCAGAGCTTAGTAAATTTGGTAATCTTCACTTTGCAAATAATACCCAATCACATGCAAGGATAACTTAAAAAACAGCTTGCACATGATTGGATGATGGAAGTCAGCAGAGCGTCTGCTACCAATCTCAGGGGCAACTGCACTTTGCAAAGTGCACAGTTTAATTGCCTTTAGTAAATCAACCCCTTTGTGTTGAAGGCCATACACCTGCACCCACATCAGATTGGGAGCAGCATCTGTGGCCGTGCAGCCACTGCATCCCAAGGGACATTAATGGGACAGGATGCACTAAACACCTGTGCATTCCCTTTCAGGTATACATAGTCCTCCACTGGTGTACACTTTGTATGCCCTGTGTGAACGAGGCCTTCAAAGCAATGTGGTAGACAGGTGGTACCGCTTCCAAGTTCTCCTCCTCATTTGGTGCCAAGTGTGGTTCACGTAGGAGGCCTACCCCAGGTTGAGTTCTTCTGGGCTACACTGGGCACCTTGAACAGGGTCACTGCATTACACTCGGGATACTTTTACTTGAGCAGATGACTGAACCCTAGTAAACTCTCTTGATGTTAGTATACACCACCATGGTCACTGTTGCATTTAGGAGGGACACGCAGAGCCGATGCTCTCTCCATTGTCCAGCGTATCTACGCTGCCTCACTCCCAGTAACTGTAATGGGGTACCGCTTTGCACCTAATGCGGTCTCCATGCATGTGCTTCCTTCCGTTCATACCAAACATAATATAAACATATTCCTTAAAGCGGAGTTCCACCCATATAAAAGTCAGCAGCTACAAAAAGTGTAGCTGCTGACTTTTATTAATCGGACACTCACTGTCCCACAGTCCAGCGATGCAGGCAAACAAAGCCCCGCTCCTCTCCCCCTCCTCTCTGCGGCGCTGGAATTGTCACTGTGGGCGCCCGGCTGTGGCTTCACAGCCGGGCACGCACTGCGCATGCGCGAGCCGCGCTGCGCATGTGACTGGCCGGCCATTTCATCTGGGACCTGTGACGTGTCCCAGATGATTGCTGAGAGGGAGGGGGGAGAAGTGAACTTCCTTCCGGTGCCGCGGTGCCCCAGGAGGAAGTGTGGATCCCTCTAAAAAGAGGATATCCGCTCCCCCCCCCCCCTGAAAAAAGGACATGCCAAATGTCAGGGAGTCACCTGCACTTAAAGCGGAAGTTTCATTTTTGGGTGGAACTCCGCTTTAACTTTAACCGTCCCTTTAAAAAAATAAAGAAATAAAAAATGTAATTCTTAATTTTTCTTTCCCCCTTCCCTCTTCCCCTCCCTCTCTCATCTCCTCCCTCCCACCAACTGCCCCTTCACTCTCCCTCCCCTCTCATATCTGTTCCATCAACTAGTTGGAAAAAAACCTTTCCCATATGGGGTTTCTCATACTAAAATAACTTAACCATTAACTAATAACAGGTGTATCTAAGGGGAAAATCTACTGCCCTATGTAGTTTAACCAATCTAAGGGGATCACTAGTAACCCTAGTCAGCTGAAATTTCTCTTGAGTAATACATTCAACCTGCCCATATATCTTTAAACTTATCCTTTTGATTCTTAACTGTAAATGCCCATCGTTCCGCCTCCATTATTGCATTAACCTCCTTTTTCCATTCCATCAAGGTGGGGCCTCTCTCCTGCTTCCAGAGCCTTGGTATTAATGATTTTGCTGCATTCAACAGATAAGGTGTAATGCTTTTTTTATAGAACTTTTTAGAACACGGTATCCCATGAAACAGAGGTGTAAAGGAGTAACTTCTATGTCAGTTGTTTAATTCATGGTGCAATTGATTCCCAAAATGGTTTCATCTCGGGGCACGTCCACCATATATGGATGTACGTGCTCCGTTGTCCATAACCTCTCCAATATCGATCATCTCTTGTCGGGTATATCTGTCCTAGGCATACAGGAGTCCGATACCATCTGGTTAAGAATTTATATGACATCTCCTGTATTTGGGAACTTATAGAGGAGCAGTGGGTCCCTTTAATCAATCTCTTAACTTATGAAGATGTGAAATTACACCCCAGCTCTCTCTCCCATTCTCTAATAAAATATGGAGTTGAGGTGTATTGCCCACTAAGGACCAGTATATACATTTGCGCTAATAGGCGTCCAGATTCTGAGATATGAACACATAACACTTCAAATGCATATAGAGAACCAACATGATGGATTATTGCGGTACTAGAGAGGAATTTTAGCACAAATTGATTAATACATTTATTGTAACAAAATGTATACATAGAAAAGATTCATGAATAAAAACATCCAATTTAATTGTCAGGTTCCGTACAAAAGTTAAAAAATATCACAGAGATGGTTGACGCGTTTCGCTTGTTAGCTTCTTCAGAACCGATTACTCAGTGATTTGCAACAACAGAACCTCACATTAAAGGCCTGGAGAAGAAACAAATGACACTGAGAGTAGTTTCATGTCAGATAGGTATGGAGTGCACATATCTCGTGTAGAAAAATTATAATAATAGCAAAAATATCCTCAAAAAGGAGAAAAAATTATAATTCATTGAGCACTTACACAAGATAGCTTCACCTACTCCACCTATAGAAGAATCGAGCTGCCCATGTCAAAGAGGAAGAGGATTAATGGACAAGCAGATGCGGGGCTGCCAATACACCGTGGCCCCTAGGTGAAAACAATAACCAAAATAGTATTCCAAGATAATTAAAAATCATCAAAGGGATATTGATATCACTCAATGTATTAAGTTACTTAATACTGACCTCTACTATACAAAATATAGTGGCTAAATATGATTAGCTGGCAGGGTCCCAACCCCTAAAAGATAATATCCGTTGGATGCCTACAGAATCCACAGGGTAGTTCATATTAGATAATTATATATATATTCCTAAACAACACAAAGGAGAGGAATGAGCACATACTGAAAAATTGTTGAAGATGTACCTGAATTCAATTATCAAGAGGGACAAGTCCTATCAACCAGAGGAACAGTCCACACATAAATAGAGCAAATCTATTCAAGGGAAGTAGTGCAACTGATGCTTATGGGTCCAGCGGAATCATAGACAGATCACTTCTGCTAGATTACTCTTGCTAGCAAGATCCAGCTATAAAAGAGCATAAATATACATATAAACTAAGTGAGTTAAATAAGGGCTAAGCCAAAAAATCCTCCAATGGTCAATCACTGTTATAGTATTGGTCCATATAGGCAAACTCACCATTTATATCTTTCCACAATAGGAGAGGTGCAGCTCACAGGAACACGCCGCCAATACTGACCATATAGTCAGTTTGGCGCCAGAAAACAGCAATCCAGCTGATTGCTCATATCCATATCAGCTTGAGCTGTGCAGGGACCGGAACCCGGATGCCTAGTTAGCGCTATCCATAGAGGCATCATCATTCACACAGCGTCCCTTTCAGACAGAAACAAAACTGAAACCAAAAAACAGATGCCAGCGGTATGGCTATCACATTATGTAAAAAGTTCATGGGCAGCAATGCACATATGTGAGCCGGCCCCTAATTTCTGACAATCCATCAATGTACACTGGATCCCTCCTAAATTTGCGCAGGTCCTCACTAACTTCACAAAAGTAAACAGCTGTTCTTATGCTGAAACCCTAATTCATCAGAGTACGTCCTCACCATGTTGGCTGTAATGAATGGCGGGAGAGCCCCCTGACGCCTCCACCTCAACTCCACCACCATGGTGTGGCAGAGGAGGCTCATAACCTCCCTGCCCACCAATAAATACCATGCCAGGTGGGGCCCGCCATATCATAACTACGGTGATAACAGCCCCGCATCTAATCTTATCCATATCATTCCTTCAACCCAGCAAGAGCTGGGAAAGGGATCCCCAATAGTGTAAAAAATAATTAATTGTTCATAGGCAACGGTTCTATAGACATTAGATATCACTCAATATCATTTACTTCCTCCTGATTCTATTCACAATAAAAAGGATTTTTACAATATATACATTCCAATTTCAATCAACATGCAATATCTTAGGCTTTATAAACCAACAAGCGGGAATAAAGGGTATCTATACTGGAGGATAAAACATAGGTAGGGGGAAGCAAGGGGCATTCACACTGGGGAGTAATCCAAGAATAAGAGGGCTCCCCCATACCTTCCATTGTCATAATCACTCTACAGAAACGGTCTAAAGCTCAAGGAATCAATTAGGCCCAGTGCATGTGTAGTATTAAGCCTGAAGATCCATGTACCTGTTCAGATACATCTTCAACAATTTTTCAGTATGTGCTCATTCCTCTCCTTTGTGTTGTTTAGGAATATATATATAATTATCTAATATGAACTACCCTGTGCATTCTTTAGGTATCCCACGGATATTATCTTTTTGGGGGTTGGGACCCTGCCAGCTAATCATATTGAGCCACTATATTTTGTATAGTAGAGGTCAGTATTAAGTAACCTAATACATTGTGTGATATCAATACCCCTTTGATGATTTGTAATTATCTTGGAATACTATTTTGGTTATTGTTTTCACCTAGGGGCCACGGTGTATTGGCAGCCCCGCATCTCACTGAGTAATCGGTTTAGAAGAAGCTAACAAGCGAAATGCGTCAACCATCTCTGTGATGTTTTTTAACTTTTGTACTGAACCTGACAATTGAATTGGATGTTTTTACTCATGAATCTTTTCTATGTATACATTTTGTTACAATAAATGTATTATTAATCAATTGGTGCTAAAATTCCTCTCTAGTACCGCAATAATTCATCATGTTGGTTCTCTATATGCATTTGAAGTGTTATGTGTTCTTATCTCAGAATCTGGATGCCTATTAGCGCAAATGTATAGACTGGTCCTTAGTGGGCAATACACCTCAACTCCATATTTTATTAGAGAATGGGAGAGAGAGCTGGGGTGTAATAATCCATCATGTTGGTTCTCTATATGTGTAAAGTTTAGTAAGGATGAGATACCCCCATAGCCTTAATGTTCAGTTTTCCATACACTTCAAATGCAGTTAACGAGGTTAAAGATCTTACTGTAGGTTTCAATTTATCAAAAAAATCTGTCATCTGGCGATTTCTCCATGAAGCTAAAGGTATACTCCCAAGAGATGATGTCAGCTCCAATTGGGGGGGCAATTTATCCCTTGGGGCGAACTTCGCACAAGTCGTGTTCCCATCTGTACTCCATATTCCCAGTGTTCTAAGTTTTTCCCCTGAGGAGAACCAAGGATATCCTCCCAATGGGGCCAATGGAGATGTCTGCGGGGCCAGTTTACCCATTATATTCATTCTATCCCACTTAGGTCTGCGCATTATATCATAAGCCAGTCTGGGATGTTTGTCATTAAATACAAAAGTCTGAAAAGCTTAAAAAAGCTTTGTGGGATTGCAATCGGTATTGTATATAGGGTATAATAACCTAGGTAATATTATAATTTTTAGAGCATTCACCCTCCCAAACCATGTCATTTTATAACCCTTCCATCCCTGCAATTCCTTCATTATTCCTGTCAGCAAAGGACTATAGTTAAGGTCGTATAAAAGCCTTGGATCCGGGGTAATATAAACTCCCAGATACAATAAATAGTCTAGACGCCAAATAAAGGGAAAGTAACATTGCAGGGATGTTGCCACATCTGGGGGCACATGAATTGGCAAGAGCACAGATTTCTCAAAATGTATCTTGAAGTCAGACACAAGCCCGTATCTATCAACCTCGGACATCAAAGCGGCTAAAGATGCCCAAGGGTCGGAAGAGAAAAAATAATAAATCGTCTGTGTAAGCTGACACCTTATGTTCCACTGTCCCAATACAAATCCCCGAGATCTCCTCCCTTCCCCTGACCATACAAAGAAGGGCTCCAGGATCAAGGCAAACAGCAATGGGAACAGGGGACTCCCCTGTCTAGTCGCATTGCATATGCCAAAATAGTCCGAAAATGTACCGTTCACCTTTACTCTTGCTCTAGGGCCAGTATATAGTGCTGAAACCCAACCCACCATCCTGTCCCCTAGTCCCATTCCTTTTAACACCTCTCTCATAAAGGCCCAATTTACCCTATCAAATGCTTTCACAGCATTCATTAATATTACCGCTCGTAGAGTTTGTTCGGGTACCTTTTGAGCCCAGTGAAGAATATGAATTAAAGCAGTTAGTTTTAACCACTTGACGACCGCCTCACGCCGATGTACGTCGGCAAAGTGGCACGGACAGGCAAAATCACGTACAGGGTACGTGATTTGCCTTCCGCGGGTGGGGGGTCCGATCGGACCCCCCCCCGGTGCCCGAGGCGGTCGTCGTTTGTCCAGCGGCGATCGGTGATGAGGGGGAGACCATCCGTTCGTGGCCCCCCCTCGCGATCGCCGCCGGCCAATGAGAACACTCCTTTGCTGCTGTATGCTAAACAGCAGCAAAGGAAGTGATGTCATCTCCCCTCGGGTCGGTATTTTCCGTTCCGGCCCGAGGAGAGACGACAAGTATGTGAGTGCACAAACACTACACACACAGTAGAACATGCCAGGCACACAAATCACCCCGATCCCCCCCCCGATCGCCCCCCGATCCCCCCCCAATCACCCCCCCCTGTCACAAACTGACACCAGCAGTTTTTTTTTTTTTTTTTTGTTTTTTTTTCTGATTACTGCATAGTGTTCAGTTTGTGACAGTTACTGTGTTGGGACAGTGTATATTACCCCCCTTTAGGTCTAGGGTACCCCCCTAACCCCCCCTAATAAAGTTTTAACCCCTTGATCACCCCCTGTCACCAGTGTCGCTAAGCGATCATTTTTCTGATCGCTGTATTAGTGTCGCTGGTGACGCTAGTTAGTGAGGTAAATATTTAGGTTCGCCGTCAGCGTTTTATAGCGTCAGGGACCCCCATATACTACCTAATAAATGTTTTAACCCCTTGATTGCCCCCTAGTTAACCCTTTCACCACTGATCACCGTATAACCGTTACGGGTGACGCTGGTTAGTTCGTTTATTTTTTATAGTGTCAGGGGCACCCGCCGTTTATTACCGAATAAAGGTTTAGCCCCCCGATCGCCCGGCGGTGATATGCGTCGCCCCAGGCAGCGTCAAATTAGCGCCAGTACCGCTAACACCCACGCACGCAGCATGCGCCTCCCTTAGTGGTATAGTATCTGAACGGATCAATATCTGATCCGATCAGATCTATACTAGCGTCCCCAGCAGTTTAGGGTTCCCAAAAACGCAGTGTTAGCGGGATCAGCCCAGATACCCGCTAGCACCTGCGTTTTGTCCCTCCGCCCGGCCCACCCAAGTGCAGTATCGATCGATCACTGTCACTTACAAGGCACTAAACGCATAACTGCAGCGTTCGCAGAGTCAGGCCTGATCCCTGCGATCGCTAACAGTTTTTTTTGTAGCGTTTTGGTGAACTGGCAAGCACCAGCCCCAGGCAGCGTCAGGTTAGCGCCAGTACCGCTAACACCCACGCACGCACCATACACCTCCTTAGTGGTATAGTATCTGAACGGATCAATATCTGATCCGATCAGATCTATACTAGCGTCCCCAGCAGTTTAGGGTTCCCAAAAACGCAGTGTTAGCGGAATCAGCCCAGATACCTGCTAGCACCTGCGTTTTGCCCCTCCGCCCGGCCCAGCCCAGCCCACCCAAGTGCGGTATCGATCGATCACTGTCACTTACAAAACACTAAACGCATAACTGCAGCGTTCGCAGAGGTCAGGCCTGATCCCTGCGATCGCTAACAGTTTTTTGGTAGTGTTTTGGTGAACTGGCAAGCGCCAGCGGCCTAGTACACCCCGGTCGTAGTCAAATCAGCACTGCAGTAACACTTGGTGACGTGGCGAGTCCCATAAGTGCAGTTCAAGCTGGTGAGGTGGCAAGCACAAGTAGTGTCCCGCCGCCACCAAAAAGACAAACACAGGCCCCGTCGTGCCCATAATGCCCTTCCTGCTGCATTCGCCAATCCTAATTGGGAACCCACCGCTTCTGCAGCGCCCGTACTTCCCCCATTCACATCCCCAACCAAATGCAGGCGGCTGCATGAGAGGCATTTTTATGTCCTCCCGAGTACCCCTACCCAACGAACCCCCCCAAAAAAGATGTCGTGTCTGCAGCAAGCGAGGATATAGGCGTGACACCCGCTATTATTGTCCCTCCTGTCCTGACAATCCTGGTCTTTGCATTGGTGAATGTTTTGAACGCTACCATTCACTAGTTGAGTATTAGCGTAGGGTACAGCATTGCACAGACTAGGCACACTTTCACAGGGTCTCCCAAGATGCCATCGCATTTTGAGAGACCCGAACCTGGAACCGGTTACCGTTATAAAAGTTAGTTACAAAAAAAAGTGTAAAAAAAAAAAAAAAATGAAATAAAAAAAAATAGTTGTTGTTTTATTGTTCTCTCTCTCTCTCTATTCTCTCTCTCTATTGTTCTGCTCTTTTTTACTGTATTCTATTCTGCAATGTTTTATTGTTATTGTTATTGTTATTGATTGTTATTGTTATTGTTATTGTTATTATGTTTTATCATGTTTGTTTTTCAGGTGTGTAATTATTTACACTTTACTGTGCTTTATTGTTAACCATTGTTAACCATTTTTTTGTCTTCAGGTACGCCATTCACGACTTTGAGTGGTTATACCAGAATGATGCCTGCAGGTTTAGGTATCATCTTGGTATCATTCTTTTCAGCCAGCGGTCGGCTTTCATGTAAAAGCAATCCTAGCGGCTAATTAGCCTCTAGACTGCTTTTACAAGCCGTGGGAGGGAATGCCCCCCCCCCACCGTCTTCCGTGTTTTTCTCTGGCTCTCCTGTCTCAACAGGGAACCTGAGAATGCAGCCGGTGATTCAGCCAGCTGACCATAGAGCTGATCAGAGACCAGAGTGGCTCCAAACATCTCTATGGCCTAAGAAAACCGGAAGCTACGAGTATTTCATGACTTAGATTTCGCCGGATGTAAATAGCGCCATTGGGAAATTGGGGAAGCATTTTATCACACCGATCTTGGTGTGGTCATTTGCTTTGAGGGCAGAGAAGAGATCTAGGGTCTAATAGACCACAATTTTTCAAAAAAGAGTACCTGTCACTACCTATTGCTATCATAGGGGATATTTACATTCCCCGAGATAACAATAAAAATGATTAAAAAAAAAAATATGAAAGGAACAGTTTAAAAGTAAGATTAAAAAAGCAAAAAAATAATAAAGAAGAAAAAAAAAAAAAAAAAAAACACCCCTGTCGCCCCCTGCTCTCGCGCTAAGGCGAACGCAAGCGGCGGTCTGTCGTCAAACGTAAACAGCAATTGCACCATGCATGTGAGGTATCACCGCGAAGGCCAGATCGAGTGCAGTAATTTTTCCAGTAGACCTCCTCTGTAAATCTAAAGTGGTAACCTGTAAAGGCTTTTGAAGGCTTTTAAACATGTATTTATTTTGTTGCCACTGCACGTTTGTGCGCAATTTTAAAGCATGTCATGTTTGGTATCCATGTACTCGGCCTGAGATCATCTTTTTTATTTCATCAAACATTTGGGCAATATAGCGTGTTTTAGTGCATTAAATTAAAAAAAGTGTGTTTTTTCCCCAAAAAATGCGTTTGAAAAATCGCTGCGCAATTACTGTGTGAAAAAAAAAAAAATGAAACACCCACCATTTTAATCTGTAGGGCATTTGCTTTAAAAAAATATATAATGTTTTGGGGGTTCAAAGTAATTTTTTTGCAAAAAAAAAAAACTTTTTCATGTAAACAATAATGCCGCGTACACACGGTCGGACTTTTCGTCTACAAAAGTCCAACGGACGCTGACGGACTAAAGCTGGCTGGTAATCCGATCGTGTGTGGGCTGCTTCGGACTTTCAACGTACTTTTTTAGCCTCAAATCCGACGTAACTTTAGATTTGAAACATGCTTCAAATCTTTACGTCGTAACTACGACGGACCCCGAAGTCCGCTCGTCTGTATGCTAGTCCTACGGACAAAAAAACGACGCATGCTCATAAGCAAAAACTAAACGGAAACACTCGGTCTAGTAAAACTAGTGTTTGTATTGTAGGTAGCACATTCATCACGCTGCAAAATCTGTGATCGTTGAATGCAGCGCATTTTATTTCTTCTTTACAATGCTCTAAAGAACGAAGGTGTTTTGCTGTTCATAATCAGAGTTCTCCCAAACTGATTTCTGAATTCTTTTTCTCTTTGATCTCATGAATGATATAGTATGCTTTTTATAAACAATGTTTCCATACTAATAATACTTTTCCCTTTTTTTTTTTTTTTTTTTTAGGTTTGTAAAGTTACCACAAAGAACCCATTATTCTTTTTTATTTTTTTTCTAGTGATTATTTTTTAATTTTTTAGCTAAAGTTAACCCAAAGCACCGTTTTTGTTTATGTATATATTTTTTTTTTCAAGACTTACCACTTGAACATTCTTAACATTAGTAATGTATTTTTGGTGTGTTTTTTTAAAAACTCAATGAGATTGTTGTCCTTGTTAATTTAACATTGTGTGTAAAATCAATGATTTAAAAGAAAACACATAAAAGTCTTTTGCTAAACTCAAAAAAGATCCATTTATTCATGTCAAAATAAAATAAAGAGGAAGTCAACGCTGGAAAAAGTCGGTGTACAAGAAAATTGGGATCTTGAGGAGTCCATATAAGAGGGAGCACAATCTGGTCCAAGAATCCCAGAGATCAACAGCACCAGCAGATGATCTAGATGTCCCCAGACTGTGGTCCTACAACAGCCTGCGTCTTCTGTCAGACCAGACTGAACCCAGGTCATCACTTTCTTCTCTTCCCTGCAGCCTTTCCTCCACGCTGCCCTGCAGCCTTCCCTGCAGCCTTCCCTGCAGCCTTCCCTGTAGCCTTCCCTGTAGCCTTCTTTTGAGGCTGTGGCTCTGGTGTTTCAGTTGTGGCAGGAGGAGGAGGAGGAGGAGGAGGAGGAGGAGGAGGAGGGGGGGGGCTGCCTCATGTAGTTGGGTGTTTTTGGTTAGCGTGCCCTGCAGCCCCTTATGGATTGTTTCCCCAAATAGGCGCTCACAAATGAGGCGCTGCTCCCAATCCATCTGAAGAAGCCTGCTGGCTAAGTAGCAGCCATAGGCTTCTTCCGCTTCGGGGGGGCTTGTTAAAAAACGGGTGGCCTGTTG